>CM056060.1:81814812-81967312 GCA_029574335.1 Rana kukunoris
GAAAGCGTTTTGTTTGGAAATAAAACAGTTTTGTGCTTTAAAAAAAAACAGTAAAGTTAGCCCAAATATTTTTGCATAATATGAAAGATGAAGTTACGCCGAGTAAATAGATACCCAACATGTCACCCTTCAATATTGCACACGCTTGTGGAATGGCGCCAAAACTTCGCTACTTAAAATCCCCATAGGCGACGCTTTAAATGTTTTTACTGGTTACATCTTTTTAGTTGGGAGAAGAGGTCTAGGGCCAAAATAAATTATTTCTCTCGCTCTAACGTTCGCAGCGATACCTCACATGTGTGGTTTGAGCACCGTTTTTCATATGTGGGGGGGGGACTTTACGTGTGCAGGGTCGCATCTGTATACGAGCACACGGGTACAGGGGCGCTGTAATTTTATTTTTATTTTTTTATTGTTCATTTTACTTTATTTATTTTAGTTTGACACGTTTTTCCCCAAAAATAAATGTTTTGATCACTTTTATTCCTATTACAAGAAATGTAAACATCCCTTGTATATAGGAATATAGCATGACGGGTCTTCTTTACAGTGAGATATGGGGTCAATAAGAACCCACATCTCACCTCTAGGCTGGGAACCCTGAAAAAAAAAGATCGCAGAGTATTGTGCAGGGAGTATTGTGCAGGGAGTATTGCGCGGGGGTATTGCAGAGTATTGTTCAGAGTATTGCGCAGGGGGTACTGCAGAGTATTGTTCAGAGTATTGTGCGGGGGTACTGCAGAGTATTGTGCGGGGGTACTGCAGAGTATTGTGCGGGAGTACTGCAGAGTATTGTTCAGAGTATTGCGCAGGGGGTACTGCAGAGTATTGTGCGGGGGATACTGCAGAGTATTGCACGGGGGTGCTGCAGAGTATTGCGCGGGGGCATTGCAGAGTATTGCTCGGGGGTATTGCAGGGTATTATGCAGGGTATGCAAAGTATTGCGCAGGGTATGCAGAGTATTGCAGAGTATTGCGCAGGGGGTATGCAGAGTATTGTGCAGGGGTACTGCAGAGTATTGCGTGGGGGTACTGCAGAGTACTGCGTGGGGGTACTGCAGAGTATTGCAGAGTATTGCGCAGGGGGGTATGCAGAGTATTGTACAGGGGGGTATGCAGAGTATTGCGCAGGGAGGTATGCAGAGTATTGCGCAGGGTATGCAGAATATTGCAGAGTATTGTGCAGGGGGTATGCAGAGTATTGCACAGGGAGGTATGCAGAGTATTGCGCAGGGGGGTATGCAGAGTATTGCGCAGGGGGGTATGCAGAGTATTGCGCAGAGGGGTATGCAGAGTATTGCGCAAGGGGGTAATGCAGGGATGGCTGAGCAGGGATGGATGGATCTGTGACTGCAATAGTCACAGATCCATCCCACAGTGCTGCTGCCATCCGCGCTCTCCTCTCACACTGTACCGATCGGTACAGAGAGAGGAGGGAGGAACCGGCGTCATCAAATGACAGAGCGATCACATGGTAAATGGCCGCTATCAGCGGCAATTCATCACGGACATTCCCGTGTGCGTGCCCCAGGGGGCGCGCGGGAGAGTGACTCTGGGATCACGTTATATAACGTGATTCCAGAGTTAAGCAACCACCTTGCCGCCGTTATTTGAAGGCGGCTGGTGGTCAAATGGTTAATAAAACGTCTATGGACATTGCTATGTTTTAGTATTTGGAGCCATCTAGTGGCCAAATACTGGTAATGCAGATATTTAGTTTTTCCTGAGAGAAGCACAAAAGACTAGACAGGAAGTGACTGTTGTTTTTGGGAGGAGGAGGCTGACCTTTTTTCATCCAGGAGGTTTGGTGACCTACCCATGAACACTTTCTTAAGCAGTGCATGCTGGGTAGGAGATAAAAGGAGCAGAAGCGACCATTTTAGGTCTCTTGGAATCATGTGGCCTGCCTGAGAGGACCTGTGGGGAGACGGTGGCCAGATTGCAGAGACCCAGAGACACTCCTCCGAGCATCGGAGGACGGGATCCACCCAGCGGAGCTGAACGGAGCGATTGGCCCAGCTGACGGAGAAGCTAGTTGCAGTCACCGGACAAAAGTTACCACACAGAGCCTCTATCCAGTGGGTGAGCCCACAGTTTCACGGCCCACAGTTTGTTAAATCTCACATGCAGTTAGACTCATATATAGGCCTCACTGGAAATTATAGTTCCACAAAGGAGCAGAGCAACTGACACTGAGAAGGCTTGAGGCCTATCTACCTTGATGTCTCAAGCAATGCTAAAATAGTTGTTACAGCTGCACCGGGAACATTTTCACTTCAATTTAACTCACCAAAACTGTGGATTACAACTTTAGCAACTTTAGCTAGCGAAGAAAAGAAGATCCAGGACTAAGTACTTTAAGTGAGATCTCACACATAGCTTATAAAGTAGGGGGAGGTCCCAGGTATAGACATATATATATATATATATATATATATATATATATATATATATATTTTATATATATATATATATATATACTGTTTTTCAAATGGTTTATATTGAAATCCATTGTGCTGTTGTCTTATGTTGGGATGACAGCACAATTACTGTAATCACTTTTTTTGCATATTCTACAGTAAAATATATCTCTGGTTAAGTATCCAGTTGTTGTGGCGTATTGTTTTTCCCACCAAGTGCAGTCAGTGGATCCTGGGGTGACAATACAGGTATTTTGTACTGTCTTACATTGTATTGTATTGCATTGCATCACAGCTGTGCCAAGGGGATTGAGCCAAGTTAGTGGGATTTTATGGTAGAGTGCAGGCCCAAATCAAACCAGCAGGTCCTTCGGGGGTCAGTGCTACAGTTGCTTTCTCGATCCTTACTACTAAAAAAAAAATTTGGTGGAATGGGCCTCACAGAAGTTAGAAATTATTATTTTGCTTCTATCTTAGATCAGATGAAACATTGGTTTACCCCAACAAATGACAAATTATGGGTAAACATTGAACGTCTAGCCACACACAATTTTGACCTCCCTTCTCTCGCAATAGCTAGCGCCATTATCCCTAAGATAACAATCCCCAACCTAATAAGCATTAAAACTACTTTATTCGCTTGGAAACACATTCTCTCAAAAACCAGACATGTAGAGAAAAAGGCTAAATTACATCTTCCCACAGAAGTCATTAATTATTGCAGAATCAGATTCTCTGTAAACGAGTGGATCAGTAATGGATATAATCTATACCAGAACCTACCCCCTAATGTTAAGAACATCATCGAGACTAGGATTGGTAAGTGTACCCGACTGAAAGATTTCTCTCCCAGTAATTTGATTGAAATCCCTATGAACCTTTGGGAGTTCCTCTCTCCTCAGAAATATGATAACAGGAAAGGTATATCTTTGGCCGAGTACAGACGATGAGACATGTCCACTCAAACATGTCCGACGGACCGCTTCCAGCGGACATGTCTCATCGGATTTTGGTCTGATGGCGTGTACACACCATCGGACAAAAATCCCCTCGGGCTACGGACGTGGTGACGTGGCGGTGACGTTGACGCCGCCACATCACCACTCCAGGAAGTAAAATACTTCCACGCATGCGTCGAATCTATTCGACGCATGTGGGAGATTTCTGTCCGCTGGTTAGGCGTACTAACCAGCGGACATGTCAGACGGACAGGTTTGTATCGAACAAATTTCAAAGCATGCTTTGAAATTTGTCCGCTGGACAAACCTGTCCACTAGGTCGTACAGACGATCGGATATGTCCGCTGAAACTGGTCGGCGGACCAGTTTCAGCAGATAAATTTGATCGTGTGTACGCGGCCTTACTTCTACGATGTGTTATCCTCCCAACTGTTTACCAAAAACACAAATATGCTGAAATGGGAAAGAGATCTGGACCAGATTTTTTCCCCGACTCAGTGGATTAAAGCATTTCAAACAATAAGTAAATCATCCTCTTGCATTGAACACTGGGATAATGCCCAAAAAATAATTAATAGATGGTACTTAACACCATACAAGTTATCCAAAATATATCCAACTGCATCCAACATCTGTTGGAAATGTAACGAGCAAAAGGGAAACCTGCACACGATTTGGAGTTGCAGGACTCTAAAAAGTTTTTGGAACTCTATGTCATCCTTTATCGCCAATCTTATGGGTATCCTTGCCAAGCTTACTCCTACCAACGCATTATTAGGTATAGATCTAGACAAATACCCCACTATGTAAAGGACTATTGTCTTACATATTTTGATAGCCTCAAGAATTACAGTGGCCTCTCTATGGAAATCCGCAGACGCCCCAAACCTACCAATGGTCATCACCAGATTAAACACCCAAGCTCAATTAGAACTATTATTAGCCTATAAGAATGATTCTATAATGTGGTTAACCCACTCGAAAGCTTCCAAATATTTAAAAGATTCCTTACTTTAATAATCTTCCTATAGTCTGAAGAATAACATTATAAAATACTGAATCTTTGGTATAGATAATGACTAACGGCAGCCTTTATTTCATTTTTCTTCATCCCTCCTTTATTTGTATTTACTTTAGCTGTATAGGTGTACCACTGATCATCTTGGTGACCACCCAATCCCACAGTTTGTACCCAATTGGGGTAGGCTGGCCTAGGTGGCCGAGTACCGTATTATTTTTCTGTTAAATGTTTGCCTGTACACAGTGATTGTACTACTTAAGTTGTATATTGAATGCAACTACCTCAAGTGTTGTAAATTGATAAACCCAATAAAAATGTATTGATGAAAAAATAAAAATAAAATAAAGCACCTGTGCAAGATAAAGGAAAACCTGCAAACATGGCCTGTTGGGGGTACTGGAGGACAGGGCTAAGAACCACCGGTCTATGTGACATAAATGTAAGCGTAGTGTTTTGCCTTAACGAGATGTAACGTGATCTGTAGAAGTAGTGTAATTGTAGATGTAGTTTAATTCTGGGTTATCAAAAACATAGTATGCAATCAGTAATGCACATATGTTCTTTATTTAGCATTTGAAAAGGACAGGACCAGTTTCTAGGCAGTTTCTTAACACCTAGATGCCAATAAAAGTTCCCATACGAGTAAACATAGATTTCCACCTTTCTGAAGCCTTCAAAGAAACTCCCAGCTAGAGTGGCTACAAGGATCCACAGGGGGCATTCACAAGGCCCCGGCCGGTCTGCAAACTTTGCTATATATCCTCAGATCTAAGGAATCTATTTTATGTCTCATAAAAGCTAAAATATTAGCAACAGAGAGATGAAAATACTTCCTTTTGATCGTACACATGTTGGGCTACACGTACATGTCAATCAGTATTTGTAGCGTGTGTAGAATCCTAAAAAAATACACAAAACCGTTATATGGTGCCTGAAAGCGGCAAGCAGGCAGTGATCGGTACTGTCGCGCTAGTATCGGGAATTCTATCCATGACCCAGCAATCAGCGCCGCTCTGGGCCAATCGACTCTGGTAGTTTCAGAACACAAAACATCTTGTAGGCTGAGACAGGAACACCCCCCAGTGTTCATTGGCCAAAGGCCAAAGTCCAGCCCACATCCATATTTCAATAAATGGGGTAGCCTGAGATATGGACATGGTTCTTCCATGAAGCCAGTATGGGGAGTGCCACATGTTCCAGTATGCTTCTACAAAAGGATAGACTTTGTTAAATTTTATTTCTGTTTTTATCCCTTTTTATTTTCATAGCATATTGCCAATTGTGTGTCTTTCTGTATTTTTTGTATCTTTTTTGGTAACTCCTTTTTCTTTGTATGTTCTGCCCACTTTCAGGATATTACATGATAACATTAATAAGTGACTTCTGTGTACTAAGCTAGGACTCATATCTCTGGAGAGGTTATTGTATTTTAGTGCCTAAGTGCTCAGTCTATGTTACGTGCCAATCGGTATGTGATTGTCCTGTGTGGTGGCAGATTGCATGCAGATTGTAAGCAAATAGATCTGCCAGACAGAGATCTGTGTGTGTGGTGGCTCAGCAGACCAGTCTGCGGACAAACTGTTGGGTGATGGCAGGCTATCGTTTATTGTGTGTCTGGTGCGTGGGTGTGGGGACAGTGGGAAAAGTGATTAACACCGGGGTTCAGGATAGCTGTAGGAATCCTAGAAGTGTGTAGTAATTGCTAGACTGCGCCCCAACCCTTAGGCCGCGTACACACGATCAAATTTGTCCGCTGAAAACGGTCCGATGGACCGTTTCAGCAGACAAATCCGATCGTGTGTACGGGCTAGCGGACAGGTTTGTCCATCGGACAAATTTCAAAGCATGCTTTGAAATTTGTCCGCTACAAACCTGTCCGTTCATCCTGTGAATGGATCCGACGCATGCGCGCGGAAGTGTTTACTTCCTGGTGCGGTGACGTAGCGGTGACGTGGCGGCGTCAACGTCACCGCCGCGTCACCACGCTGTCTGCCGGCGGGGATTTTGATCCGATGGTGTGTACACGCCATCGGACCGAAATCTGATGAGACATGTCCGCTCTAAACTGTCCGTCGGACAAGTTTGAGCGGACATATCTCATCGTGTGTACGAGGCCTAAGAGTGCACCAGATTGTATGTAAGATATGTAAGATTTGTATCTGCCTGTGTGTGGTCAGCTAGCTGGATTGGAGTGGGGTCTCCCTCTAGTGGTGGTCAAAGGTAGTGCGGGCTGTGAAAGACCACCGCCAGTCTTATATGCTCAGTAGAAGTTCCCCCTTATTCCCCTTAGTTCCTCATATACCCCAGTCACTGAACGCACGTTGTGGTTAGCTAGTCGTCGTTGGCGAGCATAATCATGACAGTCTAGGGTACAGGAAGTAAAGGGGAACCTCCCCAATGAGACTATATAGTGAAAACAGTGCAGCGCAAAAAAAACCCAAAAACATAAATAAATAATTAAATATTCATATGATAAATTTAGAAAAAATTCATATGAATTTGAGTGTCCATGTAAATAAAAGTCCATATATTAATAAATCAAGAGATCCAATCCCAAGAATCCACATATGGTGTGAGTGAGAAAGTGACACCAAAATTATCCACCACCGTGTGCAAGATGGCCTCTCACCTTAAGACTTCCACCTTAAAAGGTCACAGAGCCTGTCAGTATCTACCAAAGATCAAATTGAGACGTCCATGGGGAGACAGATGGCTATGGATGGCAGCATAGATTGTTTTCCAGCAGTAATACCAGCAGTGATAACCAGCAATGTACATGAAATGAAGAAAAGAGGATCTAGTGCTCTCTGGTAAACATATTTTTAATGAGGCAAATGAAATAAAGGTACACTCACATTTTGAGACACTCTGAAACGTAGAGTGTCAGTTGTACAGGCGTGCTAAGCATACACAGTCTGCGGCGATCGTAGGTGACGTCCTGCATGGCTCCTCCCCCCTGTACGTGCTACGTCCTGTGGGCGGGACTTCTTCAGCGTGGGGCAAGGGAGAACACACTGGACGTCCTTATTGAGTATTATTTATATGTAACTCCAGCAACCCGTCGACCAATCATGTCCATACGCGGAAGCAGCCAATAACGGCAATTGCTTTTCACAGGGAGGATTCCTAACCTGGACATAACTAAACAGTCGCTGAGCAACATAAAGCAAAGAAGTATATAACTGCCTATAACCAGACTTATTGATAGCTGGATGGGGATAGCAGGAATGCAGCGGAGAACAAAAATGAAAAATTTAATTAAATATAAAAATTCTCCGGCATACCATATTGCAGTTCCTCAATATAGCACAAAATACTTCCAATAAATTCTAAAAGAAAAATACATATAAAAATACATATATAAATATATACATGTCCGCAATGTTTTTGCAAATGTAATTTTCATCTATAAAGGACGTCATCCACAATCGCCACTGATGTCACAATAATACATAATAATACCATACTAGATACAATTAATACAATTCCGATAAATATATAGAAATGTAAAAAAATATAAAAAATTATATATGCTAATTTTAAAAATATAAATAAATTAATTGAAAATAAAACCACCTATATCAAACCTTATCTGTCAGAAATAAAACAATTCAAATCAAACTCTACGTTCAAACCTGCAGGAGATACTACTTAGAGCTCAAAAATCCAAAAATATTTGCGGCGGCTTAATTGGCGAATATAATGTCCACCCCTCCAATGTTTGGACACCTTCTCAATCCCCCAGAACTTTAAACCCCTGGGGTCGCGTTGGTGGTACTTTCTAAAGTGTCAAGAGACGCTATGCGTCTTAACCCCACGCTTAATGCAACTAATATGTTCAGCGACCCGTACGTGGAGCGCACGAGAAGTACGCCCCACGTACTGCAGTCCACATTTGCATTCCAACATGTACACCACCCCAATAGTGGTGCATGTCACTAGTTGTTTAATGGGTATTCTACATGCGTAACAGAGGAACTGAAGGTTTTACGTTTTTTAACATTGTTTCTTACATGTTTACAGGTGGCGCACCTACCACAGGCATAGAAACCTGACAGAAAGTTAAACATCTTGGGCTGGGAAATGATAGGTGGGTCAATAACCCCTGGAGCAATACTGTCCCTTAAAGCTGGGGCTTTTCTATATATAAATTGGGGACGATCTGGGAGAACAGGGCCCAGGGTTACGTCTCTCTTCAGGATGGGCCAATGCTTAGCTACAATTCTTTCAAACTTCTTGTGTTGGATATTAAAATCCAAAATCATTTTGTAGTTACTGTTGGTCTCTACAGCTGTGGAACTCAAAGGTTTGTCCGCAATAATAGTATTCCTGTCCATAGTCCGTACTCTTTTGATCTCTTGGTCTATAGAGGGCAATGAATACCCCTTTTGTATGAATCTCTTGGCCAACACTTGTGACTGTGAGAGGAAGTCCGCCTCAGATGTGCAATTTATGCGCAATCTAACGAACTGCCCTCTTGGAATGTTACACAACCAGAGCCTGTGATGGCAACTGGTAAGAGGTATAAAACCATTGCGATCAGTAATCTTAAAATGATTCCTGGTGTGTAACTTGTTACCCCTTTTAAAAATTTCCAGATCGAGAAAAGAGATCTGGTCATAAGCCACTGTCCAAGTAAGTACGATGTTTTTATCGTTAGTGTTTAATTTGGCCATGAATCGTTGGAGGCTGGGCATATCGCCTTTCCAGACCATTATCAGGTCATCAATATACCTTTTATAGCAAAGGAGCTGCGGACGTTCATCATGAATCACTACATCCTCCTCCCAGTGGGCCATAAATAAATTGGCCACACTGGGAGCAAAACGAGCGCCCATAGCAACCCTGCATTGCTGGAGGTAAAAATCTTTATTGTACCAAAAATATTTTTTTAAAAGACAAAAATTGAGATCATCCAAAAGAAACTGAATATGTTGACTACTCAAGTCAGTGCCTGTCAGTGCCCATATAACCGAAGCCAGAGCAGCCTCATGACTAATAATAGTATATAAGGATCCAACATCTGCAGCAACATATGCAGTAATCAGAATGGTATTTGATGTGCATGGCAAAGTATCCAATATTTGAATAATTTGCTTAGTATCACGTAGATATGCTTTCATCTTGCATACTGATGGTTGGAGAAAAAAGTCTAGATACTGACCCAAACGAGATGTTACTGAGTCAATACCATTGAGAATATGACGGCCTGGCGGTCGTTCAGAATCCTTGTGTAATTTGGGCAAAAAATAGATAATAGGTGTGCGACAGTGAAAGTGGTCTAAATAAGAAACCTATTTTTTATTCAAACCCCCCCCCCCCCCCTTTTACCATTCTCAATTAAAGGTGTCCGTTTATGAAGCAGTGAATTCTATTCACTGCTTCGTTCTCCGGCTATCACAGTGAAGATGTTTCTCCTCTGTGTGCCGGTTTATGAAGCGGAGAAGATCGCTTCACCCTCGGAGGAGTGAAGTGATCTTCCAACGCTTCTAACACTGGAGAACGGCCCTTGATACTGGAATCTTGTGAGACTCTACGAGATTACAGTACCAGAAATTCACAGAAACACGAGATGTCAGTTTATTGAGCAGTGATAAATTATCACCGCTCATTACACTGATAGATGGCGTGGTTAATGTAATTAAAATAACGAGCCCCCCTGCATAATATATATATGTATACACACACATACACTATATATACATGTATATACACACATTATATATATATATATACATGTACACATTATAAATATTACAGGGGGACATGGTTACAGTGTTGGGGGGTCTGAACGAGGTAGAAGGAAGTTAAAAATCTTCCTCCTTCCTCCCCAGAACCCCCGGGATTCTCTCTTCACTCCCCGCTTCACCAGCTCTGAGATGGTGAATCGGGGAGTGTGATTTCTGACTCAGATCACCAGTGAAGAGGTCAGATCACAGCTTCATAAACTGGCCGTTTCTGTGTCAGTCTATGAGACTTCTCTGTGTGTGGAGATAATCGGCGGGAGAACAAATTCAAACACTTCTCCCCCGATTATCACTGTTTCTTAAACTGTTTATGGGCTGTGATCACTGGTGATCCTTGGGATCACCGCTGTTCACTGCTTCATAAACGGACACCAAAGAGTGTAACTCATTCTTAAACTGAACCATCGGGTCACCTCTTAACAATAAGTAGGTATTACGGTCACTTAAGTCTGGCTAACAGATTATTGGGATATGTCCCGACAATCATACACCCAGATCAGGTGGGATTTACCCCAGGGAGAGAAGGGAGGGAGAATACCCAAAGGGTTCTTAGTGCTATACATCTAGCCCACGTTCAACAGAAACCGTTAGCGATTATCTCCGCCGGTGCGGAAAAAGCATTCGATCGGGTAAATTGGACATTTCTGAGAGTGGTACTACAGCATATAGTGCTAAAAAAAGGGATGATGAACTGGATCACAAGCCTATACTCTTGCCCAAAAGCAAGTGTTAAGGTGAATGATCGGATGTCTAAATCATTTACAATTGGCAATGGAACAAGGCAGGGATGTCCACTTTCACCTATCATATTTATTTTAACTGTTGAAAGAAATTACAGATGTGTCTCTTGAGGAAAAAACGTCAGTTTTCCTACGGCATGATATTCCGCTATCTAATGAAAACTGTAAAAACTCCTTATTGAGGCATTTACTTACCGCAGCAAAAGCGTGTATACTGGAAGATATGGTCACCATATAGGGAGTTTAGGGAACGGAATCCATAAGGGCGCGAGGAGCTTGGTTTTTTTTTTATTTATTTTTTTATTTTACTTGTCCTAAATGTTGGAGGCAAGTTTTCTACAGGTAACCAGGGGGGGTCCCAGGTTAGTAATAATAAAAGTGGTAGAGCTGTTTGGTAAGAAGATGCAGTATAAGATAATAATGATATTGTATAAATTATATTGTTTAAAGTTTGCTCAGTTATCTGTATGAAAGATTTTCAAAAATAAAGAATTTATAAAAAAGAGTCTGGCCATTTCTTCCTGATAATAAGCTTTACTGAACACCACCAGCCCTCCCCCTTATCCGCAGGACCTTTTTTATCTGCAGGTCCTCCAGATCCCTATACACCATATTCTTAAAAACGTCAAGATGCCTATTATCATTACACTGCGGATTGAACACAGATTTATTCCTAAGGTTAGAATGCTTAGCAAAAGATAAAGGGACATTTCTCTGTATGGGATTAGATAAAAATTACTTTTTCATATTTAAATCTCGAACATACTTTTGGACGTTTTCATAGGTTTGAAATGTATTTACATTTCTAATGGGGGCAAACTTAAGGCCCTTATATAGTACTTGTATCTCATCATTAGAGAGGGGAGTACCACTTAAATTGAAAATCCCTGCACCTACTGTAATATGGTTTTAGCCTTTTGGACTCGTCGACCCCCTCTGGTTCCTCTCGGTTTTTCCTTTTTAGACTTGATTGTCCATTTCCGACCAGACCCGGGGGGATAGGGGTTCCCTCCAGTCTACCACCCAAGTTGGGGTATGAGGTGGAGGACCCCTCCAAGGGGTTCTCTCCTGACCTAAAAAATGATTAGGAGATGGTTCTTCCCAATAATCCTGTATAGGGGCATATTAGTTATAAGTAGATAACGGAGGGGCCCTTGAGGGGTACCCTCCTCTTCCTCGCTGTTGGCCATTACCCCTATTAGGCACTGGTCTCCACAGAGGGTTATCATACTGGATAGGTTGTTGTGAGTACGAATGGTTAGTAGCAGGTTGAGTATATCCACCTCTGCTTTTTCCCTTTCCTTTTCCCCTAGTCTTAGGTGGACCTTGTCCCCTGACCTTAGGGGTTTTGACTCTGGAGGGCGTGGGATGGGATTCCACAACACTGGCCCAAGAAATTTGGGAACCCTGAGTAACAGGTGTAGGTTCATCTGATACTGGTTCAGTAGTATCCATAGAAACTGACTGGGAGTGATCAGACTGTATGGCACTTAGAGATTGCCGTTTAAGAACATGATGGACTCCAAAGTCATTAAGGTCGCGCAGAAATTTATTGCGTTTTTTATCCTGTATTTCTTTATCCTACCTAATTAATTTAGCTTTTAATTCTCCAGATAGATGGATAAATTCAGGAGAATCCTTGCTGGGTTCAATACGATCTATAATGGCCTTGATCTGGCCATCTAGCCACTTCTTTTTCCGTTGCTTACGGGAGAGCAATAATCTTAATAAGTCAAAACCTTTATTGGTGAAGAAGTCACACCATTCTTTATTTGACTCCTCATTGGTTAGACCATCATTAGGTGGTAAGATACTGATCAAATAATACTATATCCCACCAGGTTTTTATTTTCTTATCGAACAGATGTCCTAATTTCCTAAAAGAGACATTAAGATCCCCCTGATCAGAGGGAATAGCTGTCTTAGAAAAGACAGCTGTAAGGGTGACCTCTCGGTTCTCAAGGTAAGAAAAAACATCCATTCCTGCTGCTAAATATAAATGAATTAATAAGTGCACAAATAATAAAGAGTATTCAGCGCTGGAAAATTAAGTTAGTTGAAAAAATTGATTAACAAAAGTAAAATTAAAATTGCATGTCAGCACTAAGGACAAATTCATAAAAAATTTCCAAATAAACTATTTAGTGAAAACAGTGCAGCGCAAAAAAAAACAAAACATAAATAAATAACTAAATATTCATATGATAAATTCAGAAAAAATTCATATGAAATTGAGTGTCCATAAATTAATAAATCAAGAGATCAAAATGATCAAATCAAAATGTGAGTGTACTTTTATTTAATTTGCCTCATTAAAAAGATGTTTACCAGAGAGCACTAGATCCTCTTTTCTTAATTTCATGTACATTGCTGGTTATCACTGCTGGTATTACTGCTGGAAAACAATCTATGCTGCCATCCATAGCCATCTGTCTCCCCATGGACGTCTCAGTTTGATCTTTGGTAGATACTGACAGGCTCTGTGACCTTTTAAAGCGGGGGTTCATCCAAAAATAAACTATCTGACATTAGCTACATCCCTCCAGCATACTGCTAACATCTTGTTATCCGCTTCCGAGCGGGGGATTACTTCCGGGTATAGGCGTTCCTAAGCAGAGGAGTTGATTGACGCGCTGCTAAAGCTCGTAACGCCTTCCGAAAATACCCGTCACCGTAAACGCCCGAGTGTCACTTCGGGTATTTTCGGAAGGCTTTTACCTTTACAACCCCTTTAAGGTGAGAGGCCATCTTGCACACGGTGGTGGATAATTTTGGTGTCACTTTCTCACTCACACCATATGTGGATTCTTGGGATCGGATCTCTTGATTTATTAATATATGGACTTTTATTTACATTGCCACATTGACACAATTTTAATTTTACACATTGACACAATTTTAATTTTACTTTTATTAATCAATCTTTCCAACTAACTTAACTTTCCAGCGCTGAATACTCTTTATTATTTGTGAACCTCCCCAATGAGACACAGATGGCAATACAATTTGACAGGGGGTATAACCCTCCCCTAGTAAAAAATAAAGCTTTTATTTTAGTTCTACTTCAGTCACTTTCCGACCGGTCAATAGTCATTTTACTGCTGCCCAGTGGCTTCCCCAGGCACCAAGACGTACCTGTACATTGTGTTGCTCATGCCCATTGCCGCACCCCGCAAGCGCTGTGTCCAAAACATAGAATTCATTCATGATATCATTGATTACTACTGTGTGTGAGTTGTGATTGGTCAATAGCGATCACATGGTACCTGGGCCAGTCACAGCACCCTGTCTCCTGTGATAGCTGTGGGCCAATCACAGTATTACAATAGTAAACAATGAGTCATGAATGAAAGCCATTTATTACAGTTCAAACAATTGCTTTTATAGTAATCATCAATAAAAAACAGTGTAATTTTTTTTAAATCTGATGACAGTATGTCAGTGTCCCTGATCACCGCCGTTATATGATGATTCTTTACTGCACTGACAGTATGTAAAAAGAGAATTGTGAAAAAACCCAAAATGTATTTAACTTTTTACAACTTAAAAAACTTACCATGACTCTTACTAAATACCTTGGACTTTACAAAAAGGGATTATTTGGGGATATTTGTACTGTCCTGGCATTTTTGGGCCTCAAGATTGATCAACTATTCAGATATTTTTTGTAGAATCTAAAACGTGCCTACAGACTAAATAATATACACTAATTTGGGCTATTTCCACCAAAGAAATGTAGGAGAATACATTTTGGGCCAAATTTATGAAGAAAGATTATTTGTTTGCAAATAAACAAACTAAGATACAGTACTAAGACAAAAAACCCCAGTGGTGAATGCATACCACCAAAAGAAAGCTCTATGTGTGTGAAACAAAGTATATACATTTCATTTGGGTACAGCATTACATGACCAAACAATTTCCAGTTAAAATAGCGCAGTACTGTATAGTAGAAACTTCTTATGAGGGGGGGTAAAACCTTTCAGAGGTCAAGTGATTACCCACTTTCTGCCATCGCTATAGCTGAATGATGGCTACAGCGCAGGCTTCCAGTGCCGGAGGGTGTCCATCGGACTCGGGTGATCACAGAACAGGATGAAGGGCCAATCACAGTGGTTCCTTTACCACGTGATCAGATGTCACTCAATTCTTCTGCTACAGGGACATCGGTCCCTGCCTCGGTGTCTACCAGTGCTGCTAATCAGTGTTCACTAGTGCCACCTATTAGTGCCCACCAGTGCAATCTATTAGTGCCCACCAATGCTGCCAATTAGTGCTCACCAGTGCGACCTATCAGTGCATATCAGTGCCACTCATCAATGTCCATCAGTGCCCATCAGCACCACCTCTCAGTGCCCTTCAGTGCTGCCTATCAAATCCCATTAGTGCCACCTATCAGTGCCCTTCAGTGCTGCCTATCATAGCCCATTAGTGTCACCTATCGGTGTCCATCAGTGGAGCCTCCTCAGTGCCCATGAGTGGCACCTCATCAATGCAGCTTCATCAGTGCCCATCAGTGCCCCCTATCAGTTCTCATCAGCGCACATCAGTGAAGGAAAAAAAATCCTGTTTGCAAAATTTTACAACAAACTATAAAATGTTATTTATTTTTTGCAACATTTTTGGTCTTTCTTTGTTGTTTTTTTTTTTTATCAAAAAACAAACAAACAAACAGTGAATAAATACCACCAAAAGAAAGCTCTATATGTGTGGAAAAAAAGGTAATTTTTTTTAAATGGGTATAGTGCTGCATGACTGCACATTTGTCATTCAAAGTGAAATGCCCCGTACACACGGTCGTTTTTTGTGACGAAATAAAATGATGTTTTAAAAAACGTTGTTTTATATCTTCTGAAAAACGACATGCTTCAATTTTTTATGTCAATTTTCAGAATGTCGTTTTTTGTGTCATAAAAAATTATCGTGTGTACGCTAAAACGACGTTTAAAACAATGTTTTTAAACCCGCGCATGCTCAGAAGCAAGTTATGACGCGAGCTTGAAAGGAACTGAGTGCTGTCGTATGTGTTGTACGTAACCGCGCTTTGCAAGAGCATTTTCAGAAAACGATGGTGTGTAGGCAACGTCATTTTTTAAAATGAAGTTTGAAAAACGTTGTTTTTTTTTCATGAGACAAAAAACTACCATGTGTACGCGGCATGACAGTTACTAGCTTTGGAACAAAAATACATTGGACTTTATAGGCACCAGCATATACGTAGTTAAACAGTAAGCAACTTTATTACAAAAATTCTATCAAAATAGACTTATACTACTAAAAGAAAAAGCAATATAAGTGATGCCTAATAGATGTAATTACACCAAAACTGTGTTCTAGATGGTCGTGAGTTCATCCAAGGTGTAGCAATCAACAATATCCCATCAGGATTTATGTAGGTTGGTATGACATGATGTTACTCTACATGTTACGTGCACCAGTGCTTCTTCAGGAGCCTAGGTATGTGTATATAAGATGGTTGGAGTCGTAAAATAAAAACAGATAGAAATGTTCAGAAGGCAGCAGGGACTGCGACACCAGTCACTTGAGTACTTTGCGTGGAAACCAAGAGGGCAGGGTCATCAATTAACCAGGGCCCACCAATGATTAATCAACATCGGCACACAGCAGCCAAAATATAAGTAAGATAGTTTAGTAGTGCAGGTTCTATATAGTATCCAGAACTTAGATGGGTGACATAAGGGTACCATAAAACCACCTCCAGAAGACACGACCGCCGCTCCAAGGGCCACACAATGAGGTGTAACAGTGCTGAAAGCTGAAAATTGGCCTGGGCATGAGTGCCCAGTAGACAAGTGGTTAAAGGCTGGTGCTGGATGTTGTGGTGTTGGTGTCTTAGAATAAATCATTAAAATATGGAAAATCTCAATAAAACACGTGTTTCATTCTGCATTACACAACAAGAACACTTGTGTTTGCAGCAATGTGCTGGCTTTGACAATGCAGCTGTTTACGGGACAAAAACTGGGTGCACATTATTTTTTTCGGTACATGGTTTAATTGTCCCATTCTTCAGGGGTGTCAGAATCCCTTCTATTAGATAAAGTCATCTCTGTACAGTAGCTTTAAACAGAGAAATTCGTTACCTATGTATTTTTACATGTAAGCATTGCTTTAAATCACCAGAGGGCACTCCTGCTCTATCATCAAGAGAAGTAAGAACATCTATTAAGTTATAGGGCCAGATTCAGGTAGAGTTAGGCTGGAGTATCAGTGATACGCCAGCATAACTCTCACTTTGAGCCGGCGTTTCTGTTTTCTGTAAGCAGAAAACAAGAAACGCCAGGTTGGAGTTCCTATACGAGCGGCGTAATTGTATTTCGCCGTCGTATCGGAACTGCAATTTTAAAAATGGCGCGGAGGATATGTTAATCAGCGAGAAACGGAAATTCACGATCGTACGCGGGCCCGACGCAGTGACTTTCCGACATTTCCGTAAGCAATACGCGGCGTGAAGAAAAACATGCCCCCTAGGTGGAGTATCCTATGTTAAGTATGGCCGTCGTCATCGCGTCAAATTTAAAAATTTTCGCGTCGTTTGCGTAAAACATCCGTGAATGGGGATTGACGTCATTGACGTTCACTGACAGAATTTGGAGCATGCGCACTGACAGTCGACGCATGTGCAGTACGTTCGCCGCGGGATCGCGCCTAATTTCAATAATACACGCCCCCTACCCGCCCAATTTGAATTCCGCCGGCTCATTTTCGCTACGCTGCCGCAACTTTAGGAGCAAGTGCTATGTGAATAACAGTACTTGCTCCTAAAGTTTCGGCGGAGTAACGTAAATGAGAAACGTTACTCCAAAATAAAGATTCGCTCTCCTACCTGAATCTGGCCCATAGTCTATAAATACAGTATTTATACACTGTCATCAATATTATAAGCTAGCCACGCACATTATAATAAGATTGAGAAGCAACTGTGTAGTAAGTCTTTGTGATTAGCTACAAATTTAAGCAACTGTTTGGGTAGGGCCAGGGCCGCAATCAGGGGGGTACAAGCAGTACAACTGTAAGGGGCCTGGAGGTCCCCAGGAGCCCGGATGGCAACCCCCTTTTTTTTTATTTATTTTTTTTAAAAACATAATTTTTTGTTTTTTTTTACATATATTATTTTTTTTTTTTATTAACCCCTTCCATACCGGGCCATAGTTGATTGACGTCTGCAGCAACCCCTCGCCGATAAGAGTGAACGTCATGTAAAGTCCTTTGTTCCCGGCGTTCTAGGGCGCGCGCCGGGCACCCGCGATTACCGCTGATCATGGCAGGAGTGTGGATCTGTGTGTGTAAACACACAGATCCACCCAGGGCCGGCGCTACCACTAGGCAGAATAGGCGATCGCCTAGAGCGCATTGCCGCCTAGGGTGCCAGCCTCTCGTTATTTTACTCCTATTACTACTATTTTACCTCCACAGAGTAATATCTACCAGGCAGCCGCCCTGACATCAAGCAGCAGGACTCAGCGACCCCCGCCCCTTCCCCCCGCGCGTGCGGTTTGAGCTCTCCGCTTTGAGCCTCGGATATCTGTGTTGCATGTGTCCAGGCTGCAACCCCTCCAGGGCGCTCTCTGCTCTGTGTCACTGTCATGTCCTGGTGTCACCTTATTTCCAGCAGAGCCCCCCTCACTTCTCCCTTTCTAACTGACACTGTCTGTGTGTGACAAGTGTCCAGTCCAGCACCGAGGCCGATTTCAGCACTCACTCCTCTCAGTGTCCAGCAGCACAGCGCCCCCCCCCCTCCCACGCTCTCCTGGCCGTGTCTGGAGCGGACATGAATGAAATATAGCATGGCGCCTGGCGTCAGCTCTCGGGCTTGGGGACAGATGGAACCTGAAAGAGGCACCGACAGATGCAGCAGACAGGTAAAAAGTACAGCAGAGTTGATCATGCGAGACAGGCAGCAATTACAGGCTAACCGGTCATATTGTCGGAAGTTTGCCAAACCCAAGACTGTCATTTTAAAATGTGTATGTACATTAAAAAATACCTGTCATATGTCCCCCCGTCCCCCCCTGCATTGATTGGCACTGGTGACACTATTTGGGCGCTGGTGACACTGTATTTGATGGGCGCTGGTGACACTATTTGCTGGGCGCTGGTGACACTATTTGATGAGCGCGGGTGACACTGTATTTGGGCGCTGGTGACACTATTTGGGCACTGGTGACACTGTATTTGATGGGCGCTGGTGAGGCTGTATTTGATGGGTGCTGGTGACACTATTTGATGGGTGCTGGTGACACTATTTGATGAGCGCTGGTGACACTGTATTTGATGGGCGCTGGTGACACTATTTGATGAGCGCTGGTGACACTGTATTTGATGGGTGCTGGTGAGGCTGCATTTGATGGGTGCTGGTGACACTATTTGATGGGCGCTGGTGACACTATTTTATGGGTGCTGGTGACACTATTTTATGGGCGCTGGTGACACTATTTGATGGTCGCTGGTGACACTATTTGCTGGGCGCTGGTGACACTGTATTTGGGCGCTGGTGACACTGTATTTGGGCGCTGGTGACACTGTATTTGATGGGCGCTGGTGAGGCTGCATTTGATGAGCGCTGGTGACACTGTATTTGATGGGCGCTGGTGAGGCTGCATTTGATGGGTGCTGGTGACACTATTTGATGGGTGCTGGTGACACTATTGGGCGCTGGTGACACTATTTGCTGGGCGCTGGTGAACTGTAGTTGGGAGCAGGTGACACTGTATTTGGGCGCTGGTGACACTGTATTTGATGGTCGCTGGTGAGGCTGCATTTGATGGGTGCTGGTGACACTATTTGATGGGCGCTGGTGACACTATTTGATGGGCGCTGGTGACACTATTTGATGGGCGCTGGTGACACTAGTTGGGCGCTGGTGACACTAGTTGGGCGCTGGTGACACTGTATTTGATGGGCGCTGGTGAGGCTGCATTTGATGGGTGCTGGTGACACTATTTGATGGGCGCTGGTGACACTATTTGATGAGCGCTGGTGACACTGTATTTGATGGGCACTGGTGAGGCTGCATTTGATGGGTGCTGGTGACACTATTTGATGGGTGCTGGTGACACTATTTGATGGGTGCTGGTGACACTATTGGGCGCTGGTGACACTATTTGATGAGCGCTGGTGACACTGTATTTGATAGGCGCTGGTGACACTATTTGATGAGCGCTGGTGACACTGTATTTGGGCGCTGGTGACACTATTTGGGCGCTGGTGACACTGTATTTGATGGGCGCTGGTGAGGCTGCATATGATGGGTGCTGGTGACACTATTTGACGGGTGCTGGTGACAATATTTGATGGGCGCTGGTGACACTGTATTTGATGGGCGCTGGTAACACTGTATTTGATGGGCGCTGGTAACACTGTATTTGATGGGTGCTGGTGAGGCTGCATTTGATGGGCGCTGGTGACACTATTTGCTGGGCACTGGTGACACTATTTGATGGTCGCTGGTGACACTATTTGATGGTCGCTGGTGACACTGTATTTGACGGGCGTTGGTGACACTATATGATGAGCGCTGGTGACACTGTATTTGGGCGCTGGTGACACTATTTGGGCGCTGGTGACACTGCATTTGCTGGGCGCTGGTGACACTATTTGCTGGGCGCTGGTGACACTATTTGCTGGGCGCTGGACCGCTGGTGACACTATTTGCTGGGCGCTGGTGACACTGTATTTGATGGGCGCTGGTGAGTCTGCATTTGATGGGCACCTCGTTAGAAAGGTGGGGTATACATGGGCAGGGCAAAGGGGGTGGGGTCAGGGGTGGAGCCAAGGGGGTGCCAAAAATTAGGTTTCGCCTAGGGTGTCAAAAATCCTTGCACCGGCCCTGGATCCACCTCCTGTCAGCGGTGAGGAACACACATTGGTCTCCTCCCCTTGTGAGTCCCCTCCCCCTACTGTTAGAACATGATTTAGGGAACATTTTAACCCCTCCAGCACCCCCTAGTGTTAACCCCTTCCCTGCCAGTCACATTTACACAGTAATCAATGCAGTTTTATAGCACTAATCGCTGTGTAAATGTGAATGGTCCCAAAAATGTGTCAAAAGTGTCAGATATGTCCGCCACAATGTCACGGTCACAAAAAAAAACGCAGATTGTCGCCATTACTAGTAAAAAAAATAAAATAAAAATGCCATAAATCTATCACCTATTTTGTAGACGCTATAACTTTTGCACAAACCAATCAATATACGATTATTGCGTTTTTTTTTTTACCAAAGATACGTAGAAGAATATGTATCGGTCTAAACTAAGGTAAACATTTTTTTTTTTTAAATTGTGATATTTATTAAATAAAAAAGTAAAAAATATTGGGCCAGATTCTCATACAAATTCGCCGGCTTAGCGTAACACATTTACACTACGCTGCCGCATCGTACTAGAGCAAGTGCCGTATTCTCTAAGCATTTGCTCCGTAGTTTGCGTTGGCGTAGCGAAAATGGCCCAGCGTAAGCCCGCGTAATTCAAAGGGAGCGACTTCTATTTAAATGAAGCGCGCCCCCGCGTCGAACGAACTGCGCATGCGCCGGCCGGGGAAAAAGCTCCAGCTTATGTCGGAAAGCGTCCTTGAAACCAACGTCAAAACGACGTGATCGTCACTACGCAATGCCCTATTCACGAATGAGTTAGTAAAACGACGTAAGCGACGTAAAAAGCCGAGGCCATACTTAACCACTTAAGACCCGGACAAAAATGCAGGTAAAGGACCTTGCCCCTTTTTGCGATTCGGCACTGCGTCATTTTAACTGACAATTGCGTGGTCGTGCGACGTGGCTCCCAAACAAAATTGGCGTCATTTTTTCCCCACAAATAGAGCTTTCTTTTGGTGGTATTTGATCACCTCTGCGGTTTTTATTTTTTGCGCTATAAACAAAAATAGAGCGACAATTTAAATAAAATTCAATATTTTTTACTTTTTGCTATAATTAATATCCCCCAAAAATATATAAAAAAACTTTTTTTTTCCTCAGTTTAGGCCGATACGTATTCTTCTACATATTTTTGGTAAAAAAAATCGCAATAGGCGTTTATCGGTTGGTTTTCGCAAAATTTATAGCGTTTACAAAATAAGGGATAGTTTTATTGCATTTTTATTAATTTTTTTTTTTTACTACTAATAGCGGCGATCAGCGATTTTTTTTGTGACTGCGACAATATGGTGGACACTTCGGACAATTTTGACACATTTTTGGGACAATTGTCATTTTCACGGCAAAAAATGCATTTAAATTGCATTATTTACTGTGGAAATGACAGTTGCAGTTTGGGAGTTAACCACAGGTGGCGCTGTAGGGGATGTGTGACCTATGTGTGTGTTTACAACTGTAGGGGGGTGTGGCTGTAGGTGTGACGTCATTGATCGCGTCCCCCTATTACAGGGATGACGCGATCGATGCTACGGCCACAGAGAAGCACGGGGAAGCCGTGTTTACACACGGCTCTCCCCGTTCTTCCGCTCCAGGGACGGTCCCGGTCCTGGAGCTTCAGACCGGGTCACGGGCGCGCGCCCGCAGGCGCGCACCCGTGACCTACGGCTGGGTACTAAAATTAAAGTATATATACGTTGATGTGCCCAGCCGTGCCATTCTGCCGACGTAAATGTGCAGTAGGCGGTCCTTAAGTGGTTAACATGGCATCCGACGGTACTTCGTAAGGTTACTCCTCATAGAAGCAGGGGTAACCTTACGCGAACGAAAACGACGTACGAGACGACGGCGCAGCGTAAAAGCGATCGGGAATCGGCGTAGTAGCCTCATTTGCATAGGCAAATGAGAAAGCAACGTAAAGGCCACCTAGTGGCCGGAGTTGTCATTACAACTACGATCCGCAAGTGTAATGGTATTACACTTGTCGGATGTTCAAGCGTATCTTTGCCAAAGTGATGCTAAGAATCACTCGCATAGATACGAGCCAAAAAAAAACTGAGATACTCCGTCGTAGCGCCTCTGAGAATCTGGCCCATAGTGTTTTTTTTTAAATTGTCGCTCTTCTTTTGTTTATAGCGCAAAAAAATTAAAACCGCAGAGATGATCAAATACCACCAAAATAAATCTCTATTTGTGTGGGGAAAAAAACATAACAATTTAATTTGGGTACAGTGTTGCATGACCGCGCAATTGTCATTCAAAGTGCAACAGCGATGAAAACTAAAAATTGGTCTGGGCAGGAAGGGGGTGAAAATGCCCTGTATGGAAGGGGTTAAAGGGCCCAGAGGTCCCCAGGGGCCCGTAGGTCCCCAGGGCTCTGGATGGCAACCCCCCTTTGTTTTTATGTTTTTTTATAAAATGTATTTTTTCTTTTATTTTTATATATTTTTTATTTTTTTATTTTTATTAAAGGGCCCAGAGGTCCCCAGGGCACCCCCCGCTGCTCAATTCACGGCTGCCCGCACTCTGCTCCAGGGGGCCTATGCCTGAAGCTGTGTAAGGAGCCCCATAATTCCTGATGGCGGCCCTGGGTAGGGCCCTTGTGCTACATGAATATTGACAAATTTAAAAGAGACTGTACAGAAACTGTTCAAACTGTATCCATTATAAAACAGATATAGTGTGTGTATATATATATATATATATATATATATATATATATATATATACATACACAGTACAGACCAAAAGTTTGGACACACCTTCTCATTCAAAGAGTTTTCGTTATTTTCATGACTATGAAAATTGTAGATTCACACTGAAGGCTTTAAAACTATGAATTAATAGTGTTGCTCACGAATATTCGCATTGCGAATATTCGGCACGAATATTGCATATTCGAGTAATCGCGCAATATCTCGAATATCGCGCTGAATATTCGCAATGTCGAATATTCGGATTTTTCTAAAAAAAAATTTAACACAGATCACATGCTAGTGATCTCCATCGACGTGTAAAAGCAATGGTGGTATGATTAGAGAGACCCTGGGCCGAGTAGCGCATGCGATCCTTTTATGCTGCCGAATATTCGCAATGCGAATATTCGGCAATAGGAATATTGCGCGATTATTTTCTCCGCCCTTCATTGGCATCAGAGCCAATCAGAGTTCCATTTCCACAGGTGTCAGAGGTTAGCAACCTCCACATCAACCAATAGGAACCTGCCTCACGACCATTATATAAACTTTGTCCCAGCATGTGCTCATTGCAGATTCACAAGGTGGATATAGAGGGAGAAGTGTTTCTGTGCTCTGTGTTATATTGCATCAGCATTGCAGTGCCTTTCAGTTCTGTGCTCCTGTTCAGTGTTCAGTTCATTTGAGTATTAGCAGCTGCTAGTGCTTATATTTCTAAACTGCTTTTTTAAAAGCAAGAAGATACCAAACAGCTTTTTTTAAAGCTACTATTTGTGTGTTTGTGTTCCAGTTTCATTTAGTGTTAGATAGATAGGTTTGAGTGTACTTGTACACCTCTGTAAGCTAGCTAGCTTAGTTTACTGTGTTTATTTAGTTATCTGTTTTATAAAAAAAAAAAAAAAAAAAAGTTATTTTTAGTTTATTCAGATCTCTGGCTCTGCTGTGTTAGCAGAGTCACTGTTCTATCTATATTAGTTTCTTTATTGCTTTTATTCGTTGCCCAGTCAGTTTTTGTCTGTTGTCTGTCAGTCAGTTAGTTTAAAAAAAAAAAAAAAAATGTACCTTTCGTTTAAGTGTTGTTTAGTGGCATAGCTACTAGGTGTTTGTCTGCGTGCCTGTTTTTTCTTTTATCACATTTACCCCCCCCCCCAATAAAGTTTACCCACCCCCCATATCAGCATGAGCAGCATCCGTGGCCGTGGTCGTGGCAGCAGGGGTAGGGGAGTTACTCCCAGTGCTGGGTCGCTGCCAGCACGGGGTACCTCTCGCGCCCCTACTACTGGTAGAGGATCGGGTGGAAGGGGAGTCCGCCTCATCCGGGAGTTTTTCACTTCGGGCAGCCGCCCGATATTGCCCTCCCAGGCTCCAGCAGTGGTGGAGTACATGGGGCACAGCAGTGCCACTGAGTCATCACCAGTAGCCACACCAAGTAGCACCACCACCATCAGTACACCGGTGCCTTTAGTACCCAGCCCCAGCCCACAAGAGTCCAGCCTCATGCTGTTTGAGGATGAAGGTGAGATGGATATCTTGGGGGAGGCCCTCGATCATGCAGACATAGATTTATGTGCTGATGGTCAGGACCTTTTTGAAGGGTTAATCGAGGAGGAGGAGGATGGGGTACCGGCTGTCGGTAGCCCAGAGACCTCCCTTCATGGTGGTGCTGGTGATTTTCTGCAGGAAACACCAGCACATAGTCAGACCCATGCGTCTGTGAGGGGACATCGGAGCCAGGCTAGCGGCTCCATGTCAGATGTCTCCTTCAGACCACCATATGTCAGCCCTGGGTCTGACATATCTGAGGGCGAAGAGGAGGGTGACCCAACATGGGTGCCACCTGCCTCGTCGGTTCACAGCATCAGTGACGACGAGGAAGGTAGGCACCCTGGGGAAACGGTGCGCCAGGTCACCAGGGAGACCAGCGTCAGGGTCTCCACTGGTGATGGCAGCAGGAGGTGTCAGCAGCAGCAGCAGCAGCAGCAGCAGCAGGCAGCTCCACCTGTGCGCACCGAGTCCCAGCAGGTGGAATTCAGCGTCACCCCATCTGACAGGAGGGCGGCGCTGAAGTCACCTGTCTGGGCCTACTTCACCTTGGTAGCAGATAACCCGACAGTAGCCATCTGCCAGCTCTGTCGTGCCAAGGTGAAGAGAGGCAAGTGCTTGGCTCGGGTGGGTACCACGGCACTCAACCAGCACCTGAGGATTAACCACTGGCAGGAGCATGACCAGATGAAGCGTGCTGGTGGTAGCAGCGCCACCACCACAAGTGTACAGGGTACTGCAGCCCCTGCCACAGCTTCATCGGTTACCAGCAGGTCATGCCCCCCCGCTCCCTCTAGTAGAGGTACTGGTACCGGCAGCCAGACCTCCACATCATCACCCTCCTCTTCAGTGTCCCGCACTGCCGTCCGGCGCCAGGCGTCGCTTTCTGACGCCTTGGAACGCAACACTCCCTTCCCCCCTGCAGACCGACGTGTGTGTTCCCTCAATGGGCTCCTGGCAAGGGTTATTGCCCAACATCTGCTTCCCTTTAACATAGTGGACTGCAACCCCTTCAGGCAGATGTTGGAGCAGGCCCAACCCCAATGGCGTGTCCCCAGCCGCCATTTCTTTGCCAGGACTGGTGTCCCTGCCCTACACCAGCACATTGTGCAGAATGTAACCCTGTCGCTGGATCATGCTGTCAGCAACAGGGTGCATCTGACAATGGATGGCTGGACCAGCAGGCATGGGCAGGGGCGCTACATAAGCTTCACGGCCCATTGGGTTTCCCTCCGAGGCGCCGGGGAGGGATTGGCGGCATCTGAATTTGTGGTGCCGCCCCGGGGTGTCCAGGGGAGAACTGCTGGTCTCCCTCAAGCCACTGTCTCCGCAGCTGCTGAGCCTCCCAGCAAGCGCCCCCGTAGCTATTCAAGTGTGGGGCACGTGCGCTGTCAGGCCGTGCTCCAGCTTGTTAGTTTGGGGGAACGGAGACACACTGGACGAGAAGTGCTGAGCGCACTTCAGGCTCAGGTCCAGAAGTGGCTGACACCCCGAAGGCTCCAAGCAGGTCTGGTTGTCTGTGACAATGGCAGCAACCTCCTCTCCGCCCTCCAGGCTGGCAGTCTGACACACGTGCCCTGTCTGGCACATGTCCTCAACCTAGTGGTGCAGAAGTTCCTGCGCACCTATCCCGGGTTGAGTGACATTGTGCTAAGGGTACGCAGGATTGCCAGCCACTTCAGGCGCTCCCCAACCGCTACCGCGTCACTGTCAAAGTTGCAGCGGGACAACAGCCTGCCCATTCACAGGCTGATTGTGGACAGTGTGACGCGGTGGAACTCCAGCCTCTACATGCTGGAGAGGTTGTGGGAGCAGCGAAGGGCGGTGAAGGAGTACCTGCTGGAGCAAGGCACTGGCGGGCCATCACAACACACACTCCCGTACATCACCAGTCTGGAGTGGGGGCAGATACACCAGATCTGCCATGTGTTGGCCCCTTTTGAGCAGGCGACCAAGATGGTGAGCAGGGAGCATGTCGGCCTCAACGACGTGCTCCCTATAGTGTTCCTGCTGGACAGGGCACTAGATCGCCTGCTCGAAGCTGGGGAGAGTGCCTTGGTGGAGCAGGAGGAGGCAACACTGCTCCACCAAGACCAGGCCCAGGACGAGGAGGAGGATCATGATGATGATCAGGAGGTGACTGGTGGCGTCCTGGAGTCAGGGCCTGGTCAGGAGGGAGAGCCGGTGTTGGGGGCACCGATAGTCCGGGGGCTTGGCATGACTGACCGCGAACAGCAGCGCCTCCATGCCGAGGAAGCGGACGTCATGGACCCAGGCAGCCATGAGGAGTCACAGCGGGCTGTGCTCTTCCCCATGGCTGCCCACATGCTGAGATGCCTCAGGAGGGACCCCCGGGTTAAAGCCATCAAGGAGAGGGATGAGTTTTGGCTGGCCACCCTTGTAGATCCCAGATTTAAGGGGAAACTGGAGCAGTTCCTCCCAGCCAGACGGAGGCAGCCCCGGATGGATGAACTGCAGGCATGCCTAGTCAGCCGTTTGGAGCAGGCAACTCCCCGGCCTCCAGTTGTCCCCCCTCATCTCACCCAGCAGGTGGCTGCACCCAGCAGCAACATCAGCAGCCGAGCAGGGGACCTAATGGGTGAGATGAGGATGTTCATGCAAACTGAGCGACCCAGTACCAGCAGCAGCAGCAGCAGCAGCAGCAGCAGCAGTCACCACCAGCGGCTGGCCCACATGGTGGCAGACTACATGGGGTCCGTCAGTGCTTCTGACAGTATGAGCACCGACGACCCCATGGAGTACTGGGTTGCCAGATTGGACACCTGCCGCGAGCTCGCTCAGTATGCGCTGGAGTTATTGTCTTGCCCCCCCTCCAGCGTACTATCTGAGCGGACATTCAGCGCGGCAGGTGGGGTGGTCACGGACAAGAGGACCCGTTTGTCCACAGACTCCGTGGACAGACTCACATTCATCAAAATGAATGAGTCCTGGATCGGCGGTGACTTTCTGGCACCCGCCGTCGGTTCAGGGCGCTGAATGGTCCCTTGTCAGTTAGCAGTACCTCTCCTATCTCTTTATACCAGGGGTGTCAAACTCAATTTCATCGTGGTCCGCATCAGCATTATGGTTGCCCTCAAAAGGGCCGGTTATATCTGTAATATTATATGTCCAGCGCATCCCCTGCCGTTACATTAGATGTCAAAGGCCACCCCACCATCCTACCCCACCATCAGAAGTGGAGTTCCCCCTCTCCCTTACATCACAGTGCATCCCCCTTTCCTTATGCTGCTGCTGGGAAGAAGTTGGATTTTTTTTTTTTTGAAAAGCCTGTGGCGTGCAAAACACAACCCAAAAACTCCACCCGGTGCCACATCTACTTAAGGCCTGTGTCATTCTGCTTTTCAAATGTAATCACCATGCTACAGCAATTTCAAGCTTTTGTAATTTTGACACTATATGGGCTCCTACTGCTAATGCCAAAAGGCTGAGTGATTATGTACTGATATATTATTCATACTGGTGCTGTCACCTTTTGTCTGTGAGATTTGCCACTTTCTTACTACTGCTGGTGCTGCTGCCACCTCTTCCATGACCACGAGTGAAGAAAACACTTTATTGTGTACTGGTACTACTATGCTGCTGCTGCTGCCAGTGCTCACTTACCTATGTGACAAGTTCTTTGGCACTATATGCTACAATTATCAATGCTGCTGCTGCTGTGCTGCTGCTGTGCTGCTGCCACCTCTTCCACGACCACGAGTGAAAAAAACACTTAATTGTGTACTGGTACTACTATGCTGCTGCTGCTGCTGCCAGTGCTCAGATACTTATGTGTCAAGTTCTTTGGCACTATATGCTACAATCATCAATGCTGCTGCTGCTGTGCTGCTGCCACCTCTTCCACGACCACGAGTGAAAAAAACACTTAATTGTGTACTGGTACTACTATGCTGCTGCTGCTGCCAGTGCTCACTTACCTATGTGACAAGTTCTTTGGCACTATATGCTACAATTATCAATGCTGCTGCTGCTGTGCTGCTGCCACCTCTTCCACGACCACGAGTGAAAAAAACGCTTTATTGTGTACTGGTACTACTATGCTGCTGCTGCTGCCAGTGCTCAGATACTTATGTGTCAAGTTCTTTGGCACTATATGCTACAATCATCAATGCTGCTGCTGCTGTGCTGCTGCCACCTCTTCCACGACCACGAGTGAAAAAAACACTTAATTGTGTACTGGTACTACTATGCTGCTGCTGCTGCCAGTGCTCACTTACCTATGTGACAAGTTCTTTGGCACTATATGCTACAATCATCAATGCTGCTGCTGCTGTGCTGCTGCCACCTCTTCCACGACCACGAGTGAAAAAAACACTTAATTGTGTACTGGTACTACTATGCTGCTGCTGCTGCCAGTGCTCACTTACCTATGTGACAAGTTCTTTGGCACTATATGCTACAATTATCAATGCTGCTGCTGTGCTGCTGCTGTGCTGCTGCCACCTCTTCCACAAGTGATAAAACACTGTATTGTGTACTGTTCCTACTATACTGCTGCTGCCAGTGCTCAGATACCTATGTGACAAGTTCTTTGACACTATATGCTACAATTACAAATGCTGCTGCTGTGCTGCTGCCACCTCTTCCACAAGTGATACAACACTTTATTGTGTACTGTTACTACTATACTGCTGCTGCCAGTGCTCAGATACTGATGTGACAAGTTCTTTGGCACTATATGCTACAATTACCAATGCTGCTGCTGTGCTGCTGCCACCTCTTCCACAAGTGATAAAACACTTTATTGTGTACTGTTACTAATACTTCTGCTGCTCAGATACCTATGTGACAAATTCTTTGCCACTATATGCTACAATTACCAATGATGCTGCTGTGCTGCTGCCACCTCTTCCACAAGTGATAAAACACTTTATTGTGTACTGTTACTAATATTTCTGCTGCTCAGATACCTATGTGACAAGTTCTTTGGCACTATATGCTACAATTACCAATGCTGCTGCTGTGCTGCTCCCACCTCTTCCACAAGTGATACAACACTTTATTGTGTACTGTTACTACTATACTGCTGCTGCCAGTGCTCAGATACCTATGTGACAAGTTCTTTGGCACTATATGCTACAATTTCAAATGCTGCTGCTGTGCTGCTGCCACCTCTTCCACAAGTGATACAACACTTTATTGTGTACTGTTACTAATATTTCTGCTGCTCAGATACCTATGTGACAAGTTCTTCGGCACTATATGCTACAATTACCAATGCTGCTGCTGTGCTGCTGCCACCTCTTCCACAAGTGATAAAACACTTTATTGTGTACTGTTCCTACTATACTGCTGCTGCCAGTGCTCAGATACCTATGTGACAAGTTCTTTGACACTATATGCTACAATTTCAAATGCTGCTGCTGTGCTGCTGCCACCTCTTCCACAAGTGATACAACACTTTATTGTGTACTGTTACTACTATACTGCTGCTGCCAGTGCTCAGATACCTATGTGACAAGTTCTTTGGCACTATATGCTACAATTACCAATGCTGCTGCTGTGCTGCTGCCACCTCTTCCACAAGTGATAAAACACTTTATTGTGTACTGTTACTACTATACTGCTGCTGCCAGTGCTCAGATACCTATGTGACAAGTTCTTTGGCACTATATGCTACAATTACCAATGCTGCTGCTGTGCTGCTGCCACCTCTTCCACAAGTGATAAAACACTTTATTGTGTACTGTTCCTACTATACTGCTGCTGCCAGTGCTCAGATACCTATGTGACAAATTCTTTGCCACTATATGCTACAATTTCAAATGTTGCTGCTGTGCTGCTGCCACCTCTTCCACAAGTGATACAACACTTTATTGTGTACTGTTACTAATATTTCTGCTGCTCAGATACCTATGTGACAAGTTCTTCGGCACTATATGCTACAATTACCAATGCTGCTGCTGTGCTGCTGCCACCTCTTCCACAAGTGATAAAACACTTTATTGTGTACTGTTCCTACTATACTGCTGCTGCCAGTGCTCAGATACCTATGTGACAAGTTCTTTGACACTATATGCTACAATTTCAAATGCTGCTGCTGTGCTGCTGCCACCTCTTCCACAAGTGATACAACACTTTATTGTGTACTGTTACTACTATACTGATGCTGCCAGTGCTCAGATACCTATGTGACAAGTTCTTTGGCACTATATGCTACAATTACCAATGCTGCTGCTGTGCTTCTGCCACCTCTTCCACAAGTGATAAAACACTTTATTGTGTACTGTTACTACTATACTGCTGCTGCCAGTGCTCAGATACCTATGTGACAAGTTCTTTGGCACTATATGCTACAATTACCAATGCTGCTGCTGTGCTGCTGCCACCTCTTCCACAAGTGATAAAACACTTTATTGTGTACTGTTCCTACTATACTGCTGCTGCCAGTGCTCAGATACCTATGTGACAAATTCTTTGCCACTATATGCTACAATTTCAAATGCTGCTGCTGTGCTGCTGCCACCTCTTCCACAAGTGATACAACACTTTATTGTGTACTGTTACTAATATTTCTGCTGCTCAGATACCTATGTGACAAGTTCTTCGGCACTATATGCTACAATTACCAATGCTGCTGCTGTGCTGCTGCCACCTCTTCCACAAGTGATAAAACACTTTATTGTGTACTGTTCCTACTATACTGCTGCTGCCAGTGCTCAGATACCTATGTGACAAGTTCTTTGACACTATATGCTACAATTTCAAATGCTGCTGCTGTGCTGCTGCCACCTCTTCCACAAGTGATACAACACTTTATTGTGTACTGTTACTACTATACTGATGCTGCCAGTGCTCAGATACCTATGTGACAAGTTCTTTGGCACTATATGCTACAATTACCAATGCTGCTGCTGTGCTTCTGCCACCTCTTCCACAAGTGATAAAACACTTTATTGTGTACTGTTACTACTATACTGCTGCTGCCAGTGCTCAGATACCTATGTGACAAGTTCTTTGGCACTATATGCTACAATTACCAATGCTGCTGCTGTGCTGCTGCCACCTCTTCCACAAGTGATAAAACACTTTATTGTGTACTGTTCCTACTATACTGCTGCTGCCAGTGCTCAGATACCTATGTGACAAGTTCTTTGACACTATATGCTACAATTTCAAATGCTGCTGCTGTGCTGCTGCCACCTCTTCCACAAGTGATACAACACTTTATTGTGTACTGTTACTACTATACTGCTGCTGCCAGTGCTCAGATACCTATGTGACAAGTTCTTTGGCACTATATGCTACAATCATCAATGCTGCTGCTGCTGTGCTGCTGCCACCTCTTCCACGACCACGAGTGAAAAAAACACTTAATTGTGTACTGGTACTACTATGCTGCTGCTGCTGCCAGTGCTCACTTACCTATGTGACAAGTTCTTTGGCACTATATGCTACAATCATCAATGCTGCTGCTGCTGTGCTGCTGCCACCTCTTCCACGACCACGAGTGAAAAAAACACTTAATTGTGTACTGGTACTACTATGCTGCTGCTGCTGCCAGTGCTCACTTACCTATGTGACAAGTTCTTTGGCACTATATGCTACAATTATCAATGCTGCTGCTGCTGTGCTGCTGCTGTGCTGCTGCCACCTCTTCCACAAGTGATAAAACACTTTATTGTGTACTGTTCCTACTATACTGCTGCTGCCAGTGCTCAGATACCTATGTGACAAGTTCTTTGACACTATATGCTACAATTTCAAATGCTGCTGCTGTGCTGCTGCCACCTCTTCCACAAGTGATACAACACTTTATTGTGTACTGTTACTACTATACTGCTGCTGCCAGTGCTCAGATACTGATGTGACAAGTTCTTTGGCACTATATGCTACAATTACCAATGCTGCTGCTGTGCTGCTGCCACCTCTTCCACAAGTGATAAAACACTTTATTGTGTACTGTTACTAATACTTCTGCTGCTCAGATACCTATGTGACAAATTCTTTGCCACTATATGCTACAATTACCAATGCTGCTGTGCTGCTGCCACCTCTTCCACAAGTGATAAAACACTTTATTGTGTACTGTTACTAATATTTCTGCTGCTCAGATACCTATGTGACAAGTTCTTTGGCACTATATGCTACAATTACCAATGCTGCTGCTGTGCTGCTCCCACCTCTTCCACAAGTGATAAAACACTTTATTGTGTACTGTTCCTACTATACTGCTGCTGCCAGTGCTCAGATACCTATGTGACAAATTCTTTGCCACTATATGCTACAATTTCAAATGCTGCTGCTGTGCTGCTGCCACCTCTTCCACAAGTGATACAACACTTTATTGTGTACTGTTACTAATATTTCTGCTGCTCAGATACCTATGTGACAAGTTCTTCGGCACTATATGCTACAATTACCAATGCTGCTGCTGTGCTGCTGCCACCTCTTCCACAAGTGATAAAACACTTTATTGTGTACTGTTCCTACTATACTGCTGCTGCCAGTGCTCAGATACCTATGTGACAAGTTCTTTGACACTATATGCTACAATTTCAAATGCTGCTGCTGTGCTGCTGCCACCTCTTCCACAAGTGATACAACACTTTATTGTGTACTGTTACTACTATACTGCTGCTGCCAGTGCTCAGATACCTATGTGACAAGTTCTTTGGCACTATATGCTACAATTACCAATGCTGCTGCTGTGCTGCTGCCACCTCTTCCACAAGTGATAAAACACTTTATTGTGTACTGTTACTACTATACTGCTGCTGCCAGTGCTCAGATACCTATGTGACAAGTTCTTTGGCACTATATGCTACAATTACCAATGCTGCTGCTGTGCTGCTGCCACCTCTTCCACAAGTGATAAAACACTTTATTGTGTACTGTTACTACTATACTGCTGCTGCCAGTGCTCAGACACCTATGTGACAAGTTCTTTGGCACTATATGCTACAATTACCAATGCTGCTGCTGTGCTGCTGCCACCTCTTCCACAAGTGATAAAACACTTTATTGTGTACTGTTACTACTATACTGCTGCTGCCAGTGCTCAGATACCTATGTGACAAGTTCTTTGGCACTATATGCTACAATTACCAATGGTGCTGCTGTGCTGCTGCCACCTCTTCCACAAGTGATAAAACACTTTATTGTGTACTGTTACTACTATACTGCTGCTGCCAGTGCTCAGACACCTATGTCACAAGTTATTTGCCACTATATACTACTATTACCACTACTGCTGCTGTCAAGTCTTGCCCAAGTGTTTAGATGCTATCTAGTACTATTACCACTACTGCTTGTAAATGTTGTGTGTGTGATAATTACTTTATATTTGAATACTACTGCTGCTGCCTTCATGCTGAGTAATGCTTCATGACCTCTCTGTCACAGCGGATCCACAAACAGCCTCCGCTAAAAGCTACCAGACCGGATCGTAACAAACAGCAAGTGTGACTAAATGACTGAACGTTATGTTAAACCCTGGTTTGTGGCCTTTTTACTGCAACTATTAGCCTATCTGCAAGAGCAAATCAGCACTCTCTTTCTCTTTCTCGCTCTCTCTCTATATCTATATCTATATATCTATATATCTATAAATATATATATATATATATATATATATATATATATATATATATATATATATGTATATATTGTAGCTTTTGTTATAGTAATTTTTCAACAGTTTAGTTTGTGTTAGTAGTGTCTGTGTCCGTGTATTTTGTTTTTTATTAGATTTGTGTTAAATAAAATAATAGTATGAAATGTTTTTAGGTTATTATGAAGTTAGATGTGTTGATGTTGATGTTGATGTGTTAGATGTGAAGTTAGATGTGTTGAAAGACCTAACAATCTCAATAAGAAAGGAAACATTTGAAAAGAATAACAGGTTTAATAACCAAAAATATAAATATTTACATGGATTTTTTCAAGCGCTTGTAAATCTCAGCCAGCTCCTCGAATATTTTTTCTCTGCTGTTGTAAGAGCTGTTCATTCTCGAGGTCCAATTTTTTTATTTTGCGCCGATTGGACAGGACTTTTTGATTGGTCCTCTCCATGACATGGGATTTCTCCTGAATCTCTTTCAAAACTGTTAGGATATAAGAAAAAAAAAATTAGGATTAAATACTGTACTTTTTTATATCTACATCTTATTGTTGAAATGTCATTAATCGTTGTGCACATATTTACCCTCCTGACTGATGGTCATCACAGGCGCTGTGTCATCCTCCTGCTCCTCTTCTGCATCATGGCATTCACCAGGAGGTTGGGTGGGGGGAAGTTGCAGCTCCTCAGGAGCTGGGGGTGGTAAGTCGGAGGGCCCTGGCTGCTCCTTATCCCTCTCCTCCTCTGCATCCTCCTCTTCATCCTCCTCTTCTTCCTCCTCCTCCTCTGCGGCCTGTCGCCTTGTGCGCTTGGGGCGCACAGATGGTAGAGGAGATCCTATAATAACACAATGTTTATATATGTAAAAATGATTTCTAATAACATATGCAAATTCTGTGTACTCTGCTGTATTGTATATGAATACACATTTATTTATATAGACAGTTAACCAATGGGATAATGTTATACTAAAGGGTCTTGCTGGCACTACAGGGGACTGAGTGTGAGCTGGGCTGCCACCATGGTAAAATTAGCTGTTTGTGTTTCCTTTGTATTATTCTGAAGATCTCATGTTAAAAAAAGGGCCTGATGGAGTACACGGGATTACTATGATAACCCCACGCCTAGCACAGGAATTTAGTGGTAATTGAGTTATAAAATACCACCCTTTCCCCTTGAAACCCACCAAACCACCACTTTAATTCCATGGTTTAACTTGATGGAATAATGTCTTTTTTCAACAGTACTATGAATACCTTCGGTGGTGATATATGTTACCACAACATGGCGTCTGGGTTAACAACATCTGCCCTAAGGTTAATTACATATCACCTTACATGACTGTCACCAATAACTTACCTGGATGAAATTCATCGCGGATCTGTGTGACCCGGTCCATGTGGCGCCTCTTCAGGTCTGACCATTTTTTGAGAATGGCCATGTGGTCATGTGACCCGCCATGAAACTCATGTAATTCCTCCAATACGGACTGGACGATTTTTTGTTTATCCTGCTGGCACCTCATTAGGTCGTAACCATGTTGCAGGAACCTCTGCAAGATGAAGAACAAAGTATATTATAATACTTTTGTTTAAACCCTTATGGATATATGACGTAAATGTATGGTATTCAACAATTGGAAGCATTCTCGCCTTATTAATCACTGACAGTGGTAACATGACAGATTTTATATGTTGCCATTTTGGTCACCAGCTTTTTGGAATAAATATAGCAGCCATTATCATTTGCATAATTATGTATATATGAGTAACATCACAGGATAGACGTATAGGGGAGAAATGAGTTGCTATTCATCTGACCACTATAATTATTTTTTGACCCTTACACTGGCCCTGTACAATAGATTATTTTTTTTAATCCCTATCTTTACATATGAAAAATAATATGTTTGTTTCTTTTCACTTTTTGATGAAAAGGGAGAACTCTGTGGACTCTGATGTAAAAGGGAGAACTCTGTGGACTCTGATGTAAAGGGAAAACTCTGTGGACTCTGATGTTAAGGTAGAACTCTGTGGACTGTGATGTTAAGGGAGAACTCTGTGGACTCTGATGTTAAGGGAGAACTCTGTGGACTCTAATGTAAAAGGGGAACTCTGTGGACTCTAATGTAAAAGGTAGAACTCTGTGGACTCTGATGTAAAGGGAAAACTCTGTGGACTCTGATGTTAAGGTAGAACTCTGTGGACTGTTAAGGGAGAACTCTGTGGACTCTGATGTTAAGGGAGAACTCTGTGGACTCTGATGTTAAGGGAGAACTCTGTGGACTCTGATGTTAAGGGAGAACTCTGTGGACTCTGATGTTAAGGGAGAACTCTGTGGACTCTGAAGTTAAGGGAGAACTCTGTGGACTCTAATTTAAAAGGAGAACTCTGTGGACTCTAATGTTAAGGGAGAACTCTGTGGACTCTAATGTAAAAGGGGAACTCTGTGGACTCTAATGTAAAAGGGGAACTCTGTGGACTCTAATGTAAAAGGTAGAACTCTGTGGACTCTAATGTAAAGGGAAAACTCTGTGGACTCTGATGTTAAGGTAGAACTCTGTGGACTGTGATGTTAAGGGAGAACTCTGTGGACTCTGATGTTAAGGGAGAACTCTGTGGACTCTGATGTTAAGGGAGAACTCTGTGGACTCTAATGTAAAAGGGGAACTCAGTGGACTCTAATGTAAAAGGGGAACTCTGTGGACTCTAATGTAAAAGGGGAACTCTGTGGACTCTAATGTAAAAGGGGAACTCTGTGGACTCTAATGTAAAAGGTAGAACTCTGTGGACTCTAATGTAAAAGGTAGAACTCTGTGGACTCTGATGTAAAGGGAAAACTCTGTGGACTCTGATGTTAAGGTAGAACTCTGTGGACTGTGATGTTAAGGGAGAACTGTGTGGACTCTGATGTAAAATGAGAACTCTGTGGACACTGATGTAAAGGGAGAACTCTGTGGACACTGATGTAAAGGGAGAACTCTGTGGACTCTGATGTAAAGGGAGAACTCTGTGGACTCTGATGTAAAGGGAGAACTCTGTGGACTCTGATGTAAAGGGAGAACTCTGTGGACACTGATCTAAAAGGGGAAGTCTGTGGATCCTGATGTAAAAGGGGAAGTCTGTGGGCTCTGATGTAAAGGGAGAACTCTGTGGACTCTGATGTAAAGGGAGAACTCTGTGGACTCTGATGTAAAGGGAGAACTCTGTGGACTCTAATGTAAAAGGGAGAACTCTGTGGACACTGATGTAAAGGGAGAACTCTGTGGACACTGATGTAAAGGGAGAACTCTGTGGACACTGATGTAAAGGGAGAACTCTGTGGACACTGATGCAAAGGGAGAACTATGTGGACTCTGATGTAAAGGGAGAACTATGTGGACACTGATGTAAAGGGAGAACTCTGTGGACTCTGATGTAAAGGGAGAACTCTGTGGACACTGATGTAAAGGGAGAACTCTGTGAACTCTAATGTAAAGGGAGAACTCTGTGGACTCTGATGTAAAAGGGGAAGTCTGTGGACTCTGATGTAAAAGGGGAAGTCTGTGGACTCTGATGTAAAAGGGGAAGTCTGTGGACTCTGATGTAAAGAGGAACTTTTGTGATTAATTTCATATGGTTAGAAATGTTATTTAATAGCGACATCTATGCAAACTAAGACAAAAAATTGCTGTGCGACGCTGAAGTGTTCGGGTTTGAAATGAACAAAAGGTGGCAACCCTGGGCATGCTGGGAGTTGTAGTTTTGCAACCGCTGGAGACACACTGTTTGGGAAATACTAATATCTGATCTTGCATCCTAACTTTTTAACTAGTCTAAAATGCAGTTAAAGATAATGAAATAACAAGTGGTAAAATTACTTACAGTAATCAGCAGTTTTTCCTCACTGGATGAAAAGTTACTCCCCACCATCTTCGCTTCGCAGGGCAGCAGTAGATTCGCAGGGCAGCACTAAATAGCAATCCGAATATACACTGGCAAAGAATCCAGGAAATGATCGCCGTTTTCGCGACCGCGTGTTGTCCGCGCGCATGCGCGGTTGAGAATTTCGCAATGAATTTCGCAATTTTTTTTTGGATGAAATATCACGAATATTCGAAATTTACGAATATTTCTCGAATATTCTCCTATATATTCGCGAAATATTGCGAAAGCGAATATGGCGTATTCTGCTCAACACTATGAATTAACACATGTGGAATTATATACATAACAAAAAAGCGTGAAACAACTGAAAATATGTCATATTTTAGGTTCTTCAAAGTAGCCACCTTTTGCTTTGATTCCTGCTTTGCACACTCTTGGCATTCTCTTGATGAGCTTCAAGAGGTAGTCACCTGAAATGGTCTTCCAACAGCCTTGAAGGAGTTCCCAGAGATGCTTAGCACTTGTTGGCCCTTTTGCCTTCACTCTGCGGTCCAGCTCACCCCAAACCATCTCGATTGGGTTCAGGTCCGGTGACTGTGGAGGCCAGGTCATCTGGCGCAGCACCCCATCACTCTCCTTCTTGGTCAAATAGCCCATTGTCCTGTTGAAAAATAAATGATGGTCCAACTAAACGCAAACCGGATGGAATAGCATGCCGCTGCAAGATGCTGTGTGCTGGTTCAGTATGCCTTCAATGTTGAATAAATCCCCAACAGTGTCACCAGAAAATCACCCCCACACCATCACACCTCCTCCCCCATGCTTCACGGTGGGAACCAGGAGTCCATCCGTTCACCTTTTTGCGTTGCACAAAGACACGGTGGTTGGAACCAAAGATCTCAAATTTGGACTCATCAGACCAAAGCACAGATTTCCACTGGTCTAATGTCCATGGGGCAGGCAATAAGTGCAGGAGAGAAGTACAGAGGGGATCAGGGCAGGCAGCAAGTGCAGGAGAGAAGTACAGAGGGGATCGGGGCAGTCAGCATGTACAGGAGAGAAGTACAGAGGGGGATCGGGGCAGGCAGCAAGTGCAGGAGAGAAGTACAGAGGGGATCGGGACAGGCAGCAAGTGCAGGAGAGAAGTACAGAGGGGATCGGAGCAGGCAGCAAGTGCAGGAGAGTAGTACAGAGGGGATCGGGGGATGCAGCAAGTGCAGGAGAGAAGTACAGAGGGGATTGGGGCAGGCAGCAATTGCAGAAGAGAAGTACAGAGGGGATCGGGGCAGGCAGCAAGTGCAGGAGAGTAGTACAGAGGGAATCGGGGCAGGCAGCAAGTGCAGGAGAGTAGTACAGTGGGGATCGGGGGGAGGCAGCAAGGGCAGGAGAGACGTACAGTGGGGATCGGGGCAGGCAGCAAGTGCAGCAGGGGTGTGTAAAGGGCATCAGAATGTGCAGAAGAGGAGTGCATAGGGCAATTTGTATGGGAGGTGGCCATCTCTGTCTGGGGAGGTGGGGAACTGATGTCTACAAGCAGGGGGTGTGAAGCAGCCAGGATAGTTGTCTGTCGGGCAGCTAGTGAGGGGGTTGGGGGATCAGTAATGGACAGTGTCAGTCGTTTATTTTTTTATTTTTTTTTACAATATTATTATCTTTTTATTTTTGAGGAGAGGAGGGAAGCTGGCAAGAAGAAGAGGAGAGGAGGGAAGCTGGCAGCACTGCAGGGGGAATCAGCAAAGCAAAGGGTGATTAGGGTGTACCACCAATAGGAATAAGAGATGGAGTGCAGTTGGCATGGGACATGAGCCAGGACTACAGAGGAGGAATCGGCTTATACGGCACTTGCTCCTCACTACAGCTCCATCTTTACAAGTAGTCCCTCTGCATTGCACTCTGATTAAGCACTATGCTATAGTATGTGTAGCGGGGTCTTCCTGTCAGGCGCCCTATAGAGCCGACTCATAGCTCTGCACGTTCGGCTTCTTTCGGAAATGCCGTGACTCGTGCGCGCCTACGCAATACGGGGAGCGGGGCCTTATCCGCCGGGGGAACGGACGTCGATCATCTGGGTGACCTTCCAGATGACATTCCTCCTCGGCAGAGAAATGTCTACTCCCGAGGGGAGAAGCACCTGGAAGCCGGGTTGAAAAGATAGGTTACAAGGTACGTGCAGCCTAAAAAAATTGCGGACTGTACTTGTCACAAGTATAAGGAAGTTGGTCTGACATAATTGTTATTAGGATGAACCTCCGCTTTAAGTAAACTCACTCTCTTTGATTTAAATATACTACTGTGTGGATCGTATTCTTCTAGTCTGGAGGGGCCATCCATTATTCAGGTAATACTATCATTACACTGTCATTGAATGTTGTATGCCTGTCATTGTGCCTCAGCCCAGCAGGGGGTCACAATACATCCACAAGACTTCTGATGTGTCAAGGGAGGGTTCGAGCAAATTAAGAGGGGTGTGTTAAATCAAAAAGAGAGTAGATCCCAAAACAACCAGTGGCTCCTGAGGGGGTAGTGCTACACGTGGCGGCTCGTCCGGGATGCGGCTGTTACCATTGGCAACAAGAATCGTGAGTACCGAATTTATTAAAGAGCGAAAGTGTCCGGTATCGTGTTTTGAACTGTCCGACAACGAGGGGGTTAACCTTGCACCGCTAAGCTTGGGTGTACGTGCAGCACAGCACGCGCCTACAACGTGCCTGGACAAGTTCTTTCAAGTGGGAGGAGTCTCCCACCCCTGCGTGAGACATGAGTAACAGTTTCGCGCCAACGAGGGAAAGTTAACGCCCCAATTTCGCGCCAAACCACCAGTTGCCGTGCGCAAGAGAAGGAAAAGTGATGTCTGCTTTCCAACAACCGGGTATTGCTGTTCCGTGATTGAGGCCTCCAACCACTACTCCAAGGGCTCTTGGTATGTTCACACCCCCAGGTGTATCCGTGAGGGATACGGGAGTTCGCATGTCCACCCAGGGACAGTTTGCGCTATTATCCAGTGTCGGAACAGAGATGCTGGGCCTACTATGCCCCCGTTGTGGGGAGCTGTCGGTGAAAATTCAGCCCTTTTCCCGATGTCAGCGATGTCGGGCCTACTTGTTTGTAGCGACTTCACCCGTGAAAGCTCAAAGAGAAAATTGGGTGGATGTCAATACCGCTACAGTTACCGTGGAGGAGGAAACAGAATGGTCAGAACCCTTCCCGTCGGTGGTAATTGTGGAACCAGAAGTCCGGGACAACGAGATAGTTTCAGTCTCATCCACTTTGATTTTGCCTTCGGCTGCCTCACGACCTCGTTCCTTGGAGGTAAGCTCTGTAGATGACCTGGATCAAGAAGGTGACACATCCAGTGTGGCCAACACGACTGAAGTGACTGATACCCAGGCCATGACCACATCGGAGACCACCACTTCTACAGCAGTCACCGTATGGCGTGCCTCTATCGGATTAGAATCTACTCCAACCTCCCGCGGCTGCGGACGAGGTCTACCAGCGAAAGAATTGAATCACCCAGACCGAGACTCTCTGTCCAATGACGGCGACATACCTAATTATCCATTTGAACCGCAGTCTCCCGCGTCGTGGGGTTTTGAAAGATCTGCTGCCCTGCATGGCACTCGGAGAAGGAAGAAGCCCTTCCGGCCGGAGCGCATCCTGTGGGTCTCACCAACCATCCATAGACGTTCCGCAGCCAGCCTGGGGAGTCGGTGAGTCAAGTTCCATGTCTACTGTTCTTCTCACCACCCGCGTACCCCTAGGTGTGCTGCCGAGCCGTGGAGACCAACGGACATTGCCCAACTTGGCTTGTTTACAATGTGTGGTGATCCAAAAGGTTGCTGCCGAGTATGGGTATGAATACCCATATGTGCCACCCCTCTCCTTTACCAGATCGATCAAGAGAGAGAGGGATGGTGTCGTGATGCTGTGTGGAGCCCATTGAACGTCCCACCGGAAGGGCGTGGGACCCCTTATGCTTTTGTTTGTGTAGGGAAACGCTTCGAGGCCTGCCACCGTGAATGGAGTTGGGGCGACACATCTACCGGGACCGGGACCGGGTCGTGTTAAAGGCTCCCAGAAAAGAGGATTGGGTGTTTTCAGTCACCACTGCAAACGGCACCATTATTATTTTGCTGGACCCATGTTACTATAAGCAGGCCGATGACTGTGTTTTTTTTTTTTGCCTGGCCTACTTTAAACTTTTTAAAAAAAAGGAAGAATTTGGACAAGGGTACTCGCCCCACTTTGTTTGTTTATTCCCAGTTTTTCCCTTTCCCCCTGCTCCTCCAGATCCACATGGACATTGTGAGCCAGATCCACATACGTTGGCCCCCCGCACGGCGTGTCCCATTTACGCTAACGCCGCTGTAAGTCACAGCGGCGTTTTCCTTATCCTCAAAGAAATGCCAATGTAACTTATGGCGGCGTACCGTAAATGGGCTGGCGTTCGCGGGTGTAATTCAAATTTACTAGGGGGGGCGTGTTTTATTATAATTATGAATGACCCGACGCAAGCAACGATTTTTTTACATGCGTAAAATCACGTCGCAAATAGTCAATGTAAATGACGTGTACGTTACTTACGCAATTCCCTATTGGCGAACGGGTTACGCAAACAACGTAAACGACGAAAAAATCGATGCTGGCCCGACGTCCATACTTAACATTGCATACACCTCCATATAGCAGGGGTAACTTTACGCCGGAGATACGCTTACGCGAACGACATAAAGGGAACGCGCCGGCCACTCCTAAGTTCGTGGATTAGCGTAACTTGCTAATTTGCATATGCAACGCGGAAATCCGACGGGAGCGCCCCCCCCTAGCGTCCAGCGTAAGACTACAACTAAGATACGACGGTGTAATATACTTACGCCAGTCGTCTCTTAGCGTTATTCCTGCGTATCATGTTTTGTGGATACAAAACAATGATACGCCGGCGGGAAATTATAATAATGCCGGCGTATCTGTAGATACACTGGCGTAATTCTTTGTGGATCTGGCCCTATGTGCAGAACTCTTTTGGGGGGTGGGTTCAGTCAGTTAGAGGGGAACCTTGCCAAACTTTCTGCAGTACCAGAAGATTTGATGGGAAAGAACGGTTCTATTTTTTTTTGAGTGTCTTCATTTCCCTTTTTGCTGCTGTTTCCTTGCACTTGAATTTGTCTGCCGCAGTACCAGCGCACTGACAACTAGGGGCAGTGTTCTGCATCAACCCCTGCAGAACAATATTGTACATATAGGGCCAGATTCAGCAAAGGTTACGCTGGCGGATCGAGTGATCCGCCAGCCTAACTGTGGCTTTGAGCCGGCGTTTCTGTTTTCTGTAACCAGAAAACAAGAAACGCCGGGTTGAAGTTCCGATGCGAGCAGCGTAACTGAGTTTCGCCATCGCATCGTTACTTCAACTTAAAAATGGCGCCGGGGGCGTTCCCGCCGATTTACGCTCAAAAAATATGTTAATGAGCGGAAATCGGCAATTCACGATCGAATTCCGGCGCGACGCAGTGACGTTACGACGTTTCCGGACGGGATACGCGGCGCATAGTTATACCTACATGGGGTTGGAATATCCTATGTTAGGTATAGGCGTCGTCATCGCGTCGGGAAAAAAAAAAAAACGTCGCTTGCGTAAAACGGTCATGAATGGGAATGTGACGTCATTGACGTTCGTTCACAGATTTTGGAGCATGCGCACGGGGATGTTTTGACACTCGACGCATGCGCAGTACGTTGGCGGCGGGATCGCGCGTAGTTAGCATACTACACGCCCCGTACCCGCGACATTTGAATTCCGCCGGCTCATTTGTGATGCGCTGCCGCAACTTTAAGAGCAAGTGCTTCGTGAATGACAGCACTTGCTCCTAAAATTTCGGCAGCGCAACGCAAATCAGAAGCGTTACTCCAGAGCAAAGATGCTCTGGAATACGTGAATCTGGCCCATAGTTTGCTAATAGGATTGAATGGTACCTTAGCACTTGAAACTCCCTGGGAGGAAGGGAAATTTCACGTTCGGGCCCAAACGTGCAGTTTCGATTCTGACCTCGGTGACTGTATATAAATAGGAAAAACAAATTATATTGTATATTAGGATGTATATTTTGTGCATATGTTCTTTTGTTTCCTATGCAGGTTCTGGACCCACCTACTGTCAACGCTGCGGAGAATGGGCAGACTAGATAGCTAGGGTTGTGTATGTTTGTATGTCATGCATTATTATATTGTAATTTCAATATTTTTGCGATTGTTTCTCTTTTCCTACTTTTCTATCTGGTTAGCAGTATCAGGCCAGCATTCGGGCTCGAATGCTTTAGGACACTGGGGACAGTGTCAATTTAACTGGGGGGGATATGTAGCGCCCCCTTACTTTCAGTACGGGCACTACGCTAAAGTTAGTGGGTGAATGGGAGAGCTATTTGGCTCCCATTCCTAATTTGTCAAATTTCAAGCTGCTGTCTTCCAGAACTATCCTGTGGGTCAGACTGCATTCCAGGGATGCGATCCCATCCCTGGGCGGCAGGTGGCACTAGAGGGGTTCTGGCAAAGCTACTTTTCCCCAGCAGCCAATTAAAAGAGTTGGACCTCGCAGGGCATGCTGGGGAGGGGTATATTTGTGACGGACGCCATGATTCGGGGTGGTGTGGGCTCTCTTCTTGGCGGGGTCCAGGCTCGGGGTGTGGCATCCACCTTCAGGGTGTGCGCATCCACGGACCCCACCGGCTGGAATCGCATGCTGCGTGGAGTTCCATACTGATGTTGAGAGGGACCCCAGTGACTTACTGGGTCCCCAACTTTATTGAGAGGATCCTAAGCTGAGGGCTGAACGGTGGGGGATCGACTCAGGGAGAACCTAAAAGCAGGTTGTCCAGGAGACTTGAACGAACCATCAGGGATCTGGTCACCAAGGCCTTGACAGGTACATGGCAGCTGTCAACCGGTGACCCTTTCCTTGCATTTACTGGGAGGATTTGCTCAATCCGTCTTGTTTATTTGAGTACTGAAGTACTAGGCCTGTGGCAGAGGCCCGCGCCGGGCCTGTGGCAGAGGTCTGTTCCTCCCAGCAAACTAAAGTGACAGTTTGGCTGCCAGGCTTATGGCAGAAGTCTGTCCGGAGGCACTTCACCCACCCACCCACTGGCTAGAGTGGCGACGTTTGTTACATTGCTACTGAAAGCAGGATTGCTTTTATCATCATCCAGGGCCTGATACTGCACTTGTTTTTTTGCTTCATCAACCTTTCCTATCCTACTACATGTTGTTGTTGGCCGTGTTGTGCCTTGGAATAAAGCATTTAAAAAACCCATTGGATGATTTGGACATTTGCTCACTACTACTCACTGCTACTACCCCTAGACATACTACAAGGTAACTTAATACGCTGGTCTCAAAAACAACCAGCGGCTCCTGAATGGGGTAGCGCTACACGTGGGGGCTCGTCCGGGATCTTTGTGCTGTGGAGCAGTGAATCACCAACGCGTTTTCTGAGAGGAATTCAGGCAGATCAGCCTGTCGGGTGAGAGGACACATGCTCAGCTCTCAGTTCTCCCTTTAGACCGACACTTTAGTGCCATCTCACAGGCCTCTCACCCCTGTTTGGCCTTCAGCCTGAACTTATACCCTTTTCACTGTTTATAGTGGTTATGCAGAAGTGACTGACGCTGGCTAGCGATCAGCTCACCAACGTTTAATGTTCACCATACTTTGTTGGATTATCTTCCCCTTATCTTTTATTACTTGTGGATTGCAAATGTAATGTGCACCTTCCGGCCGCAACGTGGACTTTGGGCTGTTTGCAGGATCGCCCGATAGAGGGAGCTCGCGTGCACAGACTGTTCACTAGTTTAGCCGAATGGTACCATTCTTTAGGATAGATTTGTTTCATTCATAAATGCCATTTGTGGATTTCTGCAAGGGCCCTTGCAAAATCATATTGTGTTACTGCATGACAACCATTCACTTGATGATGTAAACTTATGTGTGTTCCTTCGAGTACTTATTAAGTAAACTCACTCTCTTTGATTTAACCACTTGCTTACTGGGCACATATACCCCCTCCTGCCCAGGTGAAATTTCAGCTTCCGGCACTGCGTCGCTTTAACTGACAATTGTGACGTGGCTCCCAAACAAAATTGACGTCCTTTTTTCCCCACAATTAGAGCTTTCTTTTGGTGGTATTTGATCACCTCTGCGGTTTTTATTTTTTGCGCTATAAACAAAAAAGAGCAACAATTTTGAAAAAAAATACAATATTTTTTACTTGTTGCTATAATAAATATTTTTTTCCTCAGTTTAGGCCGATACGTATTCTACAGTGACTGGTTTGCACAAAAGTTATAGCGCCTTCAAAATAGGGGACAGAATATTTTTTTTTTTTACTAGTAATGGCGGCGATCTGCGATTTTTATTGGGACTGCGACATTATGGCGGACACATTGGACATATTTTTGGCGCCATTCACATTTATACTGCGATCAGTGCTATAAATATGCACTAATTACTGTATAAATGTGACTGGCATTGAAGGGGTTAACACTAAGGGGTGAGAAAGGGGTTAAATGTGCTCCCTGCATAGTGTTCTAACTGTAGGTGGAGGGGGTGACTGGGGGAGGTGACTGATCTGTGTCCCTATGTACAAGGGACACAGATCGGTCTCCTCTCCAGACAGGACGCTGTCTCTGTGTGAGCCGGCAATGACATTTGAGATCATCTCTCATTGGCTGCACAGATTGCATAGCAAACGACCACTCTGATTGGCCGTTCGCCGCAATCTGTGATTGGCTGTGTCCAAGGGACACGGCCAGCTTAGAATTTACCCGCTGCGCGCTCTGGAGCGCGCGGGGAACGCCAAAAGGGGCGGACGTCAAAAGACGTCCTGTTGGAAATTCAGGTCCGCACTGTAGCCATCATTTGTTTAAATTGGTTAAATATACTACTGTGTGGATCATATTCTTCTAGTCTGGAGGGGCCATCCATTATTCAGGTAATACTATCATTACACTGTCATTGAATGTTGTATGACTGTCATTGTGCCTCAGCCCAGCAGGGGTCACAATACATCCACACGACTTCTGATGTGTCAAGGGAGGGTTCGAGCAAATTAAGAGGGGTGTGTTAAATCAAAAAGAGAGTAGATCCCAAAACAACCATCGGCTCCTGAGGGGGTAGCGCTGAATGCGAAACACGTCAGCTGGTATCCTGTTTGCTGTGACCTTAATTTTACAATAAAAAGCAATTTTCTTCAGAGTGTGGCTGTCCAGATATTCCCTCTTTTTTTGCTGCATTGCACTCTGTTTATGCTGGAATGGTGGGTCAGCAAGCCCAGACCAAGATCTACCAGTCACCAGAAAGTGAACTACTGGTTGCTGACTCCTGCTTTACACGCTATTAAAGTGGTTGTAAAGGTTAAGGGTTGTTTACCTTCATGCATACTATGCATGAAGGTAAAAAAAAACATTTTGCATTAATTCCCCCCCACAGCCCCCTTGTACTGGGGGCAGACTGACTATTCGGGAACTCGGACAGTGCCCAATGGCCCAGGGTCAATAGTGGGCCCCATGAAAGGCTCCTGGTACTTTGCGGTCCGGACCAAATGACAGTCCTGTCAGGACCGTGGCCACCCCTTAGCAGCTGTGTCCTCTCTGTTAGGTCACCCACCGACGGCCGCTGCCATGCTCACAGTGAGCAGGGGTGGGAGGTGCTGCAGGACTATCTACAGAGAGCACCACAGCCTTTTAAAATTAACAAGCAGGTAATCACCTGCTTGTTACCATAGTAAGCTCCTGCCTGCTTCCCTATCTGCAGCACCACCCATCCCCATCCACTGCGAGCATGGCAGCGCTGTCTGGCTTAAACCTCAAAGAGAGAGGACACCACAGGCTCATCAGGGCCTCTGCCTTGTCAAGGTAGGTCTGTGCAGGGGAAGCTTGCATTATAAGGGGCACTGTGACATAAAGGGTTGATGTAAGCTTTGATGTATTGGCACTGTGATGTAAGTAGCACTGTGATGAAGGCAACAATGATGTACAGGCACTGTGATGTCAACAGCCACACAAAATATTGACACTTTGGGCCCAGTTTGGAAATTTTCACTAAGGGGTGTAGTAGCTTTTGGTACCAGTGGTGTATACATTAACTACTTGTGGACCGCCGCATGTACATTTACGTCAGCAAAATGGCACAGGCAGGCACATCAACGTATATATACGTGCCTGCCTTGCCGTGGGTCAGGGGTCCGATCGGGACCCCCCCCCATACATGCGGCGGTCCCCGTAGCTGGCTGAGCGATCCGGGATGAGGGGGCGGCTATTCGTTTTTGTCCGCCTCCTCCGGATCGCTCCCAGCCAATCCGCGCGCTCCCGCCGTGTCACTTCCTCCTCCTGTGTAAACACAGGAAGGTGGAAGTGATGTGATCTCTCTCACAGTAAGTCTGCACTAACACTACACTGACACACAGACACATAGGCAGACTTAACCCCTTGCGATCACCCCCCCCATCACAGTGTCACTGAATACAGTAATCATATATGTATGATTACTGTATTTAGTGTCAGTGTGACAGGCAGTTAGTGTTAGGTCCAGGGTAGCCCCCGTACCCCCCCTAATAAAGTTTTAACCCCTTGATCACCGCCCTAGTTAACCCTTTCACTCCCTATTGCCAGCATCACTAAGCATTCATTTTTCTAATCGCTGTATTAGTGTCGCTGTTCCCGCTAGGTAGCTATTTTTTTTTACTAAAGAAATGTGGCTAAATAAATTTTGGCCTAAATGTTTGACTAACATTTAGTTTATTTGATTTCTCTTATAACAAAAAGTAAAAAATATTTTTTTTTTTCAAAAATGTCGCTTAATTTTGTATATAGCGCAAAAAATAAAAATCGCAGAGGCGATCAAATACCACCAAAAGAAAGCTCTATTTGTGGGAAGAAAAGGACGCAAATTTTGTTTGGGAGTCACGTCGCACGACCGCGCAATTGTCAGTTAAAGCGACGCAGTGCCGAATCGCAAAAAGGGGCAAGGTCCTTTACCTGCATTTTGGTCCGGGTCTTAAGTGGTTAATGGCTGTGTGTTGAGTTATTTTTAGGGGACAGCAAATTTACACTGTTATACAAGCTGTACACTCACTACTTTCTATTGTAGCAAAGTGTATTTTCTTTAGTGTTATTAAAAGATAAAATATTTACAAAAATATAAGGGGTGTACTCACTTTTGTGAGATACTCTATATGCTCAGATGTAATGAATCGGGTTTACAACCACTTTAAACTCGTTGACATTGAGTCTATCTACAAATGCCCCCCCCCCCAGGTACAGTTTGGTGTACAATGGGGCACAAGTAGTGCCCATCGCAACCCCCTAGACCTGGAGGTAGTGGGAGCCATGGAACAAAAACACATTATGGATTAAAATGAACTTGGTCTAACACAAATCGGTTATACCCTTTACATTCAATGCTTTTCTCTCATAGGAAAGATGCAGTAACTTGTAAAAAGAGAAAAACTGCGCCAATAAAAAACATAAACAACAAAAAAGTCCTTATGAATACAATGTATTAAAGTCCAAGAAAGTGCTTGAAGATAAACAACACCCAAGTGCTTAGTATGATCCAGTGAACCACCACCATATGGACAGGGGCTTACCAGCAGGTAGTGGGATATTAGCATATATCAACTCCACAGGAGTGGGTGAAGGGAGGGAGGAGTCCAAGATGGCACGTCCCGCACGTCAAGGAGGCTAGAGGAGCGCCCAGCCGACAGGTCTCGCCACGGGATGCAGGCTACACCATCCGACGGCTCTCCACCTGCTCGCCCGGCTTCCCCGGCTTCCCCCCTGTGAGGATCCCCTCCCCCTCTCCTCCTTCTCCCGCCTCGCTGCTCGCAACGCTAGCCGAGGGTCCGAAGCGGGATCGTATCTCGGACAGCCCCGCTGCGGCGCTGCCTCGCTCCTGGTGCACCGCTCGATCTAAGAGAGACACGGTACTGTGCAGAGCGATGGCGGCTGGGACGGGATCGCGGAGATACAGGTGAGCGTGAGCTCCCCTCGGGTGTCTCCCCCTTGTTGGGATTGGGGAGGCGATTGTAGAGCCGGCGGTAAGAGACACAAGAGCTAGACGAGGAGATAAGGCAGCCCGCCCACGGCCGAAGTTTCTTGCCCTGTCCAAGCCCCGCTCTGCTCCGTCAGGAAAGATGGGAGACTGAGAGATTAGGAGAGACACTTAGAGTCTGGAGCCCAGCACGGGGTTGTGCCTTGCAGTGTCTATCCTTGACGAACCCCCGGGACAAGGGAAACACGGCTCCCCCCCCCCCTACCCGCAGCTCTGCACTACTAATACTGAAGGTCCCCTACAGGGCATAGCCAACAAGGTGCTATTTAAAGGCAATAGCAATAGCAGCAAAGAGCAGCAATAGCAGCAACATAGTACAATGTAAGACATTACATAATACAAGCACAGAGATATCAGAGATACCAGAGATACTTTTTTCCTGTCCTTTTTTTTTTTTTTTTCTCCCCCTTTTTTCGCTCTCTCTCTGACTTGCGCTTGGATAAAAGCTGAACCAGGAGCTACATTCGCTACATCTATAACAACAATAGCATGTAAGTAAAGAGCGTGAAAACTAGAAGGCGACGCTGAATGAGGGCTGCTGAAGAGAACATCAGATGGTAACTGTGAGTAGAACCTTGCTGCACTACTATTGTTATGGTCTCTGGATACCTGTCATTTGAAGTGAAATGTAACAAGCCTTTGATGCACCGAAGCTTCAGGCTCGAATGCCTCGAATGCCTTAAATCACGCTCTAATCATGCTGATGGAAGAGAAATATGTAATATTTAAGAGTTGTTTAAGGGTCAGGAGTCTAACTCTCCAGAGTTCCCTGGGCTGTGTCTGAGTTCCACCAGGTTCACCAGGTTGTAAAATTAAACATGGAAGTACAACAAGTGGGACCTGAATAGTAATATAAGACTGATGAATATCTGATGAATATCTGATGAATAACTGTTAATAGAGGTGAATAAAACAAAATACAGTTATAGTACACCATATATCGAATATACAGAGGAATTCTCTATACTGATTGATCAAGGGATCGAGATCGGCTCGGTAAAACGGATGAGCTCCCTTGTACCCAAGTATAGCAACTGTACTTAATTGTATCTAACAGTATTCAGCCGCCCGACTGAGTACAACATAGAGTGAAATATAGAGGGAAACACACACCGTAAAACGAGATTACTGGGAAAACAACTAGGCTCAGCTGGGATATAATTATGAGCACAAGAGCAAGGGGAGCGAGAGGAGGAGGAGCAGCTTCAGCTCCACGCTTAAGCCAAAGCCCGGGCCCTGGCTCGGGCTCAGGCCCTGGTCCCATGAGTAAATACGTAACTCATGTAACTCATGGAACCCAAGGGGTCAATGGGGAAAAAACAGCAGGTGAGAAGCAGCAGGGGGGCAGAGGCCCTCAAGCGGAGAAAAAAAAGGACAAGACAAAAGCGGTATCAAATAACTCAATTGACACCGAAACTATACTCGGGATGGTGATGGTGACTGAACAGGAGATAGACCTGATACATGATAAAAGAATGCCTGATGATCAGCAAGACAGACTGGCTCTTCCAACAAAAATGGAAATACAGGGAATGTTTGCGGCGTTAGAAAGATCTCTAACAACACAAATGGAGAGAATGGAGAGAAATATGGGTTTTATGCTGGAAAGACTAGAGGGAGTAGAAAAGAAAGTAGACCACAATTCTAATATTATTAAGAAACTGGAGGAAGAAATCAAAGAAATTAAAAAAGAACAAAGGGAACAGGCTTACAAAGTAGAAGATCAGGAAAATAGAGACAGAAGGAAAAATATAAGAATACGTGGGGTACCAGACTCGTCTCAGTCAGAAGGGGGGAGAGGGGGGTAGTAAAGAAGGAAATAAGCTAATTAGGTGAAAGATTATGGCGAGACCTAGGAGTGGGAGCGACCTACCACCTTGGGGCAATCCCCCTGGAAGCAGGGAGAATGTGGGCGTGGCGAATGGAATTCCGCCTCAGGGAAGGGAACACAAGAGCACAAGGAGGTGCAAGGCGAGAGGTTCCCCAATACGACCATAGGGTCACGGTAACATCTAGGGTTAGAGGGGGGAGGGGGGGGCAGGGGAGGGGAGGGGTGGGGGAGGGGAGAGGGGGGGGAGGAGGGACGGAGGTGAGGGAGTGGGGATGGGAGGGGAGGGAGGGGGGGAGGGAGGGAATGGGAGGTTCGGAGGGAAGGGATGGGAAAGAGTTCTAAGATTAGCGGTCTGTCCGAAAGGTGTAACGAGAGCGGTAAGGGTGGGAAAAGAAAAAAAGAGGAAAAAAGGAATATTATGTCTAACGTAAATCTATTAACATATAACGTAAGAGGCCTTGGTTCCCCGGGGAAAAGACATATGGTGTTAAAGGAGATCGAAGGATACGACGTAGACATAGTTTTCCTTCAGGAGACACACATAACGGCTGACTCGGGAATCAGGCTCTACTCTCGAGCGATACCAACCTGGTACTATGGCGACTCTCCTCAGAAAAGATCCAGGGGAGTCGCCATAGGGATAGGGAAAAATATCAGCTTTAAAGTTGAAGATAGGAAAGTGGACCCAGAGGGCCGTTATGTGTTTCTGAGAGGGACTCTTCAGGGGGACAAATATACCTTGGTTAATGTATACTGCCCTAACAAGCATCCTCAAAAATACTTAAAGAAGATCCTAAATATACTAATGGACTTCAAACAGGGACATGTAATATTAGCAGGGGATTTTAATTTTACGCTAGAACATCAGTTAGATAGGGCATCAGGGGTTCATATAACAAATACTAAGCAACAACATTTGTTGAAAAAAAAACTTTTCAAACAACAATTAATAGACCCCTGGAGAATTGCCAATCCAAATAAAAGAGACTATACATATTACTCGACAGTGCATAATATGTACGCTAGATTAGACTACATAATGGTGGACCACGAAATTCTGGAATATGTAAATAAAACTTTGATAGGACCAATTACGATATCCGACCACGCCCCCGCCCTGGTTAGAATCCATTTCCCAGACATTGAAGAGAGAAAGGGTAGCTGGAACCTAAACGAGGAACTACTAGAGGACCCAGAAATATGTAATAGAATAAAAGCAGACATAGAGGAATACTTTGAAATAAACAATACACCGGGAGTGACCTCAGCAACTGTATGGGAAGCCCATAAGGCATACATTAGGGGAAAGCTCATTTCCTTGGGAGCTGGGAAGAAAAAAGCAAGAGAAGCCAAAAAGAAGCAATTAATTAGAGAACTCCAAGAATTGGAAAACAAACACAAAAATACAAAAGAAATCGAATTATATAAGGAAATAGTAATAAAAAGGGAACAATTAAGAGACTTAATGGCAACTGAAACACGGAACATATTTAAAAACGTTTCAAAAGAAAGATATGTCTGGGGAAACAAACCTGGGAAATATCTGGCCAGGATTTCAAAGGAAAAAAGGAATACAAACTATATAGAAAAAATTAAGGATCAAGCGGGACAGATGAGATATAAGACAACTGAAATCGCAGAGGCCTTTCGGACGTTTTATAGTACGTTGTATTCAATTAGGAAAAGAGAAACACAGGAACAGAAGGACATTAGGCAAAAAAAAATTAGAGAATATATCGAAGAAGCTAACCTCCCAAAATTAACGCAAGAAACTGTAGAATCTCTGGAAGAACCAATAACAGTGGGGGAAATAAGACAAGCAATCTCGGAAACACCAGGTGGAAAGAGTCCAGGACCGGACGGGTTCCCCATTAAATATTATAAAAAATTTATGGACCCGCTGGTCCTAGTGATGTGTAATTACTTCAATAAATTGGGAGAAGAAGAAGAAATTAGAAAGGAATCCCTCCTTGCCAATATTACAATTATTGCCAAAACAGGAAAAGACAACACCATATGTTCTAATTATCGTCCAATTGCATTATTAAATGCAGATATTAAGACCTATGCAAAAATATTGGCAACGAGAATAAAAGTCCATATGCCGAATCTAATCAATGAAGATCAGACTGGGTTCATTAAAGGGAGAGAAGGACGAGATAATAGCCTAAAAACGATTTTGTTACTGCAAGACAAGCAGAAGAAACCCCCAGTCATACTCATGTCAATTGATGCTGAAAAAGCTTTTGACAGGGTTGACTGGGGGTTTATGATGGAAGCCCTGCGGAGCGTAGGATTGGGCCCAAGATACATGAAATGGGTCGGACATCTATACAACGCCCCTACAGCAAGAGTAAAAGTAAACGGGAATATGTCATCCTCTTTAGATATGAATAATGGAACAAGACAGGGCTGCCCACTCTCACCTCTCCTGTACGTAATATCGCTCGAACCATTGTTAAACAAGATAAGAAATAACTCAGATATAGGGGGGGTGAGAGTTGGAGAAAATGAACATAAGGTGGCAGCGTATGCCGATGACATACTCTTGTACATTACTAGACCAAGACTTTCTATCCCAATAATAATAGATGAGATAAGAAAATATGGAGAACTCTCCAACTTTAAAATAAACCCAGTAAAAACAGTAATATTGAACCTGGGCATAGAGACCACAGAAGAAATAGCTTTACAGGAAGCATTCCCCTTCACATGGGAAAAAGAATCAATAACGTACCTAGGGATAAAAATTACACCAAGAGTAGATAAACTATACGAGGCCAACTATATCCCGTTAGTTAATGAGATAAAACAAGATTTAAAAAAGCTTACAAAAAGACAGATCTCCTGGATAGGGCGGATTAATGTATTTAAAATGATGGTCCTCCCAAAAATAATCTATAAATTTCAAATGATCCCAGTAAATGTCCCACAAAGCTTTTTTAAGTTAGTACAAACTATAATTTCAAAATTTATCTGGCAGGGCAAAAAACCTAGGATAAGTTACTCAATCCTCTCCCGCAGTAAAAAAAAAGGAGGACTATCGCTCCCTGATATAAAAAGATATTACTATGCCGCAATAATAAATAGATTGGTGGAATGGACAAATAGCAACACGGATAAAAAATGGGCACAGATGGAGAGAGAAATAGGTTTGGCACAGTTGGACACAAACGTGTGGATCCCACCTAAATTTAGAATAGTGAACACTGACACACACAGTATAACAAAAAATGCACTTAAAATATGGGATACGTTGTATAGGCGGGAAAAATGGGAATATAATTCCCTATTAATCCCACTAGTGAACACTAAATTTTTTCCACCAGGAAACAGGACAAAATTAGGCAGGAAATTAGAAAATAAAAGAGTAGGGGAAATAGTTTCACTAGGGAGAATTAAGGAAAAAAAATAAATATTAGTAAGAGAGGGACACCAACAGCTTAGCGACTGGGAGCACATACAATTAAAACACTTTGTGAGCACATTGTCAATAGGTAAGAATAAAGTACAGAACCCGATAGAAAATCTATGCTCCACCACAACATCATTACAACACGGCATCACTAAACTTTATAAGATATTAACAGACATAGGGTCCAAGGGAACTTTGAAAAACATCGAGAAATGGGGACAAGACATGGGGGAAAGGATTGAGGAGACCTCTATGATAGGCGCGGTGTATAAATACGCACAAGATATAACAACCATCGAAGCCAATTACAAATGCATGATGCGCTGGCATTTGACCCCTGTCAAAATGAATAAAATATGCCCAACCAACTCAGCTCTTTGCTGGAGAAATTGTAACCAACTCGGTACTACAAAACATATTTGGTGGGAGTGTCCGAAAATTCAAGAATACTGGCAAGAGGTCCTAGAGAGTATAGAGGAAATAACAGGGATAGGGGTACCCCGTAATCCCCTATCATGTTTATTCCATGGGTCGAGAAAACAAATAGAAAATTATGGCCTGACACTGGTCCCGATCCTCCTAAACGCAGCAAAGGGAGTAATACCTAAATTGTGGCTGCAGCCAAAAAAGCCAACGTTAAATGAATGGATACAGCGGGTCAACCACGTCTCAGAGATGGAAAATCTAAGGAGGTCAGACCAGGGCGACAAAGAGACTGACAGTAGTAGACTGATCTGGGACAAATGGAGATTATTTAAAACAACAGAAAAATTCGCTCAGATTTCGATAGAAATAGATAGTGGAGACCAAGGAAACAGTATGTAGAAGGGGAAAAAGGGGTCGGAAAGAGAGGGACAGAACCGCTAAGTATAACGAACCCAGAAAAAGGGAGGGGGGTGGAGGGGGGGCATATCAAATAATAAAAGGGAAAGGCAGAATCAAGGGAGGAAGGGGTGTAGGACGGGGACAAAGGGAAGATATAGGACAGAGGGGCGCTGAATGGGAGGGATACGCGCTTCTTCTTTGTTATTCGTTGGTATTCTTATTTTCTCTCTCTCCTCCCTACAGTGTGCTTATTTTTGTATAATCCCTGAACACATATATAACACAACAGGAGGGGAAAAAAAAAAAAAAAAAAAAAAAAAAAGAAGAATAAAGCACAAATGATGCGAGACCGTGAAGGAAATGCGAAGGGCGGAAATTTTGTGAGCAACCCTCACTTCCAACCCAATCGGACACGACTGATGTGCGGGGAAAAAAAAAAAAAAAAAAAAAAAATATCAACTCCACAGCCGTTCACAGGATAGAGGCAGATGACAATAGATGGAATCCAGAATCAGCAGATAATAAGATACCAGCGTACATCCACTTAACAGCCGTTCAAGGGATAAGGCAGATGGCAATGGATGGAATCCAGAATGTAATCTCATAGAAGGTCCTCAATACAGGTGCAGGTAACGCCAAACATAATGAAAAAAACGAAGGGACCGCACATAGTGTAAAACCATCAGGGAGATTTAATATCGAATAAAAAAACTACTTACAAACGAAAGTGAAAATTCGATCATAAAATGAATGCCGGCCGGCAACAAGAGGAGCCCTTCCTCGTAACGTCGAACGCGGTGGCGTCACTGCACGCCAATTACCCAGACGCGTTTCGTCACAGAATGACGTTTTCAATGGGGATCTTGTAGTCCTTTATTGTGTGGGATGCTCCAGTATAAAGCCTCTACATCTATGGAGGCTAAGATGTTTTTTTCCATAATATGTAAGTCACCTAAGAAGATGTATGGTGTCTTTGAGGCACAGTATGAAGGTAAAGACTCTATGTGTGGTCGCAGATAATTGTCTATTATTTTAATTGCCTTGTGTGTAAAAGTTGATACCCAAAACAATAGGTCTATCTGGGCATTCTTTTGTGCATTTGTGCGTTTTTGGTAAAGCATTAAATGTGGGGGTCACCGGAAATTTTACTTTGAGCAATTGATACTGTAACATTAGGGTGATCAGACTACAGCGGTAGGTGCATTTTTAGTGAGTACGCCAGTCCAGAACTGAATTTTTAAGTGCCTGGTAACCCACTTTTATTTAAAAGCACAAAAGTTCACAAATACATCAGCAGCCCTCGCACCACCATTACTGTATCTTGCATACTCAACAGTTTAGCCTCCTGGCTTTCATTCTTGCCATCCGGCTGTTTTAGGACTTTAGCCTAGGCCTAAGTTCTGTTCCTCAGAACAAACAGAGTTTCCTGGAGATAAGCTTACTCCTCACTTACTCCTGGTCAGCGCCTTGCTGCTCAATCATCAATGACATCTGCCTCCTGCAGACATGCATACTCTATGTCAGGGACTTACCTTCCGATCCCGTCGAGCCACCATTCAGGGGAAACAGCAATGTTCCTGTACAATTGCACGCCGTCGCGCGTCCAGTGCTCATGCACACACGCCAATGGCGCGCGCGTGCACAACAGATGGGAGCACGCGCATGCACGTTAATCCGGTTTGGCGCCAGATTTGCCTTAAAAACTCACTGGTATCTGCAGCACACTGCTGCCTGATCTGCAGTTTTGAGTATACTTGCATCTGCTGGGTGCCCCAGCAGAAGCGCTGGCTACAGGGCAGAGTGCCACTGGCATCTGCCCAGCCTCAGAAAAAGAGTTGGCTCTGGAGAATCTGAGCGATGATCTGCATGAGCTGTTTCCCCAACAGCAGATATTCCCACCGGGAGTATAGGAAGCAATTCTCCCTCCCCAGCAATTGAACACTACCCCAATGTTCATCCCCCCAGCAGAAGCGCTGGCTACGGGGCAGAGTGCCGCCCGCCTCTGCCCACCCTCAGAGTTAGATCCAGGGAGTCCGAGGGATTACCTCAGTGAGCTGTTTCCCCAGCACTTGGACACTACAGGGCAGAGTCCTGCTGGCCCCTGCCCAGCCCTCAGTATGTTTTTGGAAGGTTTGGGAGAGAGCCCCTGTCAGAAGTCACCCCAGTGGCTGGTCACAGAACCGGCAGGGGGGAAAACCCTTCCCCCTCTCCAGTGACTGTACCCAACTTTTGTATATGTCCCCCCGGCAGAAGTGCAGGCTACAGGACAGAGCACTGTTGGTCTCTGCCCAGCATCAGAAAAAGAGATGGAGACTCCGCGAGATAGTCCCTGCAAGATACCTTCTTAAGTGCCTGGTAACCCACTTTTATTTAAAAGCACAAAAGTTCACAAATACATCAGCAGCCCTCGCACCACCATTACTGTATCTTGCATACTCAACAGTTTAGCCTCCTGGCTTTCATTCTTGCCATCCGGCTGTTTTAGGACTTTAGCCTAGGCCTAAGTTCTGTTCCTCAGAACAAACAGAGTTTCCTGGAGATAAGCTTACTCCTCACTTACTCCTGGTCAGCGCCTTGCTGCTCAATCATCAATGACATCTGCCTCCTGCAGACATGCATACTCTATGTCAGGGACTTACCTTCCGATCCCGTCGAGCCACCATTCAGGGGAAACAGCAATGTTCCTGTACAATTGCACGCCGTCGCGCGTCCAGTGCTCATGCACACACGCCAATGGCGCGCGCGTGCACAACAGATGGGAGCACGCGCATGCACGTTAATCCGGTTTGGCGCCAGATTTGCCTTAAAAACTCACTGGTATCTGCAGCACACTGCTGCCTGATCTGCAGTTTTGAGTATACTTGCATCTGAAAACCTGATCATCTGATTGAACTTCTGATTGAACCTTTGACCCGGCTTGCTGACTATCCATACCTCTCCAATCCCTGGCTCCGGCTTATTATCTTACCCTTCTGATTGATCCACTGCTGCCAGACCCACCTGCCTGTACCACGACTATTCTCCAGCCTTCCGCATCTAATCATCTGATCATCAGTTGTGACCCAGCTTGTCTGACCCTGCTATCTCCTGCTACCTATTAACCTGCTTACCTCACCAGCCTATTGCCGTTGTAGCCGTTACTCCAGTTAGGGTCGCTGACCCCTTCCTCTGCTTTGGTGTCTTCAGCATCTCCACGTCAGAGAGACTCACCTATCTGCTGCTACTCTACACCACTCGGGCACTCCTACCCCGCTGTGCTCCGAGCCTGCTGTTCCCACTCCAGTGGCTCGCAAACCAGAGCCGTAAGAGAGGCCCTCCTGCGACCAGACTCTACTAACCAGGTACGTGATACCTAACACTCTAGCTGCACCCATGCAGCATTTCTGACTCCTCTCAGAGGGATGGGAGTCCACCTGACTCCCAGCACAGACTTCCTGTCTGTGGGGTGGGGCTCTGAGCCATGTCAGGTCAAAATTAAATAGCCCAAGACACAGCTGTGCAATTGTGTATTTTTTTTCCAAAATCTGGCGTAAACCAGCAACCTTTCACGTAGCACAGAGTCCCACCATCACAATACGTATTAAGCAAGATGATGTTTTTAGTATGGGCCAAATCAATAATGGGCTCATATTGTCTCTGAAATAGGGAAATGTCAGATACATTTACTTTTCGTGGTACATTACATAGTTAGTCAGGTTAAAAAAAGACACAAGTTAATCAAGTTCAACCATAAGAAATAAAATAAGTGTAGCGGGTATTGCCCTTCTGATGTGATAGAAAAGACTACCATTGCTGATCATGAAGGATCTCAGCTCCCTCCGGTGGCCGAGTTGGGTTACAGCCACCTGTTGTTTACATGTGTTCTGGTAACGCAGTAAATGTTGGGGACAGTGGCGGTGCGTCTATAGGGGGCGCTGGAGCGCCGCCCCCTCTGGCTCTCGCACCGCCACTAATAATAACATAGATTCATGTATTGCATGAATCTATGTTATTGTTGCCGGCTGCCGCCGACTATTCAGATGGCCGCCTGAATAACGGCAGCTGGTTGGCTGTGCGGAAGTGCCTATCAGAGACCGCGGCTCTGTTAAGCTTTCCGAGCTTTCCGACGTACGGGTGGTGCGTTCCTTAGATAAGACTGACAGGCGTCTCTGCCAATCACCGTCTTTGGTTACCGTTATCCTGATTGGGTGAAGCGATATTGAGGGCGGGACTAGGGAGCGTGGAGGGAGGATGGCTGACCCGAGAAAGGTAAGTGCCGGGAGACAGGGGGGGGGGAGCAATCTGGCGGTTTTTGAGGGGGGCACATTGGCATGGCACAGTGACAACAATGGCATAGCACAGTGGTGACAATTAATGGGCACAGTGGCTGTGTTTGGCATGGCACAGTCACAACAATGGCATGGCACAGTGGCGACAATGGTATGGCACAGTGGCAACAATTGATGGGTGTGACAGAACCCACTGTCACTGTGTGTTTTGCAAGGGACTGTGCGCGTGCCTCCTACCCACAGACTATGGCCCAGATGAGGCTGGGGACCTGGGACAAGCTGGCATTGAGATAATATAATCTAATGCTACATCTCTTCTCCCCCTTCCCCCTGGGAGAAATAGACAGTCACAAAGATGAGAAGCAAATGGGGCCAGGGGTGTCCCTACGAATTCCCATCCTAAAAGCAATGCAAGAAGCGGCGATGATACAGAGGGCACTGCGAGCGCTAGAATGCTGGAATGCACCGGAGGTCCCCCAGGCAGCGAGACAAGCTAATAGCATGAAGGTCTCAGAAAGGGGAGTTGAGACAGGCGCTGGAAGGCTGGGAAATGGTGATCAGCAGCAAGTCCAGAGTATCGCATCCGGTGCCCCAGCAGAAGCGCTGGCTACAGGGCAGAGTGCCACTGGCATCTGCCCAGCCTCAGAAAAAGAGTTGGCTCTGGAGAATCTGAGCGATGATCTGCATGAGCTGTTTCCCCAACAGCAGATATTCCCACCGGGAGTATAGGAAGCAATTCTCCCTCCCCAGCAATTGAACACTACCCCAATGTTCATCCCCCCAGCAGAAGCGCTGGCTACGGGGCAGAGTGCCGCCCGCCTCTGCCCACCCTCAGAGTTAGATCCAGGGAGTCCGAGGGATTACCTCAGTGAGCTGTTTCCCCAGCACTTGGACACTACAGGGCAGAGTCCTGCTGGCCCCTGCCCAGCCCTCAGTATGTTTTTGGAAGGTTTGGGAGAGAGCCCCTGTCAGAAGTCACCCCAGTGGCTGGTCACAGAACCGGCAGGGGGGAAAACCCTTCCCCCTCTCCAGTGACTGTACCCAACTTTTGTATATGTCCCCCCGGCAGAAGTGCAGGCTACAGGACAGAGCACTGTTGGTCTCTGCCCAGCATCAGAAAAAGAGATGGAGACTCCGCGAGATAGTCCCTGCAAGATACCTTCTCAGCGGCTAGTAACTACACCAGGAGAAAAGCAAGTACCTTTTCCTCCCCAAATGCATAGCCCTACCAGCCTACATTCCCTACCAGCTGAAGCACTGGCATCGGGGCAGAGGATTATTCAGCTCCCCCCACTATCTGCAACCCAGCCCAGAATCGGAGGAGTGCGGACAGTCTTTCCCACTCTGCAGCAGCTGTTTCTATTCACAGGAGACTGTATGTGCGATTTTGCTCCCCAGCGCCAAAGTCATACTTTTACTTTTCCTGTTTGCCTGGGGTGGAAGTTTGTGAATAACGCAGGTCCAGACCAGTTGAGGGTCAGGAACCTGGTTTGTCTGTTTTAAAAAGGGGAGAAATGTGACAGAACCCACTGTCACTGTGTGTTTTGGAAGGGACTGTGCGTGTGCCTCCTACCCACAGACTATGGCCCAGACGAGGCTGGAGACCTGGGACAAGCTGGAGTGTTCCTGTGTGTAACTGTGTGTAACACTGTATGTCTTGGAATTGAATAACCCTTTCATGCCGAGCGAACGCATATATGCGTCCTCGGCTTTTCGCAGCTGCAGGCATCATCCCAGTACTGTTGTTTAGAGCCGGCGATTGGCTATCCCAGTGATGGTGAACCTTGACGCCCCAGATGTTTTGGAACTACATTTCCCATGATGCTCAACTACACTGCAGAGTGCTGGAGCATCATGGGAAATGTAGTTTCAAAACATCTGGGGTGCCAAGGTTCACCATCACTGGGCTATCCGGTATAACAACCGATGCAGCTAAAAGCCACTTGGTTGTTATGCTGGAGGAGCGGGAGGGGACATCCCCCCTCCCGCCCGCTCTCACTGCTCTGACCGGGCCTTCCGTCCCATGACGTTATTCTGAATCGCCATTTTCGGCGATCTAAATACTTTGAAGTGCAAAGGAGGGATTGGGGGTCTTTTAGACTTCAACACCTATTACTGTCACAAGGGATGTTTACATTCCTTGTGACAACAATAAAAGTGATCAAAATATATAAAAAAAACCACAATTTAATATTATTAAAAAAACGGAAGTCGCGCCCGGATATAAAAAAGGTGTTCAAATCACACATGTGAGGTATCGCCGCAATCGTCAGAGCGAGAGAAATAATTCTAGCAATAGACCTCCTCTGTAACTCTAACCTGGTAACCATAAAAAAAGTTTAAGGCATCGCCTATGGAGATTTTTAGGTACCATAGTTTGTCGCCATTCCACGAGTGCGTGCAATTATAAAGCATGATATGTTGGGTATCTATTTACTCGGCACAACATCATCTTTCACATTATGCAAAAAAATTGGGCTAACTTTACTTTTTCATTTTTTTTCAATTCATGAAAGTAAATTTTTCCCAAAAAGTTGCGTTTAAAATGCCACCGCACAAATACCGCGTGACATAAAATATTGCAACAATCACCATTTTATTCTCTAGATTCTCTGCTAAAAAATATAATGTTTGGGGGTTCTAAGTAATTTTCTAGCAAAAAATATGGATTATAACTTGTTAACACCAAATGTCAGAAATAGGCTCATCCCTGTACACACGATTGTTTTTTGGCATTAAAAAAACAACGTTTTTAAAAATGGCATTTAAAATGATCATGTGTGGGCTTCACATCGTTTTTCATCTTCTGAAAAACGAAAAAAAAAAAAAATTTTGAGCATGCTACATTTTTTAATGTCGTTTTTAAAAATGATCGTGTGTGGGCTAAAACGACGTTAAAAACAACATTTTAACCACTTCAGCCCCGGACCATATTGCTGTCCAAAGACCAGAGCACTTTTTGAGATTCGGCACTGCGTCGCTTTAACTGACAATTGCGCGGTCGTGCGACGTGGCTCCCAAACAAAATTGGCGTCCTTTTTTCCCACAAATAGAGCTTTCTTTTGGTGGTATTTGATCATCTCTGCGGTTTTTATTTTTTGCGCTATAAACAAAAACAGAGCGACTATTTTGAAAAAAATGCAATATTTTTTACTTTTTTCTATAATAAATATCCCCAAAAATATATATATAAAAAAAAATATTTTTTCCTCAGTTTAGGTCGATACGTATTCTTCTACATATTTTTCGTAAAAAAAATCGCAATTAGCGTTTATTGATTGGTTTGCGCAAAAGTTATAGCGTTTACAAAATAGGGGGTAGTTTTATGGCATTTTTATTATTATTATTTTTTTACTAGTAATGGCGGCGATCAGCGTTTTTTTTCGGTACTGCGATATTATGGCGGACACTTCGGACACTTTTGACACATTTTTGGGACCATTGGCATTTTTTTAGCGATCAATGCTATAAAAATGCATTGGATTACTATAAAAATGCCATTGGCAGTGAAGGGGTTAACACTAGGGGGCGGGGAAGGGGTTAAGTGTGTTCCTATTTGTGTTCTAACTGTATGGGGGGGTGGACTTACTAGGGGGAATCACTGATCTTCCGTTCATACATTGTATGAACAGAAGATCAGCGTTTCCCCCGCTGACAGGAACGAGCGCTGTGTGTTTTCACACACAGCTCCCGTTCCCCGCTCTGTAACGAGCGATCGCGTGTGCCTGGCGGCGATCGCGCCCGCCGGGCACACGCACGGGACTCGGGGGCGAGCGGGGGGCGCGCGCGCGGGTCGCCGGCGGCGCGCACGCGCCCCCTAGTGGCCGCGAAAGGCGCGACGTAGAGCTACGGGCTCTCGCGCACCCGTGCCGACCTGCCGCCGTATAACTGCGGCGGCTGGTCGGCAAGTGGTTAAACCCGCGCATGCTCAGAAGCAAGTTAGGAGAAGTGAGCTTGAATGAAACTTCCCCTTTAGAGTGCTGTCGTATGTGTTGTTGTACGTCACACGCTTTGCTCATAATTTTTTTTTAAATGATGGTGTGTGGGCAACATCGTTTTTAATGATGAAGTTGGAAAAACATTGTTTTTTCTACATGCTGAAATTTTTTTTTTATCATGCCGGAAAACGATCGTGTGTACGCAGCATTAGGCATGAAAAGGATAAACAGTTTAAGCTCTGCATGTTTAACCCTCAACACCTGTGTAGATTGTCTCGTGATTGATGGGTTAAGGGCTGGTTATGGCGAATCTGCAGGCTGTGGGTGCGTTTAGAGGACAGGAGACACAGGTCTGGTGGATGTGCCCACCTGGGGTATTCAAGACCTGTCACAATGGGCACAGTGACGACAATGGCATGGTAAAGTGGCGACAATTGATGGGCACAGTGGCGACAATGGCATGGTACAGTGGCTTGCGTTTGGCATGGCACAGTGGTGACAATTGATGGGTACAGTGACGACAATGGCATGGCACAGTGGCGACAATGTCATGGCACAATAAATGTAAAAAATGTGTGTACTACAGCGCTACTATTAATTAATAAAAACAAAACACACAAATAATCACCAAATTAAAAAAGCTGCAAAAATAGTGAGGTGAACTAAACCAAATTGTGAATAAATTATATATAGATAATGCGCTAATAATCAACTATGTGTGTAATACCAATACAGTAATAGATCAGCGATAGCATGAAGCCAAGTCCCAAAGTTGTATAAATAATCCACAGTAGCAACACTGCTAAACAAAACCACAGCTCAGCATTGTGATCGCAGGGGTTAATAAGGCACGCTCCAGCAACGCTCTGATGTTTCCCACAAGTAATGCTTCACTTGCACCACTAGGAGTCAAAGCATAAATTCAGGCGCATATCAAGTAATCAAGCAAGTAAAGCCAACGCTCAGATGTTTCCCGATATGTGATCCAAAAAAAAGAAGAAAACAGACATAGCACAATACTGTATGACAGGGGCTAAGGACAACAATTGCATGCATGCACTCACGAATCCTCTGGGGCTATAAAGTGTATATTGCCGCTCAGTAATCTGGACTCCTCATTCAAGAGTATACCCATGAATAAGTCACGTGACGAGTCACGCAACGCGTGGGGGAGGAGCCTAGAGTGACGGGACCTTCAATATCACATCGAATGAGGAGTCCAGATTACTGAGCGGCAATATACACTTTATAGCCTCAGAGGATTCGTGAGTGCACGCATGCAATTGTTGTCCTTAGCACCTGTCATACAGTACTGTGCTATATCTGTTTTCTTCTTTTTTTTTGGATCACATATCTGGAAACATCTGAGCATTGGCTTTACCTGCTTGATTACTTGATATGCGCCTGAATTTATGCTTTGACTCCTAGTGGTGAAAGTGAAGCATTCCTTGTGGGAAACATCAGAGCGTTGCTAGAGCGTGCCTTATTAACCCTGCGATCACAATACTGAGCTGTGGTTTTGTTTAGCAGTGTTGCTACTGTGGATTATTTATACAACTTTGGGACTTGACTTCATGCTATCGCTGATCTATTACTGTATTGGTATTACACACATAGGGCCAGATTCAGGTAGTCCAGAGCATCTTTGCTCTGGAGTAACGCTTCTCATTTGCGTTGCGCTGCCGAAATTTTAGGAGCAAGTGCTGTCATTCACGAAGCACTTGCTCCTAAAGTTGCGGCAGCGCATCACAAATGAGCCGGCGGAATTCAAATTTAGCGGGTACGGGGCGTGTAGTATGCTAACTACGCGCGATCCCGCCGCCAACGTACTGCGCATGCGTCGAGTGTCAAAACATCCCCGTGCGCATGCTCCAAAATCTGTGAATGAACGTCAATGACGTCACATTCCCATTCATGACCGTTTTACGCAAGCGACGTTTTTTTTTTTTTTTTCCGACGCGATGACGACGCCTATACCTAACATAGGATACTCCAACCCCATGTAGGTATATCTATGCGCCGCGTATCCCGTCCGGAAACGTCGTATCGTCATTGCGTCGCGCCGGATTTCGATCGTGAATTGCCGATTTCCGCTCATTAACATATTTTTTGAGCGTAAATCGGCGGGAACGCCCCCGGCGCCATTTTTAAGTTGAAGTAACGATGCGATGGCGAAACTCAGTTACGCTGCTCGCATCGGAACTTCAACCCGGCGTTTCTTGTTTTCTGGTTACAGAAAACAGAAACGCCGGCTCAAAGTCACAGTTAGGCTGGCGGATCACTCGATCCGCCAGCGTAACTGTTCCTGAATCTGGCCCATAGTTGATTATTAGCGCAATGTCATGGCTAGGGATGAGCCGAATACCCCCGGGTTCGGTTCGCACCAGAACGTTCGAACAGACCGCGGGTTCGCGCGAACATTTAGAACCCCATTGAAGTCTATGGGACCCGAACGTTCGAATTAAAAAACGACCATTTTAAAGACCAATATTCAATCTAATGTTGGAAAACGTCGTTCAGAACCCAGGTCTTGCCCCAGGGAACATGTATCAATGGAATTTTTTTTTTTAAAACAGCCGTTTTTTCCGGAGCAGCCATTTTAATGATGCTTAAAGTGAAAAAATAAAAAATAAAATTCCTTTAAATATCACACCTGCTGGGTGTCTATAGTAGTGGCACGTGTTTAGAAATGTCCCTGCACAACATGAGAGGACTATAAAAAAAAAGTAATTAATACTGCTTGCGCACATGCTGTGTGGCAACAATATGTCAAATATTTTAGCGGTGGTGGGGGGCCATTATTGTTTTGTGAAAGAAATTTTTTAGAAAAAAGGGCACCCCTCAAACATACTGTAATTGGAGCGCAACAAGGAGCCACGTGCAAAGTATTGCATCAAAAATTGTTATTAGGCGTCCCTGTTAAACAGGGGCAGAAAAATTGTGCCTTGGGTACAACACAACACTGCAACCCCTCCCAATAACTCCAATTGGAGCGCAACAAGGAGCCACGTGCAAAGTATTGCATCAAAAATTGTTATTAGGCGCCCCTGTTAAACAGGGGCAGAAAAATTGTGCCTTGGGCACAACACAACACTGCAACCCCTCCCAATAACTCCAATTGGAGCACAACAAAGAGCCACGTGCAAAGTATTGCATCAAAAATTGTTATTAGGCGCCCCTGTTAAACAGGGGCAGAAAAATTGGGCCTTGGGCACAACACAACACTGCAACCCCTCCCAATAACTCCAATTGGAGCACAACAAAGAGCCACGTGCAAAGTATTGCATCAAAAATTGTTATTAGGCGCCCCTGTTAAACGGGCTGAAATATTGTGCCTTAGGCACTGGTGGCGGAGCCCAGAAACACAACATTTCTTACTAGCTAATAGCAAGAAAAGTGAGGAGGAGAAGGATATTCCATCAGCAGCATAAGAGGACAGTCACTCAACATCAGCATACGCAGTCTAAAAGGGATCCGACATTTCAACAAAAAATATTATTCAGTAACATCAGCATCAGGTTCTTGGTAGTTGGTGTTGATCCAAGCCTGATTCATTTTGATGAAGGTCAGTCGATCAACAGAGTCGGTGGAGAGGCGCACCCTGTGATCGGTAACAAAGCCTCCAGCAGCACTGAATGTGCGTTCTGAAAGAACACTGGATGAAGGGCAAGCCAGTAGCTCAATTGCGTACTGTGCAAGCTCTGGCCAGTGATCCATCCTCAAGACCCAGTAAGCCAGAGGATTTTCGATGGGGAAGGTGTCCAAGTCAGATCTTGCCCCTAGGTATTACCGGACCATGTAAACCAGACGCTGGCGATGGTTGCTGGAACCTGTCAGACCTTGGGGCTGCGGACTAAAAAACTGTCTGAAGGCATCGGTCAGACGGCCACCTTCTCCACCGCTCTTTCTGTGACTCACCGAAGCCTCAGCAAGACGTTGTCCAGAGCCAGGTTTTGGAAATCCCCCCATTTCTGGGAACGCATTGCACAGACCCTTCTGCAAGGCTTCCAGCAGAAGTTTCATTTTCTGCTCCCTCTGTACATAACCTTACTCTTGTAACGTGGATCGAGGAGAGTTGCCAGCCAGTAATGATCCGTCTCCTTGATAGCACGTACACGAGGATCCTTACGCAGGCTTTGCAGGATCAGGGAGGCCATGCAGCGTAGGTTTGCAGAGGCATTCGGGGCACAGTCCTCTGGGTCACTGAGGACGACAGGATCCACAGGCACCTCATCCCAGCCACGTAAATGTCCACGTGTTCCTTGGGACTGTAAATGATCCCTTGAAGACTGCTGCTGCTGATGCTGAGTGCTAGGCTCCACCTCCATGCTGTTGATACAATCATCCTCCTCCTCCTCCTCTTCCTGTGTGCTAGGTGGGCAAGCAGGGCCACTGTCTGGGTAAAGGGGGCCTTGAGAGGTAAGGAAGTCCTCCTCTTCCTCCCTCTGTTCTGCCTCAAGGGCCCTGTCCATTATTCCACGTAGCGTGTGCTCCAACATGTGAATAAGAGGGACAGTTTCACTGATGACCTATTGTGTGAAATCGGTCAATGACACCAAAATTAATACAGGGTAGCGACATTTTTAATACAGGGTAGCGACATTTCCTCCCCTAGTCCACCCCCTTCCCCAAATGTCACACTCCCCGGCAATCCCAAATTAAATCCTCACGAAGTAAGGGACAATTCCAAGTGATTAATCTATCCTCCCATATTCTGAGCCAAAGTGAGACTGAACTTTTAGGCCTAGGCCTGAACTTCTGTCTTAACAATATGTCCAACAAATTTGATGTCATCAAGGACCTCAGACCTTCAGATACATGTATGATAAAGAAAGAAGGGATAAACAAACCGAAACCCTAGACCAAGAAATATGGAAAAACTTCTCAGTGGCAGATTTTTGTGCCCTAAAAACCCTCGTCCTATTGATGGATGAAAGCGAAGGCACAGATAGCCAAGATAACACCCCTGAAAGCTATGAAGTTAGAGGCAAGAGAATACAATTGTCCCAGTACCAACAGGACATTGAAAGCTTGGAAAAAGCTGTAAAAAAAGGTCATTGACCTTTCCTCCGCTACAAACCAATTGAAATATCTGGGCTTTCTTGATGCAGACTGTGAAAGGACATTGAATCGCTTTCTTTGTTGAGATCTACTAACCAAAATCTCAGTATCTCACACAAATCAGCCCTTAACAAATTAACCACTTGACCACTGGGCACTTAAACACCCTTCCTAACCAGACCAATTTTCAGCTTTCGGTGCTCTCACAATTTGAATGACAATTACTCAGTCATACAACATTCTACCAATTTGAAATTTTTGTCCTTTTTTTCACACAAATAGAGCTTTCTTTTGGTGGTATTTGATCACCTCTGGGTTTTTTATTTTTTGCGCTATAAAAGAAAAACGACTGAAAATTCTGTAAAAAAAAATAAAAAAATCTTGTTTCTGTCATATTAGCGGGTTATTTCTCACACACAGCATATGCATACCACAAATTACACCCCAAAACACATTCTGCTATTCCTCCCGAGTATTGCGATACCCCATGTGTGGGACTTTTACACAGCGTGGCCACATACAGAGGCCCAACATGCAGGGAACGCCATCAGGCGTTCTGGAACACCCAGACCAATTCTGACATTTCTCTCCTACATGGAAAAATCATCATTTATTTGCTAGAAAATGACATAGAACCCCAAAACATTATATATGCTTTTTTAGCAAAGACCCTAGAGAATACAATGGCGGCCGTTACAACTTTTTATCTCGCACGGTATTTTCGCAGAAATGTATTGAACGCGTGTTTTTTAAAAAACTGTTTTGTGCTTAAAACAAAACAGTAAAGTTAGCCCAATTTTTTTTCATAATGTGAAAGATGAAGTTACGCCGAGTAAATAGATACCCAACATGTCACCCTTCAAAATTGCGCACGCTCATGGAATGGCGCCAAACTTTGCTACCTAAAAATCCCCATAGGCGGTATTGCAGATTATTGGGGTATTGCAAAGTATCATGCAGGGTATTGGGGTATTGCCGAGTACTGGGGTATTGCCGAGTACTGGGGTATTGCCGAGTACTGGGGTATTGCCGAGTATTGGGGTATCGCCGAGTATTGGGGTATCGTTGAGTACTGGAGTACTGGGGTATTGCCGAGTACTGGGGTATCGTTGAGTACTGGAGTATTGGGGTATTGCCGAGTATTGGGGTATTGCCGAGTATTGGGGTATTGCCGAGTATTGGGGTATTGTTGAGTACTGGGGTATTGTTGAGTACTGGGGTATTGTTGAGTACTGGGGTATCGTTGAGTACTGGAGTATTGGGGTATTGCCGAGTATTGGGGTATTGCCGAGTATTGGGGTATTGCCGAGTATTGGGGTATTGCCGAGTACTGGGGTATTGCCGAGTACTGGGGTATTGCCGAGTATTGGGGTATCGTTGAGTACTGGAGTACTGGGGTATTGTTGAGTACTGGGGTATTGTTGAGTATTGGGGTATTGTTGAGTATTGGGGTATTGCCGAGTATTGGGGTATTGCCGAGTACTGGGGTATTGCCGAGTACTGGGGTATTGCCGAGTATTGGGGTATTGCCGAGTATTGGGGTATCGTTGAGTACTGGAGTACTGGGGTATTGTTGAGTACTGGGGTATTGTTGAGTACTGGGGTATTGTTGAGTACTGGGGTATTGTTGAGTATTGGGGTATTGAGTATTGGGGTATTGCCGAGTATTGGGGTATTGCCGAGTATTGGGGTATTGCCGAGTACTGGAGTACTGGGGTATTGTTGAGTACTGGGGTATTGTTGAGTACTGGGGTATTGTTGAGTACTGGGGTATTGTTGAGTACTGGGGTATTGTTGGGTACTGGGGTATTGTTGGGTACTGGGGGATTGTTGGGTACTGGGGGATTGCTGAGTATTGTTGGGTACTGGGGATTGCAGGGTACTGGGGATTGCAGGGTACTGGGGGGATGGCAGAGCTGGGATGTTTTGAGGGATGGCTGGATCTGTGACTGCATTTGTCACAGATCCAGCCACAGCTCAGCTGCTGACACCCCGCTCCCCCCCCTCTCCTCGCACACTGTACAGAGCGGAGAGGGAGGAGAGGGAGGAACCGGCGTCATCAAATGACGCCGGTTTGTTTACAAGTGATCGCGCCGTCATTTGACGGCGCGATCACGTGGTAAACGGCCGCGATCAGCGGCAATTTACCGTGATCCGTGATGCGCCGGGTCTCCTAGACCCGGCGAGCACGGACACTTTCGTGAGCGCGTCCCAGGGGACGCGCAATCGCGAAAGTGAAGGACGACGTCCCAGGGACGTCGTCCCGAGGTAACCCCGCCGCGCCGTAGCAGTAAAATGCCTATGGCGCGGTGGGCAAGTGGTTAAGTCGCAATTTGCATTTGGTGATCAAGCCCTCGGATAAGGGCGGTAATGTCGTTGTAATGAATGACCTAGACTACAGAAATATGTGCTGGGACATTCTCAGAAATCGCAATTGGTACAAACCAGTTTCTAATGAAATAGTTGCTAGATATAACCAACAATTCAACGACTTGATACAACGCGCCCTCTCCGAGGGCTTGATCACCAAACCTATATTTGAGGGGGACAGTGGGTAAATAAGTAGCGCTATAAAACACTCTGGTTTGAACAACCACAATGGTAAATGTACAAGTGTCAATATGCAAGACAAAAACATCGAAAATGGCAAAAATAAATTAGTCCATCAATAAGAAGTGTATGACCACATCCTCATCAGGTAAGGGACACTCTGCGAAGTAACAAAGAAATGGATGGAATACCCTTACCGGACGGTGTAGATCTGCTTGTCAGCGACAACAGATCCTATAAGCATGGATGTATTCCACTACGATCAGCTCAGCTGTGGAAAGGCCAGATGTAGGATTACTCCCAAGGTGTCCGGCTGATTAGCTGTATTGTGGACTGGAACCTTCCTTTGGATGGATCAACACACGCTGACACTGATAGCAATAGCCAAGGGGTCTCCTGACCTCCAAGGAATGGTGGAAGCACAAAATATCCTCTCGGGATATACACTCATGGAGTGTGGACAAAAAACTTGATTCCAAGCAGGTCATGCGGAAGGAAGAAAAAACATGCTCCAAATGGTGCAGATAAACCAAGTGACAAAAACCAAGTACCCCCTCGCCATATTGTTTTTATCATTACTATTTTTATATCATCGTGATCAATTTTATGTACTTGGATTTTGTCAAATAAAACCTATCTCTCGTTTATCTGCACCATTTGGAGCTTGTCAGCGTGTGTTGATCCATCCAAAGGAAGATTCCAGCTGAGCCGATCGTAGTGGAATACATCCATGCTTATAGGATCTGTTGTCGCTGACAAGCACATCTACACCGTCCGGTAAGGGTATTCCATCCATTTCTTTGTTACTTCGCAGAGTGTCCCTTACATGATGAGGATGTGGTCATACACTTCTTATTGATGGACTAATTAATTTTTGCCGTTTTCGATGTTTTTGTCTTGCATATTGACACTTGTACATTTACCATTGTGGTTGTTCAAATCAGAGTGTTTTATAGCGCTACTTATTTACCCACTGTTTTCTTCCAATTTTGTCTAATTGTTTTTGTAGCTGCTCACCTTTATATTTTTTCCTTTTCTATATTTGAGGGGATCCAAGTTCCATGCCCTAAAATACCTACCTTTTATGCGCTTCCAAAAACGCACAAGAGTGTGATACATCCACCGGGACGCCCGATAATCTCAGGGATGGGTTCCAAAACAGAAAGGGCCAGCAAATTTGTTGACGAAATACTTGAGACCCCATGTTACAGCCTTACCATCTTATATTCAGGACACTCCGGACCTTTTAAGCCTAAATGTGCCCCCTAATTTGTATCTTGGTGTCGATTGATGTCGAGGCACTGTACTCATCTATCCCTCACTCCAAGGGTCTAGATGTAATAGCTGGCTTTCTGGCTGAAAGATGCCCAAAACTGAACTAGCTCAACACATTCGTATTGGATATACTCGCTCACATTTTGAGCATTTTTTTTTTTCTTTTGATAGGTCCCACTCCCTCCAGGTACAGGGTGTTGCTATGGGCACTTCCTGTGCACCCTCGTACACAAACCTGTACCTGGGGGGTGGGAACGAGATTTATTTTCCGTTGAGAAACCCAATGACTTACTTTCATTTGTGTTCGGCTGGTTCAGATAGATAGATGACATACTCCTGCTATGGACGGGCAGCTGTCAAGAATTACAATCCTTTATGCAGTTACTGAGTCATAATGAGTACAACTTAAAGTTTATGATGTGCTCGAGCAAATCAGAAATTGCTTTTCTTGACATTCTGATCTATGTTAATGAGATGGGAATGATCAATACCTCCCTCTACCGCAAACCCACAGCTGGGAACACGATCCTCCATGCCGACAGTGCCCATCCACTACCTCTAATCTGGAGTATACCGTATGGGCAATATCTGCGACTGCGACGTAACTGCACAGATTATGAAAAATTTAAGGTAGAGGCAGACCAACTTTACATTAGACTCTTCAACAGGGGTTATAGTAGGACATGCCTTAAAAAGGCCTTTAATAGAGCAATGGGCATTGGGCAAGCGGAGAGAAGGGTTTCTCTCCAAAACTATCAAAAAATGCATACCTGACACTACTAGATTTATCACCACTTACTCTGACCAACATAAACAAGTGCGAGCAATTATGGATAAACACTGGCACCTCCTGACGGTTGACCAGACGTTGTCTAAGTACTTAGGCCAAAAACCAGAAATCACTTACAGACGTGCAACCTCCATACGCGACCGGCTGGTCAGAAGTAAATATTGTAGAGCCAATACAGAATCCCCAGACGATCCAGGCCTATCTAAATGCAAACAGTGTAATTTTTGCCACATGGTGTTAGAAGGAACTGCCATTCAGTTACCGAATGGTCAAATCCATAAAATACGGCAACATATTACTTGCCAAACCAAAGGGGTCATCTACATTATTTTGTGCCAATGCGGCAGTTTTTATGTAGGGAAGACCATACGCCCCTTTTGGAAGAGAATAATAGATCACGTATACTATGCCACTAATGGTCTCCTTAACACCAAAATGGGTTACTACGTTGCATTTAAACATAAATATTAACCTTCCCTGTTCAGGTTTTCTGCCCTTGAGTCTGTTCCAGAGGACTCAAGGGGAGGCAACTTCGACCAAAGGGTATTACAATGCGAAACGAAATGGATATATCGCCTCCGGGCAAACTATTTTCCGGGTCTGAACGAAGCTATCAGCTTTAAATCTTTCCTAAATACCTGATTCATTGAGACCATGATTAAATCTTAGCCCCCTTTTACCTATTAACCCTGTACACTGTTCCTTTAAAAGTCTGCTATAGACGCGACAGTTTACTGTCATCTTAGTTGGATTTCAACAAAATTAAGGATCATACCCACTAGTAAGATACATCCCTCACAGAGGTCTACAAACATTGGCTGACATATATAGAGATATTTTTGATTTTGATAGATCACCCTTTATTTATACTATACCACCCCTATATTGGTGTTACGTATGGTGTATACCTGGTTGTCAGATCCTAGTCGCGGGAGGTGGCCTCTCGTACGGCGCTGGTTCGGGAGACGCTGGGTTTGGGAACAGCGGCTCGGGAGCGCAGCGGGGTAAGGGTGCCTGGATGATGGTGCAGGTCAGGTCAGCACGGTACAGGTTCTTCCGGGTCACTGGAACAAGGAAGGAACAGGCACTCTGATACGGGAGCTGGTGGTATGAAGGCAGATGTAGAGGTTAGCGATCCCGATGCGACCTGGCAGGCGACCTTGGTGCGGACGGCAGGCGACTTCGGAACTGATGCAGAGCGAAGCAAACAGGAGGATGAGACGTAAGCTGGGTCAGGCAGGCCGAGGTCAAACACGAGAGCAGGCGAAGGGTTAAACAGGCAGGCGTAGTCGGGTGTTCAGGCAGAAGATCTGGCAGCGGTGGTAACGGTAACAGAAGGTAAGTCCAAGCAGGCCGAGGTCAGGATTGGAGAGGTACGGAGAGTCAAACGTAGCCGGGTCGATATCAGGTCAGGTAATTCAGATACAGATTCAGGTTTAAATCCCAGGGTATTTTGGCAGATCAGACAGCAAGGGGCTGCTGTATCTGACTGCCTTTTAAAGGCACATTGGCGCCAAAGACTCGCGCCAACATGCACGCGCGCGCTCCCGCCGCGCGCACCACCCGCGCACGCGCGCGCACCACCGGTGCACGCGCACGAGCGCGGACACGCGCGCGCACACCAGGGGCGCGCCGGGAGCCGGCGCCAGAGCCCTGACATTGCCCCCCCCCAAGGGGCAGCCTCCGGATGCCCAGACGGGCCTGTTTCTCAGGGTGGGAAGAAAAAAAAGCACGAATTAGTTCTTGGGCGTGGATATTGTTTTCGGGTTCCCACGAATTGTCCTCCGGCCCGTACCCCTTCCACTTGATCAAAAATTTCCTGCAGTCAAGGATGGCTTCTACTACATACTCCTCGCAGCCATCAACTGAAATAGGTTCAGGTGGACCAGCCCCTCTGTCAGGAAAGGGATCAGGAATTGCGGGTTTCAGCAATGATACGTGAAATACCGGGTGAACCTTAAGGGACTCGGGTAAAGACAGTTCATAGGAAACCTCATTGATTTTTCTTCTTACCGGAAAGGGTCCCATAAACCTGGGTGCCAGTTTCTTGGAAGGGCAAGCTAATCTGAGGTTACTAGTAGAAAGCCATACCTGATCTCCTGGTTGCAGGTTCAGCTCACCTCTCCTTTTCCTATCGAAGGCTTTCTTGCTGTCGGCTTGCGCTTTCGTTATTGCTTCTTGTAGCACCCGGTTGTTGCGACTGAGGAAGTCCACCGTGCTCTGCACCGCCGGAACTGGAGATTCTGGAAGAAAATCTGGTAAGAAGGTTAGGTTAAAGCCATAATTGGCGAAAAAGGGGGATTGTCCGGTTGCTGAATGGCTGGCGTTATTGTAGGCAAATTCTGCCAGGGGTAGCAGGGAGACCCAATCGTTCTGGGAGAAGGAAGTGAAACATCTAATATATTGCTCCAGGGTCTGGTTTGTGCGTTCAGTCTGTCCGTTGGTCTGAGGATGGTAGGCCGAGGAGAAAGCAAGTTTGATATTCAGAATCTCACACAGGGCTCTCCAGAAACGTGATGTAAACTGGACCCCCCTATCTGACACGATGTTTGCAGGGATTCCGTGGAGTCTGACAATTTCTCTGATGAAGACACGGGCCATCTCAGCAGGTGATGGAGTACTTCTTAGTGGGAGAAAGTGGGCCATCTTAGATAGGCGATCTACGACTACAAAAATCGCTGTGCACCCCTCGGAACATGGAAGCTCTACTATAAAGTCCATGGCGATCATCTGCCATGGTCTATCGGGTACCGGCAGAGGTTTTAGTAAGCCCCAGGCTCGATTCCTTGTAGTCTTGTTTTGATTGCAGGTTGGACAGGTATTGATGTACGATTTGCAGAATTCCTCCAAGCCTGGCCACCAGAAGGTACGCCGTACCAGTTCAAGGGTTTTACGGACTCCGAAATGTCCTGCCAATGGATGGTCATGAAGTAGTTTTAGGACCTCTACCCGAATATCCGATGGCACAAAAATTTGGCTCCCTCTCCAAAAAAGTCCGTCTCTGGGGGTCAGGGTGACACCTGGGGGTTTTGAAGAGTCCGTGGATGCCTCTCTAAGTCGGGGAAGCAGATCATGGTGCAGCAGTAGAAAGTTCCCGGCCGGAAGAATGGTGTCAGGGGCAGGTAAGTCCTTGGGATTATCGTGCATCCGTGATAATGCGTCTGGCTTGGTGTTTTTTGAGCCGGGGCGATACGTGATGTGGAAGGAAAAACGAGAAAAGAATAATGCCCATCGGGCCTGTCGGGGTTTCAAGCGTTTTGCGGATCTTAAGTATTCTAAGTTCTTGTGATCCGTATAGATCAAGACCGGATGTGCAGCGCCCTCCAGAAGGTACCTCCATTCCTCCAATGCAGCCTTGATGGCGAGTAGTTCCCGGTCACCAACATCATAATTCCTCTCAGCTGGGGAGAGTTTTCGGGAGAAGAAGCCCACAGGATGCATCAGATCTTTGTTCCCCTGGCGTTGGGAGATAATAGCGCCCACTGCTACCTCGGATGCGTCTACTTCAAGGAGGTAGGGTAATGCCGGGTCGGGGTGGCTAAGAATCGGGGCAGATGTAAACAGTCCTTTAAGTGTATCGAAGGCCTTTTGGGCTTCTGGATTCCACTGGAAACGTTGGTTCTGTTTGGTTAATTGCGTGATTGGCGAGATAATCGCGGAAAAATTTCTGATAAACCTTCTGTAAAAATTTGCGAATCCCACAAATCGTTGTACCCCCTTCTTGTCCAGGGGTGCTGGCCAGTCAAGTATGGCGGACACTTTGTTGGGGTCCGTCTTAATTCCTGTAGGGGATAAGATCAGGCCAAGGAACTGAATGGTTTGTTGTTCGAATTCACATTTTTCGATTTTGGCATATAGTCTATGTAGACGGAGGCGATTTAGGACCCTGCGGACGTGTTCGCGGTGTTTGTCCAGTGATCCGGAGAAGACCAATATGTCGTCTAAGTAGACGATAACGAAAATGTCAAGAAAGTCTCTAAGCACATCGTTGATGAAGTGTTGGAAAGTCGCGGGTGCATTGCACAGACCAAAAGGCATGACCAGATACTCATAATGTCCAAAACGGGTACGAAAAGCCGTCTTCCACTCATCCCCGTCCCGAATGCGGATTAAGTTGTACGCTCCCCTCAGGTCCAGCTTGGTGAAGATGGTGGCAGATCTTAATTTATGAAAAAGTTCCGGTATCAGAGGCAATGGGTAGCGGTTTTTTATTGTAATGTTATTCAATTCCCGGTAGTCTACGCATGGGCGGAGAGATTGATCCTTTTTACTGACGAAAAATATTCCTGCGCCTGCTGGGGAGGTAGACGGGCGAATGAACCCTTTACTCAGATTTTCGTCGATATACACCTTCAGGGCCTCCTGTTCCTTCTCGGACAGCGGGAAGATGCGTCCAAAGGGAATTTCAGCCCCTGGGAGGAGCTCGATTGGACAATCGTATGGACGATGAGGCGGAAGGGAGTCGGCTCCCTTCTTGCTGAAGACATCGGCAAATTCATGGTATGGCTCCGGGATGGACTGGAGCAAGTTGGGGTCAATGTCCATACAAAGTAGAGCAGGGGGAGCCGGTATGCAGAATTGTTGACAGTAGGAAGAACCGAATGACACCTTTCCAGAACTCCAGTTGATTACAGGATCGTGGGCCTGGAGCCAGGGTAGGCCCAAGATCACAGGGAACAGAGGTGAGGAGATAACATCTAGAGTGAGTAGTTCCTTATGTAGGGGAAGAATCGTGGTGATCAAGGGAAGAGTCTCTTGGGTAACTTGTCCTGAATTTATGCGGGAGCCATCAGCCAGGAAGACGGTAAGTTCATGGGTCTTTTTACGTAATGGTATGTGGTGGAGGTCAGCGAAGGCGGAGTCGATGAAACAGCTGCATGCCCCTGAGTCAATGATGGCGTTGACTGGCACTGTCTTTTCCTGGAGCTGAAACGAGAGAAGAAGAGCAAGGTGGGAGGTACGGGTAGGCAGGGTTGACAGATTAACAGGATTCGGAGAAGGGCACTTACGCATCTTGGTGGGACAATTGCTCACGTAGTGACCGGTCCCGCCGCAGTAAAGGCACAGGTTTAGTTGGCGGCGACGTGCCCGTTCTTCAGGTGGCAGCGTTGGTCGCATGAGGCCGAGTTGCATGGGTTCGGAGGTGTCTGGAGGGGCACTGGAAGAATTCATGCTGGTAGGAGGTAAGTAGCGGGAGGCGGGCATCGGTGCCCTAGTGGTCATCCACACAGGCCGGTTTGGCTGAGAGGAACGCTCGGCCCGACGTTCACGGAGTCTACGGTCAATCTGGATGGCTTTAGTGATTAGGTCTTCAAGAGTCTCTGGCACCCCTACCCGGGCAAGCTCATCCTTGAGACCTTCGGAAAGGCCCAAGCGGAATTGATGTCTGAGGGCCGCGTCATTCCAGAGTGTATCCGTGCTCCAGTGTCTAAAGTCTGAAACATAGTCCTCAACTGCCCTACGGCCTTGCTGGAGCGCGAGTAGGGCAGATTCAGCAGTGGCGGTCCGTTGAGGATCGTCGTACAGCAGAGCCATGGCTTCAAAGAAGGCTTGCAGGGACTGGGTCTGAACATTGTCTTCATGCAGCAGTCGGTGGGCCCAGGTCTGCTGCTCATTTTGGAGGAGGGAGATCACAAACTCCACCTTGGTAGCTTCCAAAGAGAAAGTCCGAGGTTGCAAAGCAAAATACAGCTCACAGGCGTTGCGGAAGGCCCGGAACTTCGCCCGATCACCTGAGAACCGTTCTGGGATAGGAACTCTGGGTTCGGGTGGGAGCATCACCACTGAGGGGGCGGAGCCCGTCGGAGAAGATCTAGTGGAGGTTGCGGGAGTTGCATCGCTGGAGCCCGACAGGTTTTGGACTTGTCCCTCTAACCTCATATATCCATCTTGCAGGTTCTTGACAGCTTGTGTGAGGGATGCCAGATGTTTGCAAATCTCGTCCACAGCGGGGGCTACTCCTGCAGGATCTGACATAATGGCTGTCTGATACTGTTACGTATGGTGTATACCTGGTTGTCAGATCCTAGTCGCGGGAGGTGGCCTCTCGTACGGCGCTGGTTCGGGAGACGCTGGGTTTGGGAACAGCGGCTCGGGAGCGCAGCGGGGTAAGGGTGCCTGGATGATGGTGCAGGTCAGGTCAGCACGGTACAGGTTCTTCCGGGTCACTGGAACAAGGAAGGAACAGGCACTCTGATACGGGAGCTGGTGGTATGAAGGCAGATGTAGAGGTTAGCGATCCCGATGCGACCTGGCAGGCGACCTTGGTGCGGACGGCAGGCGACTTCGGAACTGATGCAGAGCGAAGCAAACAGGAGGATGAGACGTAAGCTGGGTCAGGCAGGCCGAGGTCAAACACGAGAGCAGGCGAAGGGTTAAACAGGCAGGCGTAGTCGGGTGTTCAGGCAGAAGATCTGGCAGCGGTGGTAACGGTAACAGAAGGTAAGTCCAAGCAGGCCGAGGTCAGGATTGGAGAGGTACGGAGAGTCAAACGTAGCCGGGTCGATATCAGGTCAGGTAATTCAGATACAGATTCAGGTTTAAATCCCAGGGTATTTTGGCAGATCAGACAGCAAGGGGCTGCTGTATCTGACTGCCTTTTAAAGGCACATTGGCGCCAAAGACTCGCGCCAACGTGCACGCGCGCGCTCCCGCCGCGCGCACCACCCGCGCACGCGCGCGCACCACCCGCGCACGCGCGCGCACCACCGGTGCACGCGCACGAGCGCGGACACGCGCGCGCACACCAGGGGCGCGCCGGGAGCCGGCGCCAGAGCCCTGACAATTGGTGTAATGCTAATTAGGAAGTATTTTAATTTATTTTGTATGTAGATATTCTAATTTATATCGTTTGGGAAGTTAGATGTTCTATATTGTATAGATGTGGCGAAATATGATTCTATCACCTATAGAAAAAATAATGTTCATCTACCCAACTCTAATCCTCTACATTGGCTTGGCTATAAAAAAATATATATCCATCTTGGAAAGTGTTGTTTTCTGATCTACCACCCATATGCGGTGCTTTATGGTCATTTTTGACCTTTTGATGTGTGTTCTATATATGCTGTGTTGACAGCGGGGGCCTCGCTGCAGGTTACGGTACTGGAGTGTGCGGGAAACATATTGTGTGGTTGTGTACCCTGGATGTGCCCTTTGAGCCATTTGGAGCTTTTTTTAAAATCTTCTGCTGTGTCACTGGCTGCGTTGGTGTCCTGTTTTTGCTCCATGTATGTTTCTGGTGCGGAGTATGCTTTAATTGGCTGCCGTGCCTATATGGGTGGGACGCATATGTGTGGCGTCATTCCATTTATCTAGTGGCCCGGTGTTTGCCCAGGCGAGCGTTGGCACGCACTTCAACCAACCAGAGACGCCAAGGGGCGGCCATGCTGGGATCCAACACGCCCACTGTGTCTCTCTCTAAATCTGTCCTTCTGTTTATGCGCCGCTGTGAACGTGACGCATAGAGATGACATCATTACGTCAAGGTTGCGGCCTATTTAAACCCAGCTGCCACAGCCTACAGTGTACACAACGCTGGTTGTGACCCTGGGGCACACACAGACGAACCGCTCGGATGGCGAGTATGTTTTCTTGCACCTGATTGAGGGACTTATTGGATGGCATGATGATGATGATGCATGTTTGCTTTTGCTCTCCCAGCACTGTTGTGGCTGATGCAGGTCACATTGATGATAGAAAGCGATCGTTTAGAATTTACTTTGAATCCTTTCCCTGTTTGGCTGTCTGATTGTGTATAGAAATCGGCCCCAGTTGTAACGCCATCATAGGACTATCCAGGTACTTTTTGTTCTGATTTGCCATTGTAGTAGGAGATTCAAATGAATGGATAGGCCATTTATCCACCCTATATCTACCTATTTATGTCCCTCCACAGAAAAGGGACTGTTGTTCATTGATTGTCGTGACACAGCTCCTGTCCTCTATTGGAATGGCTTTGCTATACCATATAGTCCCTGATATCCGGGGACTGTTACTATTGACGCTACTATATGGATTACTGGTATGTCTGTTAAAAATATCTGCCACACTATACATGCTTATCTACGTGCTCTCCCTATGTGCAACTTTATGCTATATAGTCTGGTCTTTCTTCTCTTTCCTGGTTTTGCCTTAATTTCTGAGGCTTTATTTTATAGCCTTGTCGGTAAAATTGTATTCTACCCCTATTAGATTTTTCCAAGACGTCATAATAGGTGATTATACCTACATTTGAATACCCCGGCACTTTCTTGATGTCCGGAGCCCGGTGGATGAATACACTTACCGTGTTCTACTAGGTGACGTAGCCACTCTATGCATATATATATATATACATGTAACTTCCTTATCTTACGATTTTTTATTCCAATTTTGCATTTGTGTTTCTATTTTCCATATTTACCAAAATTAAAGTTTTTAGATTGTACTAATATTGTATATGTTGTTTCAGATTATACGACTGTTTATATTCTCCCCCCAAAAAATCCTTTTTGTCTCGTCCTGAAGAAGCCCAACGGCAAAACGCGGAGGCGACTTTAAAGGATTTGTTCCAGTACTTATAAATCTATAATCCATATGGTTATATTCTACCTATGTCAATTATATTTTTTTATATTGTAAAATTGTATAATTTTTAGTTTTGTATTAAAATATATATTTTTTAACATACTTCCGCACTGCCTCAAAGTCCGCCATTCTTTCACTTCGTGATTGGATATTTTTTCCCATAAGTCTCACTGATGCATGCACTGTCACTGCTCACCATCCTCGTGGCCTCCTCAAATGGTGACAGGACAGTGCATGCATCCGTGATCAAAGCCCACTGGCGTGGTGAAAAAAAACCTAGCTGCCCTGACCCAGTTCTGCTGCCATATTGGCACAGGTACTCATTGATGGCCCGCCGCTGCGTGTGCAGCCGCTGCAGCATGGCCAACGTAGAGTTCCATCTGGTGGGCCTGTCACAGATTAGGCGGTTCTTGGGCAGGTTGTATTCCCTTTGGAGGTCTGTCAGCCGAGCAGTGGCATTATATGACCTCCGGAAATGCACACAGACTTTCCTGGCCTGCTTCAGGACATCCTGTAAGCCCGGGTACCTGCCCAAGAACCGCTGCACCACCAAATTCAGGACATGTGCAAAACAGGGCTAGTGGGTGAGTTTTCCCTGTCGCAGGGCAGAGAGGAGGTTGGTGCCATTATCGCTGACCACCATTCCAGGCTTCAGCTGGCATGGCGTCAACCACCTCTAAGCCTGCCCCTGCAGAGCTGAAAGAACCTCTTCCCCAGTGTGGCTCCTGTCTCCCAAGCACACCAGCTCTAGCACCGCATGGCATCGCTTGGCCTGCATTCCTGCGTAGCCCCTCGTACGCCTACGGAGCACGGCTGGTTCTGAGGAAACATCACCACAGGAAGAGGCCACAGAGGAAGACGAAGAGGAGGGGGTGGAGGAGAGAGGTGTGTCACAAGCAGTAGTAGTGTTTTAGGCGTGGTGGTGGAATAACCTCCAAAACTACTGTTCCTTGCCCTGCGTCCTTCCCAGATGCCAGCAGAGTCACCCAATGGGCCGTCAAAGACAGGTAACGTCCCTGTCCATGATGCTGGACCATGAGTCAGCGGTAAGATGCACCTTACCACTGACTGCCCTGTCCAGTGAGGCATGGACATTGCCTTCCACATGCCGGTAGAGAGCCGGAATCGCCTTCCGTGAGAAAAAGTGGCATTTTGGTACTTGCCACTGAGGTACTGCACATTCCACAAACTCACGGAAGGGGGAAGAACCTACCAACTGAAAAGGTAGCAGTTGAAGTGCTAGCAATTTCGATAAGCTAGCATTCAACCGCTGGGCATGTGGATGGCTGGGAGTGTACTTCTTTTGGCGCTGCAGCAGCTGGGGCAGGGAAATTTGTCTGGTACTATCATTAGATTGTCCGCATGTACTACCACTACTAGGTTGTGACACACCTATTTCTACAACTTCAGTGCAGGCTTCAGAGAGGACTGGGGGTCTAGTGGGGTTGGAGGTCACAGAAGGGCAAGGGGAGGTCCGCTTTGGTCTTTGGTGTGGGTCTTTCTGGTATGCTTGCCAACGAGCTGCATGGCAGGTCGACATATGTCTTGACAAGCATGTGGTGCCCAAGCGGGTGATTTTTTGGCCACGCGAGATACGCTTGAGACATATGTTGCAAACAGCAAAGGTATGATCTGATGGACATGTTTCAAAAAAGGCCCACACCAAAGAACTTTTGCTGTACCATTGAGACACAGCAGCGCCATGCGAAGATGTGCCACGTAATGCAGTTGGTGTGCTGCCCTTAAGCTGACCCCTGGAGGGCGTCCTGTCTCTTTGGAGATGTGCCTGTGCCTCGTCCTCCTCCTCCTCTTCCTCCCACTCTCTCCTATCAGGCACCCAGGTAGAGTCAGTGACCTCATCATCCCCTCCCTCCTCATCATCACTGTTGAAAACCTGGCAGTATGCTCCAGCTGGGGGAACATCACTCCCAGATTGCTGTCCCTCTCAGCCACCCCTTCTCCCTGGGCTCACATCAATGCCTTCCTCTATCTGTGTTCCGTCATCAGAGTCTTCAAAACGCTGCACATCTTCCTGCAGCATGTACCCAACACTGTGTTGAAACAGTTCGGGGGACTCCTCAGGAGGTCATGGTAGGACTAGGGAAGGATTGTGTGAAGCCATTGTGCAGAGGGAAGAGGACGTCTTGGCAGCTGCTTTGCCAGACAAACTTAGATCAGTCTGTGTGAGAGAGGATGAGGAGGATGAGGACGGCTTGGTCATCCACTCTACTAATTGCTCTGCATGTTGAGGCCAGCTCCGAAAAGAAGGACAAGCGGCCACAGCCACGTGCTGAAGAGGATGCACCACATCCACCACCAGCGTTACCTCTAGATGCAGAGCCAGCTTGCCCTCGTGACTCTCTGCCTCTCTTTGATGTCCTTCCAGACATATTTATGTGTTCAGGTGCTATGTAACAGCACACGCGCAGTGACACCAACTGCGTTCAGGTGCTATGTAACAGCACACATGCAGTGACACCAACTGCGTTCAGGTGGTATGTAACAGCAAACATGCAGTGACACCAACTGCGTTCAGGTGCTATGTAACAGCACACGTGCAGTGACACCAACTGCATTCAGGTGGTATGTAACAGCAAATGTGCAGTGACACCAACTGCATTCAGGTGCTATGTAACAGCACACGTGCAGTGACACCATCTGCGTTCAGGTGGTATGTAACAGCAAACGTGCAATGACACCAACTGCGTTCAGGTGCTATGTAACAGCACACGTGCAGTGACACCAACTGCGTTCAGGTGGTATTAAACAGCACACGCGCAGTAAGAGCGACTGCGTTTAGGTGCTATGTAACAGCACACGCGCAGTGACACCAACTGTGTTTAGGTGGTATTAAACAGCACACGCGCAGTGACAACAACTGTGTTCAGGTGCTATGTAACAGCAAACGTGCAGTGACACCAAATGCGTTCAGGTGGTATGTAACAGCAAATGTGCAGTGACACCAAATGCGTTCAGGTGGTATGTAACAGCAAACTTGCAGTGACACCAACTGCGTTCAGGTGGTATGTAACAGCAAACGTGCAGTGACACCAACTGCGTTCAGGTGGTATGTGACAGCAAACGTGCAGTGACACCAACTGCGTCAGAGTGACTGCGTTTCTTTGCAATTCAATAGCCCACTTGCATTAACAGCGACTGCGTTTCTGTGCAAATAATTAGCACACGTGCAGTAACAGGTAATGCGTCTATGTGCAATTAACTAGCACACGTTGACTAACACGGAGTACTATGTTTAAGGTAAACCCTAATGCAGGCAATACAACACGTTAGAGCACTGCATTAAGCACATCTCCTGGCTGACAGATACTAATAGCAGATCTAGCTAAGCTATACAGTTTATAAATATATTGACAACTCCTAGGGATGTCAATATATTCTCTACAAACTGTAAATTTAACTATACTGACTACTAGCCTCCCTGCTCTATCTATCTATCTATCTATGTGAAAAGACACTGTGGGGTAGATTCATGTACAATGGCGCATCGTTGCTCCGGCGTGGCGCATCTTTATTCATCAATGTTTCACTCACCTGCGCAGCGGTTTTTCGACAGCGTAAGGCGGCGGAACTGTAAGTGGGCATCACCACATGCAAATGATGGTTTGACGGTGGTGCAGAGAGATCCGTACTGTGTATCTTAAACGGCGCATGCGCACTGATGTCACCTGGCTGTCTGCCTCCTGTGCGCATGCGCAGTACGGCACCGACGTCACCACCAAGATCCGCCGCACCACTTCCTACTCCAGTGCATAAATACGCACACAGAAGCGCCACTCACTTGCAAAACGCGACCAGCATTTTTTTGAATTGCCAGGGCTTTTGCATCCTGCTTTTTGCATTTATGATGGCTGCACCAGAGACTCCCCCTGACCGTAGAATGTTAAATTTCAGCCCTCAGGAGAAGGCTGTGATCACCGATGGGCTCTCCCAACATGGTGCCCGCCTCTATGGGCCACAGAGTGCCAACACTGGGAAATCTGAGAAAACCCGCATTTATGCGGAACTAACCAGGCAGGTCAATGCTGTCGGTGTGGTGGACAGGGAGCTCAAGCACATCCGCAAGAAAATCAACGACATGCGGAGACTGGTAAAAGATAAGCTAGTGGCAATCAGGAAGCATGCCAGTGGCACAGGTGGAGGACCAGCCACAAGAATCACCCCGACGGCAGAGGACATGGTCTGGGCCAGGTTGCTGGATAGGGAGCTTGTGGAGGGTCTGCCGGGCTTCGAATCAGGGGATCTGCCTGTGAGGTCAGGTAAGTGTGTTTTATCTGCTTTGTGGTGTGTTGCATGAGTGGGGGGGATACATGTGACAAGTGTGTGGGTCCTCCAACATGTGATTGTTTTGTGTCATCCACAGATGTGCAGGATGGAGCTGGGCCATCATTGGTTGCAGGGCGATCCACCCCATCCATGGTGGAGATCGCCCCTACATCATTGCTTGAGGAGGTTGAGGAGGAGCACGTCGGGGTAGAAGAGGATGCTCTGTATCTGCTGGATGAGACCCCCATACCTGGCCCCTCCCAAACATCCCCCCCTGCTAGATTCCTCATCAAGGGACCCCATCCCCTCCAGGGATACCCCATCAAGGGACCCCATCCCCTCCAGGGATAACCCATCAAGGGACCCCATCCCCTCCAGGGATACCCCCTCAAGGGACCTCCCCTACAGCCGTCCTCCAGCCTCTCAGGCCTCTAGTAAGGTAACGAAAAAATCATGAGGATTCCCTGACGTGTTTGAGGACCATCTGGCAAGGGACCAAACAAGGCAGACCTGCCATATTGGGTGTCTTGCGGGTGATCTGCATCGGGTCGCAGATAGCCTGGCGTCCACGGCCGAGAGCCAGGCTGCTTGCATTGTGGCAGTGCAGGAAGCCATCACCCAGCAGGCTGTGCAGAATACCAATATCAATGAAAGTCTGCAGGATGTTGTTGCGAACGGGGCAGCCCTTCTGTCCTGCCTGGTGGACCTGCAGACCACAACATCTGGCCTGGTCTCTGAGGTCCGGAGCCTGGCAGCTGCTGTCCGTGAGGAGGGGAGGCAGACATGGCGACAACAGCGCAGCAATACCACCCGCCGGCTGCGGATGCAGGCTGCCACCAATACCTACCTCCACCGGCTAGCCGTGGCAATGGAGGGCAGCCAGGCAGCCAGGGAGAGACTGGGGGAGGTTCAACCACCAGCCCCCCCAGCCCCCCCACCTGTGGCTCGCCCCAGGCAACTGCGCCCCAGGAGCCTAGGGACAAGAAGGAGCCCACGACAGGGCCGTTGATTTATGTTAATTTATGTTTGATACTCAGATTATGAGTTTTATTTATTTTTATCTCCCTGCACACGGTGAGGAGTGCAGGCTACAGTGTGAATGTCGTGTGAATGTGTGGGGGTGACACTCCTGCCATTAAGGGGTGTCACCCTCAGTCGTTGGTGAGAAATTATCACCACGACACGTGTGAATGGTGTATGAATGTACAGCAACATAATTGGAGCCGTGGCGTGGCGTTGCTGCTCCCATGTCCCATGTGGTGTACTTTGGTCTAATCCAATTTGATGTGGATGTGGTGTGTGTGTGTTAGGGACCACAGTGGTGTGCATGCATGCATTCTCATTGTGACATGATTAATGTGTGTGTTTAACGTGAAAAGTAGCCTACCACAAGGACCCTCCTGACTGCTCTTCCCTCAGCAGACGGGGGACCCTCGGGCAAGGGGGGACTGTGTGGTTCGGGGGTCAGGTCATCACGTAAGTCAATCAGACTTATCCAGGCATCGGAAACGTGACTTCAGGAGGCCAAAGGTGCGCTTCACCACTGCACAGGTTTTTATGTGTGCTTCATTGTATCTTTGCTCTCCTCTGGTTTGGGGATCACCTGGTAAGGAAAAGACAGGAGGATGTTAGTAGTGCATGTGCCCCTTGTGATGTGTGCATCATGGGGGGGGACAGTCATGTCTGCCACCCATGTCACTCACCAACCAGCCAGCTGTCCCCATACACGTTCTGTTCAAATTCTGTGGAGATGGTGCTTTGACAGTAGATGTAGCTGTCATGGCTGGACCCGGGGTCCTTGGCACGGACGTGCCATATTAGGCCTTGGGCATCAACTATCACCTGTACATTGATGGAATGCCAATGCTTCCGATTGCAGTATATGTGCTCTGTGTCCCGGGGGGGCCGTAGTGCCACATGTGTGCAATCAATGGCCCGCACGGTGCGTGGGATTCGGGCAATTCTGTAGAAATCTGTCATTGCCTTCAGCCGCAGGTCCTCAGTGGTGGGTTTGATGATTTGGTTGGCCATGCGTCTGAGGATTGCGGGGATAACCTGGTGCACACATGTGCTCATGGTGGATTGTGACATCCCAGCCACCAATCCACTTGTTCTTTGAAAAGATCCACTGGCAAGGAAGTGGAGTGTTGCCAGGACCTTCACCAGTGGCTGCACTGCTTGTAAGCGATGTGTCTGGCTGGTGATGTCATCCTGCAGGGTTGTGGTTAGTTCCAGGATGGCTTCAGGGCTGAATCTGAATAGGCGAAACACCTCCAAATCACTCATGCCAAACACGTCAATGCGCGTGCGGAATATCCTCTCCCGTGCCCTCCTACGTGCACGTCGACGCTGTAGGGCTATGAGCAAGGCTGCCCCTGGCATGTTGGCAGACATATGTGTTGTCCAGCAAGTGTTTGAGCTCAATTCGTCTGTAACGGTGTTGCTTTAGCTGCTTTCCAGCTGATCTGTTCAACTCCTGTGCAAAGTTACCCCTGCTTTATGAGGGGTGACTTTCCGCAGGAAATTGCAGTTACGCGCACCGGGTTACGCCGGCGCCGGACAAACGTACGTTTCTGAATCGGCGGTTCTCCCTCATTTGCATATTTGAATAGATAATGCATGGGAACGGTTGATCTGTCCCGCGTAAAGATGCGCCAAAGCCACGCCGGCGTGGAAAAGTTACGCCGGTAAGAAGTGGCCTATTTGAAACGGATCTGGTATAGTAGGTACGGCGCATGCATCCGACGGCGCAAAGTAACAGTTACGCCGCGCATCTCTAAAAACGCCGGAGTAAGTGCTACATGAATCTACCCCTGTGTCTCTATCTATCTCTCTCTCTCTCTGTCTGTCTGACTTCTCTAAGCAAGCCGGAACACACTACACGAGGCCGCCCGGGAGGCAGCCTTTTATAGTGTGGGGCGTGTGCTAAAGCCCTGAGCCCTAATTGGCCAAACCACCCAGGCTTTGGCCAATTAGGTCTCTTCGTTTTTTGGGTGCTGTGATTGGCCAAGCATGCGTGGTAATGGTGCATGCTTGGCCAATCATTAGCGCGCAACACCGCAGTGAATTATGGGTCATCCGAATTTGTCGCGAACGACCCGATTTGTTGGTTTTCACCGAACGATCGAACGTGCAATGTTCGATGCGAACATGTGTTCGCATCGAACGCGAAGCTCATCCCTTGTCAGGAGTGTTCGGTCTGTCTTGTCAGCAAGATGAAAGAGTGAGGAAGACATTCTCTGATATTGTTTCACCTCCTCCCTGTCACTGTGCTCTGTGTGTACTGTAACCTCTGGTGTTTTCTGCAGAGCTTGCATGAAGTAGAGCTTCTGCTGCAGGGGGAGAGTGGGGGGGGGGGGGGATTGGTGTTTATGCCTGTCTAATGCTGGGTAGCCTAAATGGTCTACCAGATATTGTTTGCGTTGTGCTGAGGTCCTTTCTCCTGACATTTGCTAGGTGCACTTGGATTAGGAAACACCATAGCTGTGTAACAGCCAGGCACTTGTTGATCTCTTTAAAATGAGATCTTCCATTCCAACAAGAGTCAGTGGATCACTGAGGTTGTGCACTATCACAAGTTGAAGTTTGCTGTGGTGTACCAAAGCTGAACTGTATATTCTCACAGCGCAATAATTGAAGAAAACTCAGGACATGGTTATATACAAGCATTTATTGGCACATTGTTTTAAAGCATTTTGATGAATTCACATTTGCTTTTGTGTAATTGGCATCTTTGATGCTATAACACTAGAAGTAATAAGTGTATATGTATTTCCTTTTAAATATCCTGACATTGTAGTGTGCTGCTATTTGCTATTTTCTCACACTCAGCACAGTGGGTTTTTTTTGTGCACAAATTGATGGGACACGGGCTGCATTTGATGGGACACGGGCTGCATTTGATGGGACACGGGCTGCATTTGATGGGACACGGGCTGCAGATGCTAACCACACCACTTTAGAGCTATGCCCACTATTTAGCTGAAGCCACGCCCATTTCTGACAAGTGGGAGGGGTAAAACAGGAAGGGCGGGGTCTGGCGCCCCCCATCCCTAAACTTCACTAACCGCCACTGGTCAAAAGTGTCCGCCATAATGTCACAGTCCCAATAAAAATTGCAGATCGCCGCCATTAATAGTAAAAAAAAAGACATAAATCTATCCCCTATTTTGTAGACGCTATAACTTTACGCAAACCAATCAATATACGCTTATTGCATTTTTTTTACCACAAATATGTAGAAGAATATATATTGGCCTAAACTGAGGAAAAAATTTATATATTTTTTTAAAATGTAGGATATTTATTATAGAAAAAGTAAAAAAATATTGGGCCAGATTCAGAAAGACTTATGCTGGAGTATATCGATATGCGCCGCGTAAGTGTAAAGATGTGCCGTAGTATTTCTGCGCTGTACCCACCAAACTAGATACGCCAGAAAACGGGCTTCCTCTGACCGACTTAACCTTCCTACGCCAGCGTATCGTATGCACATTTTTTCGCTTGGCGAATCTGTCGCGCCTATTGATTTCCCATTCAAATATGCAAATGAGGGAGATATGCCGATTCGCGAACGGATTAGCAGCAGACGCTGGCTAAGTGCGCCGCGCGTATGTCGTACGTCCGGCGCGAAGATATTCCTACAAATAGCTGCTGTATCTTTACTCCTGACGGCCACAGGTCAGCAGGAGAGCAGCTACAGCAGCAGCGTTACCGACGAAAAGAGCAAGCTGAGCAACCACACTTGCAGGACAACACCTCTGTCTGCCAACATGCCAGGGGCAGCCGTGGTCCTAGCACTACTGATGGGTCCCCCGGTACGGAGGAGGCGGGCACGTGAGAGGATATACCGCACGCGCATGAGCCTCTTTGGCATGGGTGATGAGGAGGTGTGTCGCCTCTTCCGATTCAGCCCAGATGCAATCCTGGAACTAACCACAACCCTGCAGGATGACATCACCAGCAAGAGCTCACAAGCAGTGCAGCCACTGGTGAAGGTACTGGCAACACTCCATTTCCTTGCCAGTGGATCATTCCAGCGTACAAGTGGAGTGGTGGCTGGGATGTCACAATCAACCATGAGCAGATGTGTGAACCAGGTTGTCCCTGCAAGCCTCAGACACATGTCCCACCACATCATCAGACCCACCACTGAGGACCTGCGGCTGAAGGCAATGACAGATTTCTACAGAATTGCCCGAATCCCACGCACCGTGCGGGCCATTGATTGCACACATGTGGCACTACATCCCCCCAGTGCCACAGAGCACATATACCGCAATCGGAAGCATTGGCATTCCATCAACGTACAGGTGATAGCCGATGCCCAACGCCTCATATGGCACGTCCGTGCCAAACACCCCGGATCCAGCCATGACAGCTTCATATACCGTCAAAGCCCAATCCCAATGGAATTCGAGCAGAACGTGTACAAGGACAGCTGGCTGGTTGGTGAGTGACATAGGAGTCAGGCATGACTGTCCGACCCCATGATGCAGACATCACAAGGGGCACATGCACTACTAACATCCTCCTGTCTTTTCCCTTCCAGGTGACTCTGCATATGCACTGTGAGACCCCATCTCATGACTCCTTTCCGGAACCCCCAAACCAGAGGAGAGAGACGATACAATGCGGCACATATCCAAACCCAAGCAGTGGTGGAGCAAACATTTGGGCTCCTGAAGTCCCGTTTCCGATGCCTGGATAAGTCTGGGGGGACCCTGTTGTATTCCCCTACCTTCGTGTGTCAGATCATCGGTGCATGTTGTGTGCTGCACAACTACGCCATGAGAAAGGGCCTGCAGATTGACATACGTGATGACCTGACCCCCGACCCACACAGTCCCCACCTGCCAGAGGCTACCCCGTCTGCTGAGGGAAGAGCAGTCAGGAGGGTCTTCGCGGTAGGCATCTTTGGACAATAAACAAATACATTGATCACACGGACAAGGCACGCATGCACACCACTGAGGTCCCTAGATCACACACACCACATCCACATCGCATTGGATTAGCCCAAGTCCAACATGCAGGACTTGGGAGCAGCAACGCCGCGTCAAGGCCCCAATGGTGTCGCTGTCCATTCATACTACATTCACACAGGGATAACTTCTCCCCAAATACCGAGGGTGACACCCCTTACTGGCAGGAGTGCCACCCCCAAATTCACACAACATTCACACAGTAGCCTGCACTACTGACCGTGTGCAGTTTGTATAAAACAAAAAGCTCATAACCTGAGCATAATAAAAACAAAAAGCTCATAACCTGAGCATAATAAAAACAAAAAGCTCATAACCTGAGCATGATTACAAAATAAAGAAAAAAAAGAGCAACCAAAAAAAGCCATCATTTGGCCTGACGGGGGCTTCTTCTAGTGGGCCCTCTCTGGCTCCTCAGCTGCCGGGTGTGGGTGGGGTGGGGGGGCATCTGGAGGTGGCTGATCCCCGGGTGGGCCACTCCTGGCAGGTGAGGCCTGAATGCCCTCCAAGGCCACGGCTATCCGGCTGAGGAAGGAGTTGGTCTGGGCCTGCATTCTCAGCTGCCGGGTCACCTGATTTTGGTGGGCCTGCTGCCTCTGCCTCCCCTGGTCCCAGATTGCAGCTGTGTTGGCCTGCACGGCAGCAGTAAGGTGCCGAACATCAGCCTGCACCTCCCCCAGGCTGGTCACCACTGCAGCGCAGTTGCAGCTGACGTCCTGCACTGCCTCTGTCATGTGGCCCACGGAGGCCAGGCTGCCAGCCACACGGTCCAGGTGGCCAGCTATTTCCCCCATCTGCTCGGTCTGCCTGGCCTGGTCCCTCGCCATTTGGTCATGGACCACGTCAGACACCCCCCTGGTCTTCCGGGTCGCCTTCCTGGGGCCAGGAGATGGTAGTCCCCGGGAGGATGGAGTCGCCCTTGAGGGGCTTCCTATGATGGGGGAGGGGATCTGAGAGGACCCTGCTGAAGGGGAGGACTCCTTTCAAAAATAAAAGAAACTCCTGCTCAGAGACGACCGGCTTCTCCTCAACCACCTCAGCAGGTGAGGTGTGGGCACTCCCCTCCACCTCGGTGTCTTCAGTGCCCAGGGGGTTTGGCTCAGGATGCAGTTGGGGGGATGGGGTGGAATGGCCGCCGGCAGATGATGGCCCAGCTCCATCATCTGTGGATGACACAAAGCATACACATGTTGGTGGTCCCACACACTTGGCACATGTACCCTCCCCCCCACATGCAACACACCAAACAGGGGATAAAAAACACTTACCTGTCCCGGAGCCTTCCTCCACAGAATCATAGCCCTGTACCCCCTCCAACTGCTCCCTCTCCAGGCAGCGGGCGACCACCTCCTCCTCCGTGGTCAGGCTGACCGCACATGGGGGTCCACCCCCCGTGCCACTCTCATGCCTCCTAATGGTGGCCACCTTTCCCCGGACTTTGCGCCTCACATCATTGATTTTTTTGGAGATGTCAGCAGCAGTCCGGGTCGAATAGCCCAAACTGTTCACCCTGGCAGCAATGGACTCCAGGATGGCCTGCTTCCTGTCCCGGCTTGTCTGGCGACTTTTACTGCCATGGAGAAAGACATTGTAGGTCTCCATAGCCGAGATGACTGTTGATAGCTCCTGGGCATTGAAGTTTAGCTTTCTCCTCTGTCTGCGGGGAACGGGAGCAGCCATCTCAGAGCAAAAGTAACTTCCCTGGGGGGGGGGGAAATCGGATATACTTTTGCGCCGGAATGGCGCATCTGCGGCCGCATTCATACGCGCGACGTAAGACGATGCCAGGAAGTGGTGCCGACGGAAGTTGTGAGCATGCACACAGGGAAGCGAGTAGAGCCCGACGTCACTGCGCATGCTCCGTGGATGATGCGCCGTACGTAAGTCTCTGCGCTGGGCTCCGCCCATCATTTACATATTGTCACACCCACTTCCACTTACGTCGGGTTGCGCCATCGCATTTTGGTTACGCTGGCGCAAAGTAAGGAGCAAGTGCTTGGTGAATACTGTACTTGACTCACTAGTTTGCGTCGGCGTAACGTATATGCGCTGTGCTACGCCGGAAAAAATATGCGCCCATCTACCTGAATCTGGCCCATTGTGTTTTTTTTTTTCAAAATTGTTGCTCTTTTTTTGTTTATAGCGCAAAAAATAAAAACCGCAGAGGTGATCAAATACCACCAAAAGAAAGCTATATTTGTGGGAAAAAAAGGACGTAAATTTTGTTTGGGTACAACGTCGCACGACCGCGCAATTGTCAGTTAAAGCAACACAGTGCCGTATTCGCAAAAAATGGCCTGGTCAGGAAGGGGGTAAATCCTTCTGGGGCTGAAGTGGTTAAAAAAATTTACTATCTGAGAAACTCAATGCATAAATTTGATGCTATATGGCCTCAATGTATGAAATGTATGTATCCCCCTTTCCTTAGGTCCTCATAGGTTTCCTAGCCTATTTTGTTGATGTATCTGTATGACTAAAGAACGTATAGTTACTGCCCTGCTCATTGGCTTGTATCCCCCCCCTTTTTGTTATTGCTGGTTGGTCTGATGGGCTGCTGGAGAGAGGTACTTGGGTACTCTGGGCTGTGCAGATAGAGAGCAGGTATGAGTGGTCTTTAATACAGAAAACATCTACACAGAAGTCATTTAAATGGGCTGCCAAGTGCACCAAAAATGGTACATGCAGCATTTCCAACAGTGCAGCCCATGCCAACACGTTACATATACAGTATCCCACAAAAGTCAGTACACCCCTCACATTTTTGTAAATATTTTATTATATCTTTTCATGTGACAACACTGAAGAAATTATACTGCTACAATGTAAAGTAGTGAGTGTACAGCTTGTATAAGAAAGGAAATGTGCTTTCTAACTCAACACACAGCCATTAATGTCTAAACCGCTGGCAACAAAGGTGAGTACACCCCTACGTGAAAATGTCCAAATTGGGCCCAATTAGCCATTTTCTCTCCCTGGTGCCATGTGACTCATTAAGCCTCATACACACGATCAGATTTTCTACTGACAAAGTGTAGGACTTTTGTCCGAAGGGAGTTGGCCAGGAATTTGTCTTGGGCCTCGTACACACGAGGGGATATGTCCGCTGAAAACGGTCCGATGGACCGTTTCAGCAGACATCTCCGCTCGTGTGTATGGGCTAGCGGACAGATTTCTCCACCCGACAGATTTCAAAGCATGCTTTGAAATCCATCCGGTGGAATCTGTCCGCCCGACATGTCTGCTGGTTAGTACACTTACCAGCAGACATGTCGTCCCCCACCGCCGCCGCGCCGCCGCCGAATGGATTCGGCGCATGCGCGGAAGTGTTTAACTTCCTGGTGCGGTGACGTGGCGGCGTCAACGTCACCGCCGCGTCACCGTCGCGTCACCGCGCCGTCCGGCGGCGGGGAATTTGATCCGATGGTGTGTACACGCCATCGGATCAAACTCCCAATCGGACATATCCGATGGAAATGGTCCGCGGATATGTCCGATCGTGTGTACGAGGCCTTGCATACAAACGGCACACAATTGTTGGCCAACAAACTACGTGTTTTTTCAGCTCTTTAGCGCCACTCTTTGGGCACCTTATGCTAATGGCGTGTTTGGTGAGCATTGATTCTGAGCATGCGTGTTTGTACTTTGGACTTTTGTCCGAAAGACTTGTGTACACGTGATAGGAAAATCCGACAACTGACAATTGTACGCATACATTTTTTAAGTCTGCCATCCAACATTTGTCCGTGGAAAATCCGCCAACAATTGCCCAATGAAGCATACAAATGGTCGGATTTTCCACCAACAGCCTGTCATCACACAATTCCCGTCGGAAAATCCGATCTGTGTACGAGGCTTTAGTGTTACAAGGTCTCAGGTGTGAATGGGGAGCAGGTGTGTTAAATTTGGTGTTATCGCTCTTACTCTCTCATACTGGTCACTGGAAATTCAACATGGCACCCCATGGCAAAGAACTCTCTGAGGATCTGAAAAAAAGATTTGTTGCTCTACATAAAGATGGCCTAGGCCAGTGATGGTGAACCTTGGCACCCCAGATGTTTAGGAACTACATTTCCCATCAAGCTCATGCACTCTGGAGTGTAGTTAAGCATCATGGGAAATATAGTTCCAAAACATCTGGGGTGCCAAGGTTCACCATCACTGGCCTGGGCTATAAAAAGATTGCCAAGACCCTAAAATTGAGCTGCAGCACTGTGGCCAAGACCATACAGCGGTTTAATAGGACAGGCCTCTCAGTGGTCGACCAAAGAAGTTGAGTGCACATGTTCAGCATAATATCCAGAGGTTGTCTTTGGGAAATAGATGTATGAGTGCTGCCAGCATTGCTGCAGAGGTTGAAAGGGTGGGGGGTCAGCCTGTCAGTGCTCAGACCATACGCCACAGGCTGCATCAAATTGGTCTGTATGCCTGTCATTCCAGAAGGTAGCTTTTTCTAAATATGATACACAAGAAAGCCACAGTTTGCTGAAGACAAGCAGACTAAGGACATGGATTACTGGAGCCATGTCCTGTGGTCTGATGAGACCAAGATAAACTTATTTGGTTCAGATGGTGACAAGCGTGTGTGGCGGCAACCAGATGAGGAGTACAAAGACAAGTGTGTCTTGCCTACAGTCAAGCATGGTGGTAGGAGTGTCATGGTCTGGGACTGCATGGGTGCTGCCGGCACTGGGGAGCTACAGTTCATTGAGGGAACCATAAATGCCAACATGTACTATGATATACTGAAGCAGAGCATGATCCCCTCCCTTCGGAGCCTGGACCGCAGGGCAGTATTCCAATGAGATAATGACCCCAAACACACCTCCAAGATGACCACTGCCTTGCTAAAGAAGCTGAGGGTAAAGGTGATGGACTGGCCAAGCATGTCTTCAGACCTAAACCCTATTGAGCATCTGTGGGGCATCCTCAAATGGAAGGTGGAGATCGGCGGAAGGGGGGCCCTCTCCTGACGCAGATAAATGTGATCTCGCTGCGAATCTGCCGCAGAGACCACTTTAATCTTAAAGCGAACCTCCTGCTGAAGAAAAGGATACCAGGGGTTATGGTAGCTAGCCTCCGGCATAACAATTGTATTCTTCTTCAAAATATCAACATAAAACAAGTGGTTAATACAAGAAAGGACTTTGCTCTCTTTGAAAACCGCAGCTTGGTATTGCTATTATTAAGCTTATAATCTACCTGAACACCCAGATCTTTCTCCACTACTGATCCCCCAGTTGTACTTCTCCTAGTATGTATGATGCATGCATATTCCTAGCCCCCAAGTGCAAACCTTAACATTTATCAACATTAAACCTCATCTGCCACTCGGCAGAATCCAGCGAGAAGCTCGCTGGGAGACATATTCTGGCGAGAAGCTCGATCGTGTGTACACTTCCGACAAGCGTCCCATCGGGAAGCTCGTCGAGCCAAAAAAGAGAGCACTCTTGTTCAATGAGGACTTTGGCTCGACAAGCTTTTCCGGGAACCTCGTCGGACGGAAAGATGGGTTTAGCCCGACGTGGTTCTCTGACGTGTGTACGCGGCCTTAGTCGTCCAATTAGACAGAGCATGGAGGTCGGCTTGTAAATTGAAGACAACCTGTAAGAATGTTATTCCACTGCATAGCTTGGTGTCATCTGCAAAGACTGAAATGGTACTTTTGATCTTAGACCCAACATCATTTATAAAGATATTAAAAAATAAGGGTCCAAGAGACACCCCCTTATTGGTCCCACTACATGTATATGCGCCCAGAGGCGTTGCTAGGGGGTGTGGGCGGTACGGTCTGCACCCGGGTGACACCCGCTAGAGGGGCGACACCATCCCGACATTGAGGATTTTTTTTTTTTACACTGGCGTAATGTGGGCAGCCGATGGGCCCGCGCTGTCCCTGGGTCTGATGCTTTAGCAAGCTGCGGGAGTCGGGACACTGCTGACAGCACTGCCTCCTGCACAGAACAGTGAGGGGAATCACTACAGCGGGGAACCATGCCCTGTATCTGTGTCTGTCCAGCAGCTGAAAGCTCTAAGACCCGCCCCCCTTCCCAACTGGACACTGGTCGGACACAGATACAGGGCGCCACCATGGTTCCTAAATTGCTCCCCCCAGTCCCTGGCAGCCTTGTCTAGGTCAAAGTTTCGTGTCAGGCGGAGTTTTCTTCTCTGTCGAGTGCCGACACATCACATCAAGTGCTGACACAGAGAACAGGAGGACCTGCGGGCGGAGGTAGCGGGACTCGGAAGCCCTGGAAGAAGTACATGCACAGTGAGTAGATGGCTGTGTGTGATAGAGACAGAGGCTGGGCGGGACTATGGAACTACAATCTCCAGCATGTCTATGGAGGAGGAGCACTTATTGTGAGGCTGGTGTTGAAACCTTGGTGGTGTATCAGTCCCACTTGCAGTGTAGGTGAGACCACATGTGTCTGGATGGCAAGGGGAGGAGCTCAGAACACCCTGATATTTATCTGCAATCAGCGGTGGCTGGTGTTTTCTTTGGGGGGCATGCTAAACAAACCACCCTTGCCAGCCCCCCGTCAGGTCGCGGATGGCACAGAGGCCCCCTCAGGTCATGGGCTGCACCCCCCCTGTCGGCCAGGTTAGTTAGTCAGGGCCCGCACTTACCTCATCTCGCGGGCAGCGTTCGTGACTTCTCTCCGAGCTGCGAGCATCTCATCCCTCTGTTACCCAGCATTTCTTCCCTCCTCCTCCTGGCGGCCAATCGAATCTCATCTCCTTTTTGGCCAATCGGATGATGGGTCTCATGCCCCGCTTCCTGATTTGCCAGGAGGAGGATCGGTGTGAGAATAGCGAATTTTCATTTTCTATTCTCACACAACTGAATGAGCTTGGAGCGCAATGCTCTACACACCCAATACCACCTTTTTTTGAAGCCTATTAGAACCTCCAATTTTAGGTGTTGTGCCAGTAAATTTTAATCTGGTAGGTTGGCAACACTAATACTGGGAAACATTGCAGAAACTGACACCAATGCTGGGTATCATTGTGGAAACTGACACCAATACTGGCAGTTATTATTGTTGAAACGGGCACTGATCCGGGGGGGGGGGGGGGTCGGTATTTCCTGGGGAGTTCTAATTTTTTTCATATGATATTGTTAGGTAAATTTGCTAATTGCTTTATAGTTGTTAACAGCACTACTATTGCCATTATATGCAGTGTTATATGGGAAAAAATAAAATATGGGGTGGGGGGTGGGGGGTGACACCATGTCTTACCGCACCAGGTGACATCAACCCTAGTGACGCCACTGTATGCGCCCACCCATTTACCTAAGCATCTTTCTTCCCGTTTGGGAACCTGGCGTTTGCGCCGGGTTTCAACGATGCCATCTTCCAGAACTTAAGTAACACTGACTGCTTTTAAAACCTCCCACTTCCGGACTGTGGGGAGGTGGATGTCCATGCCAGAACTTACAGACCCCTGGGTCCTTTCCAGCTAGATTCCTGGAGAGCGTTTCAACTACGCGATTTCTTAAAAACTATAGTGCCGCACAACAACCCTCACCAACCTCTCACGACCCTTGAAGAGTATTGCTTGTATACTGGTGTCCTCCCGCACGCATTGTAACTAACATATGACATGCTGATCATCCTGCCGTCAGACTATCAACCACCGAGCCTGCTCAGTTGGGAACGAGATTAGCACCGCCAATTTTAATTCTTTGATTTGATTTGATTTATCTGTGTGAGAATACAAGAAACTAATTATAAGCTACTGACAGTGGTATCGTACCCTCACGCGACTACACAAATTCTTTCCCTCAATGTAAGACCTATGCTGGAGGAGCGAGGAACACTCCTGCACATTTTTTGGTCCTGTCCCAAACTTACGGATATTTGGAAATTAGTCGATTAGTCAAATCACACAGAAATTCACATATTGTCATATCCTGGATGACCCCGCCTTTTTTCTCTATATGAAATCAGTGATACGACACCTTCTTGATGCCGCAAAAGCATGCATCCTCTTTTGTGGAAATCCCCATGGGCACCGATCATAGACCTCTGGATGCGTAAGGTTGAGGAAATAAACAAACTGGAAGACCTCCTCCTCACGGCCACACACCGACAGGATCAATACGCTGAGACTTGGATCACATGGAAGTGGGGAGTTACAAGCACAGACCACTGACTGTCTTCGTATCCTCCTTCAGCCCCCCTCCATTCTGCTTCTGTACTCCTCCGTGTCCCCCTCCATGCTGCCGTCTCCCTCTGTGTCCCCCTCCCTCCTGTGTGGTCGCGGGCATCCATTTTTCAAAAGTCACGGCTTCCTCCTGGTCCATGATAGGCGTTTGACACTGTGTTCCTCTCATCCTCGGCTCAGTATCCTAGAAGACACTGTGTTCAGTGTTCCGCCAATCACAGACCTTCTTTCATCCATGATAGGTGGAACACTGAACACAGTGTCTGCTGGGAAAGTCCGAGGATGAGAGAACCTCAGTAATAGGTGGTAGTGGAACATAGTGTCAAACGCCTATCACGGACCAGGAAGATGCCGCGACTTTTGAAAAATGGACGCCCACGACCTGACAGGTACACTGACTCGAGGGGTCTATTTTCAGCCCTAAAAAAGGGCTGGAAAACTTGGCTTATACTTGAGTATATTATTATACGGTACATACCTGAAGTTCATTTCTAAAGAAAAAAATTCCCTCGACCACTGTAATACATATTAAAATCAGTCCAATCCAGACATAACTTTGACAGCAGTAATTATGGAACAAAAAGTAAAAACATAGGCCCAGATTCACAGAGCGATTACGCCTGCGCAACAGGAGATGCGCGTGCGTAAGTCTAAATGTGCGCGTGCGTTTTGATGCACGGCATCCCCGAAACGAGATACGCAAAAAATCTACTTTTTTTTGTCCAGCGTAATTTCGTTAGACAGGCGCATCCGTCCGCGCAAAACTGCGCGAGACAGACCATTGATTTGCTAGTCAAATATGCTAATGAGGGACTTACGGGGATCCACAAAAGAACGTTGGGGCAGCGCAGGCTACGCAGTGTGCGCAACAGCAAAATGTCCTGTCTAAAATTAGACCATATAAAAGCTGGTCTAAAAAGAGAAAAAAAGTCTACATGTTAGATAAAGCAACACTGTTAGTGAGGAGCTCAGCAGTCACACGTGTTGCACAACAATCTGTATGCCAACATGCCAGGGGCATCGTCGCGCATAGCTATACTACTGACTTTAGATGAGCAAAGAAGGAGGAGGGCACGGAGGATGGCACGGGAGAGGATATACCGCACCCGCATAGACCTGTTTGGCATGAGTGATTCTGAGGTGTATCGCATCTTCAGATTCACCCCTCATGCCATCCTGGAATTAACCACAACCCTGCAGGAGGACATCACCAGCCCAACACAACGCTCACATGCAGTGCAGCCACTGGTCAAGGTCATGGCAACACTCCATGTCCTTGCCAGTGGCTCTTTTCAGCGTACAAGTGGAGTGGTTGCTGGGATGTCACAATCCTCCATGAGCAGATGTGTGCACCAGGTTGTCCCTGCAATCCTCAGACGCATGGCCAACCAAATCATCAAACCCACCACTGAGGATCTGCGGCTGAAGGCATTGACAGATTTCTACAGAATTGCCAGATTCCCACGCACCATCGGGGCCATTGATTGCACACATGTGGCACTCCCGCCCCCCCATGAGACAGAGCACATGTACCGCAATCGGAAGCATTGGCATTCCATCAACGTACAGGTGATAGTCGATGCCCAAGGCCTCATATGGCACGTCCGTGCCAAACACCCAGGGTCCAGCCATGACAGCTACATATACAATCAAAGCCACATCCAAATGGAATTCGATCAGAACGTGTATGGGGCCACCTGGCTGGTTGGTGAGTGACATGGGTGGCAGGCATGACTGTACCCCCCCATGATGCACACATCACAAGGGGCACATGCATGACTAACATCCTCCTGTCTTTTTCCTTACAGGTGACTCTGCATATCCACTGGGACCCCATCTCATGACTCCTATCCGGAACCCCCAAACCCCAGGAGAGGAAAGATACAATCAAGCACATGCCCAAGCACGAGCAGTGGTGGAGCGCACCTTTGGCCTCCTGAAGTCACGTTTCCGATCCCTGGATAAGTCTGGGGGTACCCTTTTGTATTCCCCAAACTTTGTGTGCCAGATCATAGTGCTGCACAACTTCGCAGTAAGAAAGGGCCTGCAGATTGACCTACGTGATGACCTGACCCCTGAACCAGACAATCCCCCCCTAACCGAGGGTCCCCCGTCTTCTGAGGGAAGAGCAGCCAGGAGACAGCTCACATTGGGCATCTTTGCACGTTAAACACACACATTAATCATGGCACAATGAGAATGCATGCATGCACACCACTGTGGTCCCTAGCACACACACCCCACATCCTCATCAAATTGGATTGGCACCAGTCCACCATGCAGGACTTGTGAGCAGCAACGCCACGCCAAGGCTCCAATTATGTCACTGTACATTCATACACCATTCACACGGATTTGGGGATCACTTCTCCCTGGTCCTGGGGAACCCTACTCCCCCAAAATTGAGGGTGACACCCCTTTTCCGCCAGGAATGTCACACCCACATTCAAACAGCATTCACAACCCAAAAAAAAAAAAAAAATGACCAGCAAAATCAAAAAATTTCCAGAAAAAAAAAAAAAAAGGGGAAAAACAAATTAGTGCCCTTGACGTGAGCCACGCCTGGGGCGCCCCCAGCCACGGCCCCGGCTCCTCAGGGGAGGCTCATGGGGAGGGGGAAAACTGGGGAAGGAGGAGCAGCCCCTGATCTCTGCCCACCTGGCGGCCTGCCCTCCAAGGCCACGGCTATTCTGTCCAGGGCACCACCTAGTGTTGCCGTGTTGGCCTGGATAGCCTGGGTAAGGGCCCTCACATCCTGCCCAACCCTGCTGATGTAGTCTGCAGGTCATTAAGGCAGTTTGTGAAAGCCCGGGAGTGGGAGTCCAGGTTCCCCAGTGTATCCTTGATGGAGGACAGGCTCTCCTCCATCCGCACCAATGTCTGGCTGACCTGTCCCAGATGGCGGGTCTGGAGGAACTGGTCCCTTCTCAGAGTGGCGGGCAGGTGATCAGCCACCCCCCTGGTCTTCTGGGACGACTTCCTGCCTCCAGCTGATGCTTGTGGCCGGGGAGAAGGGGAGGCCCTTGGGAGGGGAGCCATGTTGGGGGAGGAGGGGGGGGGGCTCCCCCTTAGGGAGGGCTGCCTGCTGCCAGCCAGAGGGGAAGAGTCCTCAAAAACCAAAAGTCCAGTGCCTGACATGGACTCCTCCTCCTCATGAAACTCCTCCTCCTCAACCTCCTCCTCCTCCTCTTCAACCTCCTCCGCGGACTCCGGCCTTGTCGGGTGGGCCTCATTAGGCTGCTGTCCTGGGGATGATGCGGTCAGGCCAGATGGCCCTGCACCCTCCTGCACATCTGTGGATGATACAAAACATTCACAGGTTGGAGGATCCACACACTTGCCACATTATCCCTTTCCCCCCCTCCCCCACACATGCTACACACCTGATATTAAAAAAAAAACTTACCTGGCACCACGGGCTCCGGACTTGAGTCAAAGCCAGGCAGGCCCTCCACTTCATGCCGATGAAAGGTCAGGGCCACCGCACGCTCCTCCGCTGTCAGCCTAACACGGCATGGTGGGCCCTCTCCTGTGCCCCTGGCATGGGCAAGCATTTTGGCCAGCTTCTGTTTGCCCAGACGCCGCTGGTCTTTAATCTTTTTATCAACGCCAGACCGGGTCCGTGTCTCCCCCTCCCCCGCTGAATTGACCTGCTCAGTGATGATGTCCAAAATCTCCCTCCTCCTGGCCGGGGTGGTGTTGGCACTGTCTGGGCCGTGGAGGAAACGCCCATAATCGCTAATGGCCCGGACAAGAATTAGTTTTTCCCCCAAAGTAAAATTTAGTTTTCGCTTTCTCTCTGTCATACTGAAAAAAAACACTCCCAGTCAACAAAAATCAGTAACAAAAACAAGCACAACCAATCAAGCAAGAACACACACAAAGAGAAAACTAACACCCAAAAAATCACACAAGCACTCAGCAAAAAACAGTCACAAAGACAAACAGCAAAAATTAAGCAAGAAAACAAACGAACAGAAATATATCAAACAAACAGTCTCTCAAACACTTATCAAAAAACACTTTCAAAGATCTACTAACAAACACTTGATCACACAGTACACTAATCTGACAAATACAAAACACAACGCAACTAACAACGGGGCAAAAGCACTTTGTTAAATGGGAAGGGACAAAGGGATGTACTTTTGCAATGGAAGTGAGTTTGTGTCTGTCTATTTATGCTGTCTGCGTAGTCCTTAGTCCATTTCCAATTTCACTGATTGCGCCGTTCCCGAGTTGTGAGCATGCGCACAGCGGAGCTGACCATGGTCTCCTTCAAGCGCGCATGCGTGAGCCGGACGGCCCTTCATTTGCATGGGGTCACGGCTCATTTCAATGTAACACGCCCACGTCCTTCCCAATTTGTATTACTCCGCCTTACGCCTCTGAAATAACGTTACGCATGCGCAATTTTCTGCGCAAAAGCTACGAGAATAGGGTGATTACGCGGCTACATTGCGCAAGTCTAACGTAAAGGCGGTGCGCTACGTCGGTCCAATAATGCGCAGATGTACCTGAATCTGGCCCATATTGTCAAAGTGTGCCAATGAGAACACCTAGGTGTGCATGTATGATCTAACCATCTTCAGCACCAGTTTTGGGCAACCCTTATTTCATGTCTTTGAATCCTTTGCCCCAAGTAGCAGACATAAAATATAAGCACACTTGTGCATTTAATTTCCGAGCACATTAAGCAGCAAATAAAACATCCTGAACACCATTTTAGTAGTATTCACCAACATATTTAAAAAGAAATTCAAATAAAGGAGAAAAAAGGAAGCAAGAAAAAAAATCTGGACACCAAACTATACAGATTAAATAAATACATTTCTATATGAGGCGAAATATGCCATACATAGTACCTGTCATTAATTTTTCCATCTATAATATAAACGGCAAGACACACAGAGGAACGTTTATTTTGGGTAGTGATGTACTTTTCTCCCATTAAAAATAAATTAATCAGCAAATTCCTCCACAGCTAAGCCCTTCTTTTCTGTAAATATTACCCAGCTGTTATGCATTACAAGGTGATATTGTCCCACATTTGCTTTTAGAATGTTTTAGACATAAGTAGATCCTTTGCAGCTCGCCTTGCAACAAAAGCATGTTAAATAAACTGAGAAAATTCTGTTTGCTTTGTAATATTTACACAGAAGTGGGATATACCTCACACTTATAAAGTTTCTCTATATGACTGAATTTTACAAGATGTTAAAGTGAGGAAGTTTGGCTTTGGGGAAACAGAATTAACAAAATTGCTTTCTCTCTCCGGCATGAAAACCAACCTGTTTTTGTATACGCGGAATTTAAAAGAAAAAAAAAAATGAAGGAGCTCTGCTAAACTCCTCATCGTTATTTCTGAACGTTTCTGTGTTCTCGCAGGAAAGATATATGCTGTGAAATTAAAAATGAGCCCCGAGGAAGGAATGAATGCACTTACAAGTTAATTTAATATTCCCAAAGGTTAAAAAAACACTCTTTTTAATATTGAGAAAATTCTAAGGCACTGGGCTGAACTGTATTAATAATACATGGAAAAAATAGAAGTGCATTTCTGCTGACAACCGCAAAGTTAAGTCTTCTGTAAGTCTGTAGGTAAAATGAATTAGACGTTTATTTTACATTGGAAGGGCGGTGGATTGGTGGGTACGCTTCTTGCATATGTAAAAACACAGCAAGTTCTGCAAATCATTTTATGTACGGGGCTGTAGCTATTGGAGGATTTGATTCTGACATTATTGTGACCAATGACAAAGATATCAATTCATCAAAGAATTTTTATAAAAAGAAAACAATAATTTTCATACCGCACTCCTATTCATAAACAATGTGCAAACCAACATATAATAGGTGCTAAATACCATTAATTAAAGGGGTTGTAAGGGTTAAAACATTTTTTTTAAATACCAAACATACCATACTTATTGGTCCGGACCTACCCTTGTGAAGCTATTTTTGAAATATTATGCCTGGTGTCGGTTCTTTTGCTGGATGTGGCATGTTACTTTGGCTCCAATTGCTGGATTTGCCATTTGAATACATTGCACTCTGACTTGTGTCAGTATTTTTTTGTCTAATGCGAAGCGGTCGCAAAGATGTCATTACGCCCGGTCATTCTTCTGCGCATGTGCAGGCATCCGAATGACACTGCTTATAGCTGCGACAGACGTGATGGCTCGTACGGCGGAATTATATGATCCCTCACTATCTGACAGGTACAGCGGAAGCTCTTTCCTTGCCAGGTTCTTTGTGGTGATATTGGGTTATTTATGCTGTTTTGCTTCCCTAGGCATACCCCATTGAAGTGGGAGAATACATAGCTTGTGTATGTATCATTTTGTTCTATTTAAAGTAATGTATAGAAGGAATGGCCCGAAAGTGACTCAAGCCCAGGGGCCCCTACCACCCTAAGTCCTGCCCTGCATACTTACCTCCATTGTGCAGTTCGTTTTGCAAAGAGTGGCCCAGATCCTGGTCTTCTGGGGTCCTGGGGTGGCTGTCTCGGCTCCTCCCCACAAGAGCTAACCCCCTTCCGGGAAGCTCTCTCCCAAGGGGGCTAGCTTGCGGGTGATACAGTGACAGCCATAGCCGCCAAGTGTATCACTCGGCCCCACCCCCCGGCACACCACATCATTGATTTGATTGACAGCCAATGGCTGCGCTGCTATCAATCTCCAATGAAGAGCCTCCTCAAGCTGGGGGAAAGCATCACGGGATCGCGCACAGAAAGCTTTACAACCCATTTAAATAGTTGTGTGTAAAATGTCCATACATCACCACCAGATGACTTCAATCAAGTGAGAGTGAAGTAAATCTTCTTAATAATTTAATAATAAAATGTGGAGAAACAAGGGTGACTTCTTTCACCAGCCCCTAGGCAAACATCCTACTCACTGGACAAACATGACACCCATCACATGTGTAGCAAAGATGTATCTTCCCGAATGATGTACATCCGCCGGGCAAGGGTATAGTAAATCATACATGTCAAGGAGAAAAGAGAGAGCTCCTCATAGTGCAGTTTATAACTTGTATTTTCTTTTTTTAATAAAGAAGTAACACTTACAAGTAGTAGATCTTTAAAAGTCCATAAAAAACAAGCAAGTACACCGAACCAACGCATTTAATTAGCAACTTCTGATGTCATCTGTGATCGGACCTGTCACTTCCTCCTAGTTAAATACAATCGCCATAACTTGGATATCAGATTTACTTCAATTCTCTCTGACGGGTCATTAGCCAGTCTAAAAACGAACATGCCAAAGTACAATACCTTATCAGCTGGTCATAAAATTAATATTATTCCCATTATTCCCAATAAGCCCCTTAGGGGTTAGGAACTAAAACAATAGATTCTACACCCTTTAGTCAGTGGAATCATGATAAAACTAACACAGTGAGAATCACTATGTCACAAAAAAGCGCCATAACTTAATAGAAAGTGCGCCATAGTGTGGATAAAAATAATAATACATCCAAAATTAAGAATTTGGTCAGACATTAATTATCAATCAATGCCCAAAGCTGTGAAATTGAAACATCATTGGAACATCATCACAATCAATAATTAGAAATTTAACAGATTAACCACTTCAATACCGGGCATTTTCAACCTCTTCCTGCCCGGGCCAGTTTTCAGCTTTCAGCACTTTCACATTTTTAATGACAATTGTGCCGTCGTGCGACGTGGCTCCCAAACAAAATTTACGTCCTTTTTTTCCCACATATAGAGCTTTCTTTTGGTGGTATTTGATCATCTCTGCGGTTTTTATTTTTTGCGCTATAAACAAAAAAAGACTAAAAATTCTAAAAAAAAACAATATTTTTTACTTTTTGCTATAATAAATATCTAAATTGTTTTTTTAAATATTTTTTTTCTCAGTTTAGGCCGATATGTATTCTTCTACATATTTTTGGTAAAAAAAATGCAATAAGCGTATATTGATTGGTTTGCACAAAAGTTATAGCACCTACACAATAGGGGATAGATTTATGACTTTTTTTTACTAGTAATGGCGGTTATCTGCGATTTTTGTCAGAACTGCGATATTGTGGCAGACAGATCGGACACTTTTGAAACTATTTTGGAACCATTCACATTTATACAGCGAACAGTGCTATAAATATGCACTGATTACTGTATAAATGTGACTGGCAGGGGAGGGGTTAACACTAGGGGGCGATCAAGGAGTTAAATGTGTTCCCTAGGGAGTGGGGGGAGGAGACTGACTGGGGAAGGTGACCAATTCGGTGTTCCTATGTATAAGGGACACACCATCGGTCTCCTCTCCATGACAGGATGTGGATCTCTGTGTTTACACACAGAGATCCATGTCTCTGGCTCTGCAGATCGTCGGTACCCAGTGGACATCGCAGCCGCCAGGCACGCTCCTCGGCAACCCCTAGCAGCCGGGAGGTCCGAGGACGTCATATGATGGCCACCCAGGATGGCAGAGCCACCTTGTGGCCGTCATATTACTATAGGAGGGATAAGAAGTGGTAAAATCTTTATCCACATTAATACCTGTAGGATGCAGGGTATTTAATTTAAAAATCCATTCTTTTTAATTCGTAGATACTTTCTGTCTCATTTTTCTCTCATGTTAAAAAAAAAGTTTCCCCTGAATATTTATAATCCTCCCAAAACGTTACGCACCTTTTTAGATACCATGGGTTTTTCCCATTGTAAAAGGTGCAAATCTTGTAGGACAACAACATTTAAAAGTTGGGAAATAGAAACCTTCAAATCCCATAGTACTGTAAACAATTCAAAAATGATAAATGTATTTCTTATGACTCCACTCATGTAACTTACCTAATCTCTTGTCCTTGTGGGCTCCATTATGTGGGGCGCACGACCAGGAAATTAGGGACAAGAATAAATGAACATCTGAATAATATAAAGAAAGGGTTTCCTAAACATAGTCTATTGAACCATTTTAGAACCCACCACAATAAAGACCCTAGTTTGATAGTGATAATTAATGTCTGACCAAATTCCTAATTTTGGATGCATTATTATTTTTATCCACACTATGGCGCAATTTCTATTATTTATGGCGCTTTTTAGTCACATAGTGACTAGTGACAGTTCTCACTGTGTTAATTTTACCATGATTCCACTGTAGCATCTATTGGTTTAGTTCCTAACCCCTAAGGGGCTGATTAAATACAGTATTACCTCAGGTTGCGAGTAACGTGGTTTACCAGCGTTTCGCAATACGAGCTATTATTTTTTTTAATCCGTTGTCTCGCAAAATGAGCAGGATTCAAGCCTCTGGGGTGCGCAGTACCGCATTTGGCCAGAGGTGCGGGCGCATCGGTGACACTCTGGAACACACCATTTCCATATGTCTCCAAGTGTATCTGAGCGGCTTTAAGTGTTTCCGAGTGTCTACAACGCCCCCCAACTTCTGGCCACATGCCGTACTGCATACAATAGCAGTCACTGTGGAACAAATTATCTGAGTTTCCATTGACTCCTATGGGGAGACTCACTTTGGATTACAAGTATTCTTCTGGAACAATTTATGCTCGTAATCCAAGGTACCACTTTAATATTAATTTTATGAGTAGCTGATATGGTATTTTACATTGGTATGTTCATTTGTAGAGTGGCTAATGAGCCGTCAGAGAGGATTGACATAAATTGGATATCCAAGTTATGGCGATTGTATTTACCTAGGAGGCAGGGACAGGTCTGATCATATGACCCCTGATGATGTCAGACGTTGCTGATAAAATGCGTTGGTTCTTGTAGTACGTGACCTGTTACTTCCGCCATCTATCTGGAAGGTGATCAGAGTGCTTGCTTGTTTTTTATGGGCTTTTAAAGATCTACATTGTAAGTGCTACTTCTTTATTACGAAGAAAATAAAAGTTATAAACTGCACTATGAGGAGCTATCTTTTATTTCTCTTTGATTTATGGGAAGATACATCTCTTCCACACATGCCTATTATGACTATATGTAATGGGTGCCATGTATGTCCGGTGAGCAGTGTTGCTCATCGTCCTTTAAAAAAGTAATTAGTTACAGTTACAAATTACTTGCCCAAAAAAGTAATTGCGTTAGTGACTACATTGGCAAAGTAATTAGTTACTTAGCAAAGTAACTGACCCCCTAATTTTCCTTCTATGCAGAGGTAACTGGTAAGTGATAAAGTCTGTAAGCACAAGTCCCATTCATGTGGAAGTGGCTATTAGGTGAAAAAGTCCCAAATATTATAGTAATTTACAGAGTGCAATGTGGTGTGAATACAAAGTAGGTGAATGGATAATTCTGGCATCACATGGATAACCACCGGAGGGAGGGCTGTGATCCCGCAACCAAAAGATAGGTGTCGGTACTCTTACCGTAAGGTGTGGACCCGCACACCGATGAGTGGTGAGTCAAAACAGTAGATATGTGCATTCCCGTTCGTACGAATGTTATTTTCGTACGAAAATGTTCATTTTCGTACCCGCGGGATAATGTGTATATACGAAAACTGTAAAGCACCAAAATATGAAAACGACGGGATAACGGATGAGCCGCATAAAGAACGACTGCAAATACGAACGAACGTTCCGATGGGAAAAAACGACAAAACGAAAACGGCAAAATAACGAAAATGAAATCTGTATCAAGAGGTTTGCATTGTGTATTTTGTTTGAATCCGTTTTGTGTTTGTTTTCAGTTGTATGTTCATTGTTCAATGACATCTATAACAAAAGAATTTCATTATGTATATTGAATGAATTCCTTTTTCTGTTTTCTGTGTATTCAAAATACTGAAGGCAAATCTTTTGTTATAGGTGTCATATCAACATACGAAAATAACAAAAGAAACAGGTTCAAATGCAAATCTTTTGTTTATCGTTTTTTTGCATGGCAAAAGAGTTTGGCTGGCCATACATGATACAATTTTCTGTGCAATTTTCTTTAGATTTACCTTCAACTATGTAGTGCAAGGGCCTGCCTGATTGCATACAATTGAAAGTGTTGTTTAGTTTGACCTCATATTATATGGTTTTTGGTAAATCTAAAAGAAAATTGTACAAGAAAATTGAACATGTATGGCCAGCCTCAGTGACTGAAAGCAGCTTCTCTTTAGTGAGTATACTTGTACAGTAAAGCCGAATAAACTTTTGAACCCAAAAATGGTTTTCTGATGCAGTTTAAAAACGAACGATCGGAAAACGATCGTTTTTATGTTTATTGTTAAAACAGTCTGACCAAGTGTATGGGGCTTAACAATAGTATTGTTAAGCCCCATACACTTGGTCAAACTGTTTTAACAACAAACATAAAAACGATCGTTTTCCGATCGTTCGTTTTTAAACTGCATCAGAAAACCATTTTTGGGTTCAAAAGTCTGGCCAACTGATCTCCCTTCAGATGAAAATCCACAGAAAAGTTTATTTGGCTTTACTGTAAACAAAAGATTTGCATTTGAACCCGTTTCTTTTGTTATTTTCGTATGTTGATATGACACCTATAACAAAAGATTTGCCTTTGGTATTTTGAATACACAGAAAACAGAGAAAGGAATTCATTCAATATACATAATGAAATTCTTTTGTTATAGATGTCATTGAACAATGAACATACAACTGACACTAACAAAAGAAAAGCATTCAAGATACACAGAATGCAAATTGACGAAAATTCACAATAATTATTGTCTAACAAGAAACGAACATGAATTAAACAGAATAACGAATCATCCCGCATGTACGAAAATAAAACGGTAACGGAAATACGAAACGATCGGAATACGAAAAAATCGCGGTGAACGGCAAACGAACGGGAACGAACGGGAAAACAGGCGTCTTACGAAAAACGAACGGAAACGAACAGACGGGACCATACGAAACGGAACAAAAAAAAACGGCATAGGCAAGAGTATCTGTGTCACGGTTTCCTCAAACGATCATCCAGGATGACATCCAATCGCTCCTCACGGTGGTAGCTGGACCAAGGATGCACGCTTCCAAATCTCCTGTAGCTCAATGGCATCCACAAAGAGCAGCGGCACTCTTCCAGGGGACTTTTTTCACCTAATAGCCACTTCCACATGAATGGGACTTGTGCTTACAGACTTTATCACTTACCAGTTACCTCTGCATAGAAGGTGTTTATATCAGATTTTTTTATTTCTTGTTTCTTCCATGTTGGAGTGATTATGACACTATCACTGATTCGTTATTATATGAGTATTCTTATATTGTTTAGTTTGTGATATTACTCATTACACTATTTGTAAACCTTTTACTCATTGGTTTTCACACCATAGTTTGAACCATATTCAGTCCACCCACCCAGGCCCAGCACTGCACTTTTAATTCTAATTTTTTAGTCACATGATTCATACATTCTCTATTTGTTTGTGCCAGCAGCTTTCTTTTGTTTGTTCATCTGGCAGCCCCCGGTAGTACCCTTCCATTTACCTCCTTTCAGACAGTCAGTTCTTCTCCTCACTAACCTCACCACACGAGTGACGACGGTGACGTCACCGTCCTGCTCGTGCTCAGGACGGGGAGATGATAAAGCTGCCGCCGCACAGAGGGGAGGAGGGTAGGCGGAGCCTCCGCAAGTTAGCATAATGACGGTCTGGGCGATCCCACTCATAGACGAGCATGGGGGTGCCATTATACTGCCTGACTGCCTGCCATCCAAGGTAACGGTACTGTAAGTGTATTGCCGTGTCACAGCCGGCACCGGAGCTATAGTGCGGGAGACGGCACCCGCAGGAGAACGAGTGGGATTTTTTTTCGTGCAAGGAGCGTTTTTTTTTGCGCCCCCCCAAGGCGCCCATGGCACTTTCCATGGCTGCCATAGGCTGAATACGCCACTGCATCCGAGTTAGCCAACTACAGACAGGCCAGCTCTGTGTGACCCCCCTCTGACCCCGCCCGCCGCACGCAGGAGATGTAATTGAGGTAACGCCGCCCATGTAATGCGAACGGCGTTACCGCGAGGGTAAGAGTAATCTGGTAGATTACTCGTTACCCACAAAAGGGCTTGCGTTAGGTAACAGCGTTTATTTAAACGCCGTTACTTACAACACTGCCAGTGAGTAGGATGTTTGGCTAGGGGCTGGTGAAAGAAGGCACCTTTGTTTCTCCACATTTTATGAACTACTAAGATTTTACTTCTCGCACTTGATTGGAGACATCTGGTGAGGGTGTATGGACATTTTACATACAAAAATTCAATTAATTGTATTCAGCACCCATTATATGTTGGTTTATGAGACGTATTATATGTTGGTTTATGTTGGTTTGCACATTGTGCGGTATGAAAATTATTGTTTTCTTTTTATGATCTAGACCATTGAGTCTCACTACGGGCTGCTCTTTGTTTATATTTATTTAGTTTTTACATATTCCTTTGTCAATCCAGAGTGCACTGGTTGAAGGTTTTGTTTAGCCTTAATTTGCATACCAAAGAATCTTTGCCTGCCAATCGCATAGATCAGGGGAAAATAATAATAGTAATAGTAAAAACTAAAATGCTTTTAGTGGTCTTAAAGTATCTAAATATAAAAAAGAACATTTTACATATTACAGCTTACCAGTGACTTCATTAACCAGTTGCCTACTGGGCACTTTTACTCCCTTCCTGCCCAGGCCAATTTTCAGCTTTCAGTGCGCTCACACTATGAATGACAAATGCGTAGTCATGCAACACTGTACCCATATGAGATGAGTGTTTTTTAATTACCACTGGGTTTTTTATTCTTTGCCAATAAACAAATAAAGACCAACAATTTTGAAATAAAGCATTTTTCATAGTTTGTTATAAAATTTAGCAAACAGGTATATGTTTTCCTTCGATGATGTGCGCTAATGAGGCTGCACTGATGAGGTGGGCATTGATGAGCACTGATAGGCTGCACTGATGATGTGGCACTGATGAGGCTGCATTGATAGGTGGCATTAATGGGCACTGATATGAAGCACTGATGGACACTGATAGGTGGCACTGATGGGCACTGCTATGCAGCACTGATAGGTGACACTGATGAGGAGGCACTGATTGGCAGCATTGATTAGCAAAATTTGTGGGCACAGATTGGCAGCACTGGTGGGCACTGTTGGGACTGCCCTGATAATTAGGACACTGATAATCAGTGCCGTTTATCAGTGTAGATGTCCCTTTTAGAGAAACCGATTATTGGCTCTTCTCCGACTTCTGTTGACATCCGTAATCATCTGTGATTGACACATGATTGCATCCTAGAACTAGACAACCATGCTGTAGGCATCATTTGGCTATAGCGCAGTTGGCAAGTGGTTAATTTTCACTTTTTATGCTTTTTTTTTTTTTCCTTTATTTTCATCTAATAATCTAAAATTCTTGTCCCTTGGTGGCTACATTCAATTCTCCACTATATCCATGGAGGAAGCCAGGTTTCTCTCCAAGCTTCTCTCCTTCTCTCCTGATTTGGACTAAAAATAGGTCTTCTTTTATTTATTTCCATTACAAGGGAAAAGAGTTAGAAGTTTGCAGATAACATATTGCAAAGCAGATAAAAATTACAGTTCAGCTCACAGGAAGTGACAAGGACACCACATTCAGGGGCCACATATGAGGCTCTATTGGAAGCACGGAGGCGTCTGTCCCTGCATATCAAGGGGCTGACAAGCTCAGAGATAACTCGGGTAGCACATTTGTTATTTGCAGAAGGGAATAAGAATGGAAAACTCCTGGCTATGATGGTGGCAGATCACCACCCAATAGCTCATATCCCAGCTATTAAAGTGGATGTAAACCCAATTTTTTTTTCTTTATGTCACAATGTAGAGTATAAGATTTCCTATTATCTGTGCCCAGTCTTGCCACACAGAGTTAATCCAGCGCTGAGTAATCCTCTTGTAATTTTCAGTGCAAATTAACAGAATTCCAGATAAAAACTTGCCAAATTATAAAGTCTGTTTCTCTGTTTTTGCTTTCAGTGACAGGTTATTTACATATCTAGCTTGGACATGTTTATCATATGTTATGTTTTGTTTATCATAACATGAGGTGATCCAAAGTTCATTGTATATTACCAGGATGTGTTATGTGGGGGAGGGGTGGATTTCTCACTTTTTATACCTCATGTTATGATAAGAGCCGGTTCACACTGGGGCGACTTGGGATCCGACTTGAAGTCGTCTCAAGTCGTCCCAAGTCGTGCTGTCCAGAAAAGCAATGTAAGTGAATGGGAGCGGTGTTAATACACTACACACTACTCATGTCGCTCCGACTTCAGAAGAGGTTCCTGTACTACTTCAATCCGACTTCTAGGCGATTTGTACCCATTGATTTCAATGGAAGTCGCTTCCAAGTCTGATCACTGTTTTAATTGAAGCTACTTTTCGAGCAAGATAACATACATTTCTCAGGCAAACCCCTCCCTCCCCTTCCCTCTCCCAGAGCTGATTGTTGTTTTATTGGCCACTGGAATGTCTCCTGACCTGAAAAGGACTTCAAGTCGTGTTGTAAATCTCCCCAGATCGCCCTGTGGTTCATGCTCATGTCGTGTTGAAGTTGCTTCTGAAAGTCGTGCTGGAAGTCGTGTCGCCCCAGTGTGAACCGACTCTTAACATAACATTTGATAAACATGTCCAAGCTAGATATGTAAATAACCTGTCACTCAAAGCAAGAAGAGAGAAAACTGACTTTTTATTTAGGCAAGTTTTTATCTGGAAGGCTGTTCATTTTACTGAACACTGAAATAGGTTTACTCAGATCTGAATTAACTCTGTGTGGCAAGACTGGGCACAGATGATAGGAAACCCTATACTCTACATTGTGACATCAAAAAAATGTTTTTATTTTTTTTGGGTTTACATCCACTTTAAAGATAAAGGGGGTGCATTGGTCACTGATTCATCGCTCATCATGCAGGAGTTTATTGATTTATTTTCGACCCTGTATTCCCACATCACGCAATATGATCCAGTAGAATTGGACTTGCTGCTGGCGAGGTCGTCCCTCCCGAGACTGTCTGAGGAAGACTGCAACGTGCTAGAGGCCAAAATTACAGTTAAGGAGGTGCAGGTAGCAATATTTGCTTTCCCGCCCAACAAGGCCCCGGCGGTTTTCCTGCGGATTTCTACAAATCCAACGTGGAACAGCTAGCTGCTAGATTTAACTGGTTACTAGATTTCTGCATAGACAATTCCTCCCTACCGGTCTCTATGTTAGAGGCGTATATCATCCTCTTGCTGAAACCGGGGAAGGACCCATTGCCCTTTTAAATACGGATCTGAAGATCTTGACTAGACTGTTAGCAACCAGACTAGCTAAGGTTATCCCAACCATAGTCAATATAGATCAAACTGGTTTCATGCCGGGGAAATCGACAGACACAATTTTTTTTTTTCAAATATAATCTTTATTGAATAACACCTCAAGGGGAGGGGACCCGATTTCACAGTCAGTGTAGTTACAGAAAACTGTGACAGACACATCAACAGTACAATTCTCATAACAGGGTTCATGCATAACAGAACAGTGCAAGAAATATGATCATGCAAATAACCAAGAGTATGTATCATCTAGAGTTTCTAAACTAGTGATGGCCTCAGAAGGTACGGGGCCCCTCCACTTCCTTTTCACATTTTCTCATGGGGAATCCATAACAAGCAAGGTGAAGATCAGGGGGAAGAAGAAGAATAAAAAGAAGTAGGAGGGAACGGGCACACAAGGGAAGGGGGGGGGGAGTAGTCCAGGGAGTGGGTGCCGGCGGGGGAATACCCCGGTGTCCTGTGACAGTTCACAGCCGCGTTATTGTTGCCGAAGGGCCATTCCTTCATCGGAGAAAATAAAAACATTCCAAATGCTCCAGGTGTCCGAGTACTGTTCGCGTCTGTGCTGCGCCGTGAGGACTAAATCCTCCATCTTGTTCATCTCCTCCACCTTTCTCAGCCAACATGAAATTGTCGGGGGGGCTTGTTGTTTCCAGAACAAGGGAATGCAGGCCTTGGCAGCATTTAGTAAATGTCGCAGTAGCGATTTCTTGTACCGTTTAAAGGGTATCGAGGAGTGGTGTAACAGGAAGAACGCCGCATCATCTGGGATTTCGTACTCCGTGAAGGTCTGTGTTATGCGACGCACTTCCTCCCAAAAACCCCTCAAGCCCGGGCAGGACCAGAAGACATGTATCATCGAACCCTCCTCCGTCCCACAGCGCCAACAGCGATCTGAGGTGGTCGGGAAACACCTGCGCAATTTGGCCGGCGTATAATACCATCTGGTAAGAATTTTATAATTTGTCTCCTGGGTTTTAGTGCATATCGACGATTTAAGTGCACAGCTGATAATGTGTTGCCGTTGGGCCGCTGTAAAACTGCGGTCCAACTCTCTCTCCCACCTATCAAAGAAGGGCAATTGAGGCTGTGTGGGCGGTGTGGTAAGCAGAGAATACATTTGAGATAGTGTCTGCGATACTGGCTCAGGGTCTGAGCAGAGCTCCTCAAACGTTGTTAACTGACGCGTGTAGGCCTGGGGGTCTGGGATGGAGTGCAAAAAGTGGTGTAGTTTCACTGCACTCCAGAAGGGGAGGCGGAAGTCCCCTGTCTCCGCCGTCAGTTCCGAGATGGTCGGCCATCTTCCCGCCAACACGAATCTGGAGGCTCTCTCGGTGCCAGCATTTCTCAAGAAGGCAAATTCCGGAGATCGTAAGCCCGGAGCAAATTTGGGATTACCCAGAATCGGGTAGAGAGGAGAGGGGTCCGACGTGAGGGACGACTGCATGGCCGCCCTGTTGCCGTGGTGTAAAGTAGGCCCAATAGTCGGGTGGGATTTCAGTCCCGACCGGGAGTCATCATCACACCAAAGCGCACTCCCCAAAGGTACCATCGCCTGTGCCTGCTCAAGACGCACCCACAGCTTGGTTTTACTGTTACGTTGCCAATCCAGTATTCGGCCTAAGTGGGTGGCTTGATAGTATCGCCTCATATCGGGCATGGAGAGGCCACCATTCTGTTTGGGGAGTGATAGCAGGTCGCGTCGCAAGCGGGGTTTCTTGTTCGCCCAAATGAATCGGGTGAAGAGTGTGTGTACCTGTCTAAAGAATGAGTACGGGATATTTATAGGGAGGGCCTGGAAAAGGTAGAGAAATTTGGGTAAGATACACATCTTTATCAGATTACCCCTGCCGAACCAAGAGTGTAGGCCCTTATTCCAACTCTCTAGCAGGAGGCGAGCTTTCGCCAGGATAGGTGGGAAGTTCAGGGCCAATGTACGTGAGGTGTCCTTTGGCATGAGGGTTCCAAGATATGTCAGGGCCGCATCTGTCCATTTAAAACGCAGTCCAGATTGTAGGGACCGCAGAACGTGGGGGGGTATGGCCACCCCCATAGCTTCTGACTTTGAGAAGTTTATTTTCAAGTTCGACATGGCTCCATAAGCGTCAAATTCCTTAAGGAGGTTTGGCAGCGAAATTACAGGATTCGTCAGGGAGAAGAGTAGATCGTCCGCATACGCTGAGATTTTGCACTGGGAATCCCCGACCAGCAGGCCTCGTATGTCCGGATTCAGTCTGACTTTGCATAAAAAAGGTTCAAGTGACAGGGCGAAAAGGAGGGGAGAGAGAGGGCACCCTTGCCTAGTCCCGTTTCCGATAGAAAAAGGAGACGAAAGCAGACCATTCGCCTTTACCTGTGCCGTCGGATTAGAGTATATCTTTTTGATCCAGGTGGTCATCCTCCCTCCGAGCCCTATGTGGCGTAGCACTGAAAACATGTAAGCCCAATTCACCCTGTCGAAAGCCTTCTCAGCGTCTGTACTCAAGAAGACACAGGGAGTATTTCCCGTAGATGCGATATGGAGAAGGTTCAACACTTTGACAGTGTTGTCCCTAGCCTCCCTTGTGGGGATGAAGCCTACCTGGTCGAGATGTATCAGTGACCGGAGGTGTTGTGCTAGGCGATAGGCCAAGATCTTCGAGAAGATCTTAAGGTCTACGTTTAGGAGGGAGATAGGCCTGTAGCTCCCGCAAGATGTTGTGTCCTTGCCTTCTTTATGAAGTAAGGTTATGTGGGCCCGTAGCGCGTCCCTGGGGAATGTGGCATCCGAACCCAGCGCGTTAAAAAAAGACACCATGCGGGGGCCAATCAGGGGAAGGAAGGTCTTATAATACTGAGTGGTGTACCCGTCCGGGCCCGGGGCTTTACCTGGCTTCATGGCCCCCACTGCGCTTTGAACTTCCTCTAATGTGATCGGCGAGTCTAACTCCTCCCGTGTACTCACCAGGAGAGAGGGCATTTGAGAAGACGTGATGTACTCCTCTATGGCGGCCTGAGATGGCGGCCTGTTCGGCAAATTGTATAAGGTAGAATAGAAGTCACGGAACCCTCCTGAAATTCGTTCCGGCAGTGTAGCCAGCTGGCCATTCGGGCACTGAATACGTGGGATATAAGCTGTCAGCTTCTGCTCTCTTACCGCTCTAGCCAATGTTTTCCCGCACTTGTCCCCCGACTCGTACGAAATTTTCCGGCAGCACTGCAGGGCTGCTTTCGCCCTGTAGTGTAGGAGGTCTGTAATCTGCCTACGAGTCAACCCAAGCTCTGACTCCAAGGCCTGAGTGGGGGCGTGTTTATGTCGGGCTTCCGTAGCGGCCAGCCTGTCAAGAAGCTTGACGAGCTGCTCGTTCCTGGCTCTCTTTATGCGCGCTCCGTGTTTGATGAGCACACCACGGAGTACCAGCTTGTGTGCTTCCCATAGTGATCTCGGTTCACAGTCTTGGTTATCGTTCTCTCGGAAGTAGTTGGTAAGTTCTCTGGTCACGTCAGCCAGTATCTCCGGGTCCTGCAGAAGGCTCTCGTTCAGGCGCCAGAAGCGGGATCTAGACGAGGCACCCCCGGCGAGTGTATAAGTAAGAGAGATCGGGGCGTGGTCAGACCAGGATATGTGGCCGATCGAGGTACTCACGACAGAGTGCAATTGGTTATGTGGAACCAAGAAGAAATCAATCCTGGTATATAGTTTATGTGGAGACGAATAAAATGTATAATCGCGTTCGCCTGAGTGCTGGAGTCGCCATACATCTATAAGTTGTGTTCTATGCAGGGCATTGGCTATGCGTTTCCTGTGACTCGGAGGAATAGAGGAGCGGCCAGAGGACGTATCAGATGTGGGGATCAGGGGGACATTAAAGTCCCCTCCTAAGATCAATTGGCCCTCTGCAAACTCTGTGAGTCTGTCTAGCGTAGCCTTGATGAATGTATCCTGATGTTCATTAGGTGCGTACAACGTCGCTAACGTGAGTTGCACTTCACCAAACAGGCCCTTGATGAACACAAATCGTCCACCAGGGTCCCTAATTTCCGCTTGGCATCGCCAAGGGAGCCTGCTGGAGAGGAGAATAGACACCCCTTTAGACTTGGCTGCAGGGTTGGTGGAGTGATAAGTCACCGGGAAGGACCTGTTTTTCAGGAGGGGGAGTTTGTCAGACCTGAAATGGGTCTCCTGCACAAAGGCAACATCAGCGCGAGCCCTCCTCAAGTCACCCATAAGCATGCGTCTCTTCTCCGGTGAATTGAGGCCCCTCGCATTCAGCGAGAGAATTTTGACAGCATCCATCTCCCCGGACCGAAGGAGAAGGAGGGATGGGGAACGAGAGCAGGGGGAGAGGAGGAAAGAGCAAGAGAAGGGAGAGGGGGGGAGGACAAGAGAGGGGAAAAGGGGGAAAGGTAAGAGAGAGGAGGGGGGGGGAATGCAGAAAAGCAAAGAAGATATATATAAAAAACAAGTCAGGGCCACTTGACCCACAAAAACTAACTTAACAAGTACTAACTTGAATTGACAGCACACCGCCGATCTTTCGGGGGTGTGCGTCGGCCTAATTGGGGGAGAGGTTGTACAGTAACCGGGGAGGAAAGGTCCCGGTTCTCCCAACCATCCCAACCAGGTTAAAAGTGCAAACAGAAGCATAACATACAGTGAGCTTTACTACAGTAAGGAAAAATCAAAACAATAACAGTAACCACAGCAGCATATAACAGAAGGGAACGTCATCAGCAGGTCATAACAGCCCCTCCCAAAGTGCATTCCCTCCTTGTCTAGCAGGATGTGAGATCCAATATAAGGGGGCGGGCGTCAGGTATAGGCCCACAAAGGAAGAACAGCCGGTCCGGCCAGCGCGTGTATCCCAGGATGGGGAACCAAACTACATCCCACTCCCCCCCCCCTCCCCGGCCACAGCACCCAACGGCCCCCTCCGCCCCGGGCAACCCAAACCGCGGGGCGGCTGAGATCCCCCCCTCAACAGGGCTCCCCATCCCCCTCAAGGGAAATCCCCCGGGAGCATGCTCCGCCATCCCCCCCACCCCCCGGGTTATGTTAAGGGGAGACATATCAAAAGAAACGAGAACAGTAACCCAAACAGATGTCCACAGTAAGTCTGAGTGCTCACCCGACAGAAGGTCGATCCCCGCTGCAGCTCCGACATAACGGCGCACAAAATTTACAGGGACAGTGTGCGACCACCTGTCACCTTGGGGCGGTGGAGTAGGCTGATAGACCAGGGGAGTGTCATCCGCCGCGGGTCAATAGGAGCCTCCATAGAGGCGGTCAATACTGTCCAACAAGAAGGGGGGGGGTAGAACAGGATCTGAGATGGGACATGTCCGGTGGCCAAAAAAAGGGGGGGGGGCAAGGCAGACCTCCACCAGTAAAAAAATAATAAAAAAAATAAAATAAAGAAAAAATCACGTACCGGAGGTCACAGGACAAGGAGGGGGCGCTGGGGAATCCAAGGAGCTTGCACTCGGCGGCATACAGGGATCAGTGACTGTGGTGGAGCAGGCTGATAGTCTGGCGAATCGCCGTGGGGAAGTGGGAGCCTCCAGGCTAAGACTGTCACATCCACAGGGGGTTCAGGGGCAGCGGCGACACCCATCCAACCGGGGGGGGGGGCAGAGGACCAACAGGGGGACCAGGGAGAGTACACGACCGGCCGAAGGGGGGGCACAAGCAGGAGAGGGGAGGGCAAGGCGGGTCTCAAAGAAAATAGATACATGTACCGGAGAGCTCAGGAACTCAGGACAAGGAGGGCACGCTGGGGGATTCGAGATGCCTGCGCGCGGCAGGAAGTCACTCACACCTCCCGGACGTCCTCCGGGGACGCCGCTCGTGATCTCCGCTGGCTCCGTGGTGGTCTATAGTAGGGTCTTCCCGAGGATGAGACGGGATTCTCTCTACCCGTGGGTCTCGGCAGGGAACCTAGCCAGTCCGGCATCTCGATCGGCTCCGCCTCTAGGAACCGAAACAGTGCTGGCAGCGCCTCCGGAGCTCGCAGAGTGAAGGAGCGCTGATCCCTTCGGAATGTGACCGCAAGGGGGAAGCCCCAGCGATATGTGGCACCTCTCCCCCTGGCTAAGTCCAGCAGGGGCTTCAACATAGCCCGGCGTTGCAGGGTCGCTCGTGAGATGTCCGGTAGGATCTTGAGCGTCGCTCCATCTAGCTCCAGGTCCTGCATCTCCCAAGCCTTGCGGGCAATAATCTCCTTGTGGGCGTAATGGTGCAGGCGACAGATAACATCCCGCGGCCTGGCGGGGTCTTCTGATCTGGGGCCAAGGGCCCGGTGGACACGGTCAAACTCCAGCCGACCCTGGATCTGCTCCCCCGCCACCCTTTTAAAGATGTCGGCCACTGTATCCATCAGGTCCGCCTGCTCTGTAGCCTCCGGCAGCCCCCGGAGACGAAGGTTGTTCCTGCGGCTCCGGTCTTCCATCTCTTCCAAGCGGAGACGCATAGCCGCGGCTGACTCCTCATGCATCCTCTGTGAGGACTCCAACGCCGTCACCCTCTGGTCTAGCGTCGACAGGGAGGACTCACCCGCCGTGAGTCTAGTGGAGAGGGAGATAATGTCTTTCTTGACAAGTCCCAGTTCTTTCCTGTGGGCCGTTTCCACTCGTCCTACTAAGGCCTCAATGTCGGCCTTCGTCGGGAGTGCCTGTAGGATGGCTTTCAATTCTTCATCCGCCCTGTACATCAGAGGTAAGCATGGCGGTTGTGGGATATTGGGCAGCAGGGTCTGCGGGGTGCCGGGGTAGATCTCAGGACTCTGCGAGCCATCAGGGGAAGCCGGTTGGGTGTCGGGCATGAGGCTTGATGACTGTGAGGCACGTGCCGTCGCCATCTTGAATTCCGGGGAGCCCGACTGTATAAGGTGAAAGAACCTCTGGATTTCGCCTGGTGAGGAAGCCGATGGTAGCTGTGTGGTAGCCTTTTTGTTCCTCTTCGTTTGGCGCTTCTTAGATGAGAGCATTATGTGGAAAAAAGAGCTTATAGGTCAGGATAGGAGGGAGATGGCCGGGAGCTCAGTCCAAGCACGTCTCTACTCGGCCATGTCCAGACCACGCCCCCGACAGACACAAATTTAGGGAAACTCTTTACCCACCTGCAAATCCCACCTACTGACCCAGAGACCAGAATAGTAGTGTCTAGCGACATAGAAAAGGCCTTTGACTCCGTTGACTGGATGTTCGTGTTTAAAATTCTAGAACTTATAGGATTCGGACCGCAATTTAGGAAATTGATTTCTAATCTATATAGGAACCCCAAGGTGGCCTTTAGATTGGGATCAGGGATGTCCGATTTTTTGACGGTGGACAGGGACACCAGGCATGGTTGTCCGATGTCCCCTTTTTTGTTTGCCCTGGTAATAGAGCCCCTGGCCACCGCACTGAGATCTTCTGGGAACGTACAGGCCATAAAAGCAGGTACAATTCATGAGACGCTGGCTTTATATGCAGATGACATACTCCTTTTTCTCAATGACCCGGGTGACTCACTGAAGGAGGTCCTGGCAATTTTGGATGAATTTGACAAATTTTCGGGGTTAAGAGTGAATTGGAGCAAGTCATCAATCCTCCCATTGAACGTTAAAGCCAGAGAAAAAGCAGACCCGGATTTGCCACTGCAATGTATTTCGTCTCTCAAATATCTTGGGGTGAAAATCACGGTGAAGGTGCAAGATTACATGTCCCTGAATCTACTTCCACTGCTGACTTTTCTTAAACAGAAAGTGCAAGCTTGGACCAAGCTGCAGCTCAGGGGAGGGCTGGCAGCCTTAGGCCTGTGGGGGCAAGTCCATTCAAGTGGCCTATTGAACCACCGAATCAGCTCACCATTCATGCTCACCTGTTTTTTTAATGCAGCCTCACCAATGCCCATCAATGCTGTCTGATCAGTGCCCATCCAATGCAGCCTCACCAGTGCCCATCCAATGCAGCCTCACCAGTGCCCATCCAATGCAGCCTCGCCAGTGCCCATCCAATGCAGCCTCGCCAGTGCCCATCCAATGCAGCCTCGCCAGTGCCCATCCCATCAGCTCAGCCCTACCTGTGCTCATCAATTCATCCTGATCAGACAGTAGTGCCCATTAGCGAAGCCTTGCCAGTGCACAGGGAGAGAGAAGAGCTGGCGGTTTACACAGTGCGGCCATTGTCACATTAAGTCCCGCCTGCAAGACTGGCTCCTAAGATGGACATCACACGTCTCTGCATTGGACCAGTATGACATCCATCACAGGAGCCGGTCCAAGAGGCAGGACTTCATATGTCTCTGGGCAGTATGTACCGGTGTACAGGAGAGGTGTGTGGAGGGTATGAGAGCGGGCAGTATGTACAGGAGAGAAGTGTGGGGAGTATGAGAGTGGGCAGTATGTACAACAGAGGAGTGTGGAGGGTATAAGAGTGGGCAGTATGTACAACAGAGGAGTGTGGGGAGTCTGAGAGTGGGCAGTATGTACAGGAGAAAGGGGGGCGTGGCAGGACCTTGAAGGAAGATGGATGCTTGATCTCTCAGCTCCTGCCACCCCGGGACAACTTAAGCTAGAAAGAGAGCACCCAGTCTACCACAGCCTTAGCTACAACCATGGGCACAGCGTCTAGAGCCTCCTCCGCCTCACGGTCCAGGTCTCCCAGGGGGAATTCGGACGATTTGGCTCAAAATATCCCGGACATGTTCCGGGCCCAGAGAGGCAACATGGCGCCCTCCCGCCAGGGACCCGTTTCAGGCCTAGCGCTACCTCCTCACCAAGACCACTCGGATATTGTGCTCAGACCACCACAAGCGGCTCCACAACCGAACCCATCGCCGAGTGACACCGGGTTTAACGGCCCCGCGCAGCAACGAGCTCTCACCATCGAGGATTTACGGAGCGTGGCCACCGACATAAAGGACACTCTAGCTGCGGCCATCTCTGAACTCCAGCTGGAGGTCCGTTCCCTCAATGACAGGGTCGCCCGCATGGAAAGTGTGGTGGAGGACCACAAGCGTATCCTGCACCAAGCGACCGAGAAGGTGGATGACCATACCCTTCAATTGCGGGATATAATCCGCCATTTGGAAGACCTGGACAATAGGGGACGCAGACACAACTTGAGGGTCCGGGGTCTGCCCGAATCGATGGAGGGGGACCTTCTCGTGCCAGCGGGGTGGAGCTGTTTAACTCTGCCCTCGGTAGGCACGCATCGACATGGAGAGAATCCACCGTGCCTTACGCCCCAAGGGAAGGGAAACGGATCCCCCTCGGGACATAGTCTGCTGTCTCCCTGACTTCAGGCTGAAGGAAGACATCTTACGAATGGCCAGAGGCAAACGCTTGACACATCGTGACTCGCCGATCCAGATCTTTCAGGACCTGTCCGGGATCACGCTTCAACATCGCAGGGACCTTAGACCCCTGTTAGAGGTCCTCCGAGCCAAAAACATTGGGTATAAATGGAGGTTTCCGTTTTGCTTGTCGGCCTCACACCAGGGCCGCACTGCATTGCTGAAGGTCCCGGAGGACTTACCGCGTTTCTGTGACACCCTGGGGTTACCCCTCGTCGCGGTTCCGGACTGGTATTCTGCCTACCGTCAATCAGTGCATCGTTGGCCCGCCACACATACAGAACAGATGGAGACGCAAGCTACCGTTCATCGCTGTCGTCGCTCCCCGTCGGGCTCTCGGAACCACCCCGGCCCGCAGGCCCCTAGGATGGATCGAACGGCCTCCCCTCCGCCGGCTGCCCGGAGAGCCCGGCGAGATTACTGAGGCTCCCCGGAAGCTGCATTCAGTCACAGTTATGTGCTACGTGCTGTTCAAGCTACCATCCTGTTCAGTGCCAGATATCTGAAGTTTATATGTTGGATTGTTTGGGTACATGAGCCTTTCTGTTTATTTTTTTCTATTTTTAACTTAGTTCACTAATGTACACTTTCTGCGCCAGGGCCTGTGGGCCGAGAGGTTGTACTTGAACTCTATTGGGCTGCCTCGGCCGGTGGTGTATTGAGACTTCTCTGTTGGGGCCCTCTGAGTGACTGTAATGCTGTATAGCCAGGACGAGGCGCGCATCATGCAGGGCACCCAAACTACTATGGTGCCCGCCTACTGCTGCAACTCACAGGATAGGCTGTTTAGTGACCGCGACCGGACGTCTTCGGTCCCGCCTCCTGGCCGAAGTACACGCTCAAACTACACGGCCCAGAATACTGAGCGGCGGGAATTTTCGCCCAAACTACGCATCTCAGAATGCGTTAGGATAGGAAGTTTGCGTCATCCCGGAAGCTCCTTGGTCTCCACCCGTACGTTTCTCCTCCCCGGTGGACGGACGGAACGCACAGCATCCTGTGTCAAGCCCCTCTGCATCTGCCCTTGAACACTAATGGACTTCCTGTGCCTGATGGTGTCCGCTGTCCTCGACTGCCCGAAGGATCCGGGACTAGACTATCGCCAGCTGACTAGCTCCATCAGGGAACCATGGCTCCTGCGCTGTCCAGGTACTAGAGACTGTCTGATTGGGGCCGGAGCTCTGACCCGCCTGTGTGCAGAGCGGGAGTGAAACATGGATGCTCCCCCGGCAGGACTGATACCCCCGAGACTGTGAACCGTTATGTGTTCCCTGATCGGATTCTACCGGAAGCTCCAAGAGGGACTGCCCCCCGAGTTGTTCCTGAGGGGTTCCGGGCCCTTACTAAACGGCCCTACTATCAGCCCGCCCCTTCGGGAGCTTGATGTACATTACTCCACGGGGATGACCGCTCCGGGGAATGGTAAAACTTAGTACCTGGGACACAGTTAGTCGACGCCTTTTAAGCCCTGTCCTGGGGGGGTGCCATCACTGCTGTAGACGTTTATGGTAGCGTAGCGGTTCCCGGCCAGACCTGATATACCCGGGTTGAGCGGACGGGAGGGGGGTCCACACTCCCCCGACGGCCGGGGAGAGCACACCCTTTCGGCCCGACAGAGGGGGCACATAATGCCGTGGGTTGAGGGGGAGGGTCAAGTGCCGAGGGGGGGGTGTCCCCGTTCCCTAGGGGGACCTCATGCCGTTACCCCGGGGGGACGGGGCGGGCCCGCTCCTTAACTAGGTAGTGTTACAGCTCATTTTCCTATGTGGCTGGGTATAGGCCTCACATCACTTTAACCACTTCAGTCCCCGCTTATCGCCAATTGACGGCAGCTTAGGGGATCTGAATATCCAAGCTGCCGTCAATTGACGGCATCGTTTTCTCCGGCCACTGGGGGGCGCGCGCGTGCACCTGGCGCGTCCCCGAGATGCCGATGCGCGTGCCTGTTGGTCGCGATGTCCGCCAGGTACCCGCTGATCGGCAGTTTTAGAGCAGGGACGTGGAGCTCTGTGTGTAAACACAGAGCTCCACGTCCTGTCAGTGAGAGGAGACAGATGCTGTTTCTCTTGTACATAGGGAGACAGCATCAGTCACCTCCCCCAGTCACCCCCCTCCCCCACACAGTTAGAACACACCCAGGACTCACATTTAACCCCTTCCTCACCCCCTAGTGTTAACCCCTTCACTGCCAGTCACATTTATACAGTAATTAGTGCGTTTTTATAGCACTGATCGCTGTATAAATGTGAATGGTCCCAAAAATGTGTCAAAAGTGTCCGATGTGTCCGTCGCAATATCACAGTCCTGACAAAATTCGCAGATCGCCGTATTGCTAGTAAAAAAAAAAAAAAAAACCTTTGCGCAAACCAATTACTATACGCTTATTGCGATTGTTTTTTTTTACCAAAAATATGTAGAATACATATCGGCCTAAACTGAGAAAAAAAAAGATTTTTTATATATTCGGTGTTTTTTTTTCAAAATTGTCGCTCTTTTTTGTTTATAGCGCAAAAAAAAAAAAACGCAGAGGTGATCAAATACCACCAAAAGAAAGCTCTATTTGGGGGGAAAAAAAAGGACGTCAATTTTGTTTGTAAGGCACAACGCACGACCGCGCAATTTTAATTTAAAGCGACGCAGTGCTGAAAGCTGAAATTTCGCCTGGTCAGGAGGGGGTATATGTGCCCAGTAAGCTAGTGGTTAAGGTTGTTCTGGGCTGGTATGGGACCATCTCTGTGTTTTTATTACTTTGTTTATTTGATTTAGTGTTGTATTTTAAACAGTTCATTCTCCTGACAGCTCCCGTCCAACCCCCACACGACGGTACCCGAGGACTTGCCTGCCAGTTTGACTGACGTGCCTGTCTGGGATACTCCGTACCCACCTACATAAGGTCCCCATTCCCGGGCTACCGTCCTAGCTCTGCTTCCACGACCGTATACCACGCCCTGTACCGACGGTGTGATTGTGCATCTTCTCCCCCCCCCCCTATTTTGTTCCCGTCCCACCTTCACCCTACCCACTTTACCTCCCCCTTGGGGGACAATGACTGCCGTACTTGACCGGGTCGACCCGTCCCCTGACCGGGGACCACCCTCCCTACAACTGAAACTATACTCCCTGAACGTCCGCGGCCTTAACACGCCTGAAAAGCGCTCCCAACTTCTTACCTCGGTACACAAAGAAAAAACGCAAATAGTCCTGTTACAGGAAACACATTTCAGGTCAGACAGCGTATGAGCCCTGAGGAGCCAGCACTTCCCAACAGTATTTCATGCCACCAATGACATCTCAAAGTCCAAAGGGGTCTCCATACTGCTCGCAAAACATTGCCCCCTCCAAGTGGAGGATGTTCTTAGGGACCCGGACGGGAGATTTATTTTCCTTAAGGGGAGAATTCTCGATACGCCTGTGACCATTGCTAACATCTACGCCCCTAACTCACAACACGTCCCATTCTTTAGGAACACTGTTCAACGTCTCATAGCCTTCCAATCTGGTTTGCTGATACAATTCGCCCGCAGAGATAGAGCCAGCGACAGTGTGGGCAGCGCATCAGTGCGTTCTCAGGGGTGAAATAATTTCCCTCATGTCGAAACATACGGTCGGCCCGCATCAACGAACTATCTGACAAAGTTAGGACCCTTGAGCTAGCCCATAAACGATCCCTGGCGATGGATTCACTCAAAGCCTTGCTAGAGGCCAGAAACGACTTACGAGCAGAACTCCATTCTAGATTGACACGCAAATTTGCCCTAACGCAGAAACTGTATTACGAATTTGGCAACAAATCAGGGAAATTACTGGCTTCTGCCCTTCAAAAGAAGAAAGTGGCCAACACAATCCACTCTATTACTACCCATACAGGGGTGACCATGCGCAGGACTGATCTGATCGCTAAACAATTTACATCGTATCTCTCATCCCTGTACAATCTTCCTACCCCTCCAGACGCGGGATCTCCCCAGTCACGAGGACAGCTCATTGAACACTTCCTCTCTCAGTATGGGTCCCCTCCCACCCAAATCCCGGACTTCTCACACTTGGACGCACAGGTGACGGTGGACGAAACGCTTAGAGCACTACAACAGTTGAAACCGAGTAAAAGCCCTGGCCCAGACGGTCTCACTTCTGGCTATTATAAGGCATTCTCCTCCCTATTAATCCCCCATTTTGTCAGAGCATTCAATGACATCCCTTTCTCACCTACTACTGGCACAGACCTGTTAGAAGCACATGTCACTCTAATTCCCAAGCCAGGGAAGGATGCCACATTAGTCCCCAACTACCGGCCCATCTCACTGCTTAATGTGGATGTGAAGCTATACGCTAAAGTATTGGCCAACAGGCTACTTCCCTACATACCGACCCTGATCTCTACCGACCAGGTGGGTTTTGTCCCTGGCAGGGAGGCCAGGGATAACACCACGAAGGCAATAAATATCCATCACTGGATGTCCACGTCTAACACCCAAGGTTTCATGCTTTCCCATGATGCCGAGAAGGCGTTTGATAGGGTGGCCTGGGACTACATTGAGGCGGCCCTACGCAAAATGGGCCTACCCGCTCAATTTCTCCATATGATTATGGCCCTCTACTCAGTCCCTACAGCTAGGGTCCGGGTAAACGGCAGAATCTCAGACGCCTTCTCGGTACACAATGGCACAAGACAGGGATGTCCCCTCTCACCCCTAATTTTGATCCTGTCCTTGGAACCCCTCCTTAGACGGCTACGGGACAACCAGGACATTCAGGGTGTCACGATATGGCACAAGCAATACAAGGTTGCCGCCTATGCAGACGACGTGTTGCTCTTTCTGACGAATCCCCTGGTCACATTGCCGAATTTGCTTAAAGACTTTTGCCTTTTCAAAACGCTTTCCAACCTACAAATTAATTTCGGTAAACGTCTCTCTCCCACAGAATCTGATAGCCCTCTGTAGACAAAATTTCCCCTTTAAATGGGAGCCCAATGAAGTCAACTATTTAGGAATCAAGATGCCCGTTAGGCTCTCCGATTTATACGCTAGGAATTTTCTGCCCACCCTGCATAAGGTAAAAGAGGATCTGGTTGAATGGAACAAAGGAACTTTTTCATGGTTTGGTAGGGCGGCCATTTTAAAAATGAATATCCTTCCGAGGCTCCTATATCTATTACAGGCAGTCCCTATAAAACTCCCACCTGCCTTTTTGGCTTCCTTTAAGTCCACATGTAGTACCTTTCTGTGGGCCAAACGCCCGGCTCGACTGAAATGGGATAGACTCACTCTTCCCAAACTTAGAGGCGGCATTGGTTTACCGGACCTGTCCCGCTACCACAGAGCCTGCCTGCTGACGAGGGTGGTAGATTGGCATCTCCACGGAACGGACAAGGATTGGGTGGCACTCGAGGAAGCCTTTGTCGGTTTCCCACCTTCCTTGGATAGATCCGACCCTCACCCCCAAGTCCTGCGCAATCCATCCTCTGATTAATCCCGTCCTGTCCTGCCTAAAGGTCACGAATGACGGCCTGGATAACCGCCCGTTTCCCTGGTCCTCTGACGCCGCTTAACCACAACCCGGGTTTTCCAGACGGTGTCGGCACTGTCGACCCACAGTCATCGCGGACAGCTCCCTCCCTCCGGGCGTTTCAGTTTTTTGATTCCGGTGTTCTCCTCTCTGAATCCGCCATGGCTCTGAAATTCCCTGACTTTCACATACCCTGATTCAAATTCTTCCAGCTCAGGCATTTCCTCCAAAGCATGTCGACGCCAGCCCGTTGGTGTAGGGCCCTCACACCGTTAGAAAAGCTATGCCAATCCACTGAGCCGCAACGGCATCTGATCTCTGCCCTGTACTCTACACTCACACCTCAAACGACTTCCAATGCTGACATCCACGGTAAGTGGGAAACCGAACTTGGGTTCCCCATTTCCGATGATGACTGGAACTCGATCTGGGCCAATGCTCACAAGGGCTCTATAAATGTATCAGCTCAGGAGAACAGGTATAAGATCTACTTGAGATGGTACAGGACCCCCAGCAAACTACACAAGTTCCTCCCCGCAGTTCCCCCCACTTGCTGGAGGTGTGCAGCAGCCGAGGGTACTCTTATACACATTTGGTGGGAATGCCCCAAACTTCAACCATTCTGGGAGGGGGTTCATGCCCTTATTGCCAGTATCACCACGTACACTCCGGACTACACCCCGGGGCAATACCTGTTACATCTTACCTCCCTCCCTAAATCGATATACCGAAAATCCCTAGTGCTCCACCTGATAAATGCTGCCACACAGTGTATTCCACTACAATGGAAAGATCCTCAGCCACCCACCATTGTTGATTGGCAGAATAGTGTTAACAAAATCGAAGAGATGGAAAGGATTATACATCAAGCTCGGGATGCTTCTGAGAAATATAGATTTACCTGGGGATGTTGGGCGCACTACAGGGAGTCTCTCCTCATGGGCTCAAGAGCGACCCCCTCTGACACCCACCCCCCCACCCCCCGCACTGACGTTCCAAGACCCACATACTCTGACAACTGACTGACTGTCCCCAAACCCCCCCTCTCCCCCCCCCTTATTATCCATTTCCCTCCACTTCCACTACCGCCTTCGGTTAAGGTTTCATCGCCTTTGCATGAAGAGACAATGTTGGGATGGCATATCCGGATACGAAAGTATGTACAGGAGAGGAGTGTGGAGGGTATGAGAGTGGGCCGTATGTACAGGAGAGGAGTGTGGAGGATATGAGAGTCAAAGCACTCTGTGTATGTGGTTTCCAGATAATGTGAAGTTAATGTATAAACATTCAATTTAACCCTGTGTTGATTTAAACCCTGTATAATCCAAAGTGTAAATTCACCATATAAAAACAAAACACTCTAAGGCCGCGTACACACGATCGAACATGTCCGCTGAAACTGGTCCGCAGACCGTTTTCCAGCAGACAAAAGTTTCAAAACATGCTTTGAAACCAGTCTGCTGGAAACCTGTCCATCGGACAGGTTCGATGGTTAGTACACAAAATCATCGGACCATGCTCAGAATCAAGTCGACGCATGCTTGAAAGCATTGAACTTCGTTTTTTCATCACGTCGTTGTGTTCTACGTCACCACGTTCTGGTCCAAGGGGATTTTGGTCCGATGGTGTGTACGCACATCAGACCAACAGACCATTTCAGCGTGGTCCGATGAAAACGGTCCGTCGGACATGTTTCATTGGACATGTCTGATCGTGTGTACGCAGCCTAAGGCTAAGTTCACAACTATGCGTGTGGGTAACGCATGCAAAATTGCAAGCTTCCCAACATGCAAGGAAATGTGCTGTCCTTAAGCAGACATACAGCAGTGCCAGTCTTTGTTATTGGCACCTTCATGCATCTGCAAACATGTGGACCAAACTACAGGGTGTCGCACACTTTTGGAAAAGATTCAGCACTTCTTTTCCATGTTGCTCGTGTGTAGGGCAGCCCATTGAAATTAATGGGCTGCCCTACTTGTAATGCATGAAAACCACGTCTGTGCACGTCTGTAAAAAAAGCCTAAGGGCCCTTTCCCACGTACGGATCCCCTGAGGATCCGTACATGTCTCATCTGCTTGCTCAGCGGTAATCGCTCCGTTGATAACATTTCCCAAGTTGTGAGGACCCCTAACAGTAAAATTATTTTCATAGCGTGGGTTGAAAGCACCCAAGGCAAGACAAGTAATTTGCGCCCCTAACCCGCGGACATCTTTCTCTTTGTTCTCCTTTCTTTCCCTTTTATCTCTCTCTATCCTAATTCCTTGTTCTCCCCCCCCCCATCTTTCCCTCTAACTGTCTTTCTTGCTCTCTCTTTTTACTTTCCTTCCTCCCCCTCTTATCATCTCCCTTCCTGGGAGAACAGTGTGGGCTTCAGGAACAGCCCAGGATTTGGTGACCCCTGGCAAATCATCATTTGATCCCCGAGGGGGGTCCCGACCCCCAGGTTGAGAACCACTGATCCAGACATACACAGAGTGTGAGGGTTGTTTATATAGTGATATGTGCCAGCTTCCAAGATATCTGTTTGCTGTGAGCAAGGCTGACGACTTCCCCATACACACTCTGCTCTTCCGATCCTTTGTGTTAGCTTAATCATTCTCATCACACTGCAAACAAATCCTCCTGATTAGTCCTCATGTGAAACTGCCAACTTACCTCTCCAAAATTTACTTTTCTTAAACTTGGAACATCAGCTCAGCAGCTCACCCCCTTCCCTGCACAGTGTCAGCAGCACCTGGCAATAGCATTCATTCCCTCACCTCCAGGTTCTTTGGGCAGACGGCACTGGAGATAGGGGGCGGATCTAAGTGAATAAGGGCACAGATCAAACAGACAGGAGACTTGGGGGAGGGACATATAAAAAACGAGATTGGAAGCTTCTGCATACACTACAAGCAATGATACCTCTTTACAGCCCTGATCCCAGGACTGAGCTGTGGCAGGACGGGCACTGCTGTTGACACACATGTAACATGCAGGAGGTGATTAGAGTGTGCCTATTGCTGCAGTGCTCAGTTCCAGCCACCGCCACTAGGAAGTTAAGCATGGTTCAAACTACAACTCCCAGAATATACTACAGCCAGCCAGCCAATCAGCGGCCGCTGTGGACGAATTTACCATCTACAGGAAAAAAATAGCAGACAGGCAGCTCGGCCGTTTCGAATATAAAGTAGCCGGCCAGGGGGGAAAACTCCACCCCTCCCCCTGGCCCAGCCCGCCCCTGCTGCCGCTGTCCTTTTTCTTGCTAGGATGAATTAGCCTGCTCAAAATGAAGGTCCTTCCAGTGATCTTATACTTCCTACGACATGCACCGGTGTGGATACCAAAGTCCTATTTCAAGCAGATAGACGGTATTGTCAGCTCTTCCTTGTGGGCATCCAAATCCCCCAGGATAGGACTTAAAGTGTTACAGGAACCCGGGGATCAGGGAGGCCTAGCTTTGCCGAACAGGCATAAATACTACCTGGCCAGTCAAATGGTATTTGCCCACAGGTGGTTATTGACGGATGATGGTGACGCGACCACAGTGCTGGAGGCGGCCCATCTGGGGTCCTATGAATGTCTCCGTTTAGCTCTGTTTAGCAGTCCTAAGTCTGACTTGCCTGTGACGCTTACAATGAAGGTCACTATTAGGGCATGGTAAGTGGCAGTGAAACTAGCATGCCCCAGCTATCAGGGGTTTTCTCCATCTACCCCGATATGGATGAATCACAAACTGCCCCATTTTTATAACTTACCTGATCCCATGATCTGGGTGGTTAAGGTTATTAAAACACTTAAGGATATCACTTCCTCCCACACTCCAAAGACATGTTGGTAGTTTAATTGGCTTCTGTCTAAAAATGTACTCTATTATATGATTGTGAGTAGGGATGAGCTTTGTGTTCGAGTCAAAATCATGTTCGACTCGAACATCGTATGTTCGACTGTTCGTCGAATAACGAATGTTATGGGCCGTTCGTGCCAAATTTGAGTGGCGTGTCATGGCCCATAATTCACTGCAGCATCGCAGTGCATTGCTGGCTGATGATTGGCCAAGCATGCACTATGACCCGCATGCTTGGCCAATCACAGCTTGCAAAAAATGGAGAACCATAATTGCCCAAAGTCAGGTTGGCTTTGGCCAATTATGGTTTAGGGGGTTTAGTACATGCCCCACACTATATAAGGCCACCTGGAAGTCGGCCTTGTGTAGTGTGTTGCAGTGGTTACAGAGAGAGACAGAGAGAGAGAGTTTAACTTTTTTGAGTTAGATAGAGCAGGCAGGCAGGCTAGTGAGTTAGAATTACAGTGTGTAGAGGATATATATGCATCCCAGGTGTTGTATATATATTTATACACTGTATTGAGCTAGATCTGCTCTTCCTAGTATACTGACAGGCAGGCAGGTCATTGTGCTAGCAGCAGTATTTTCAATTGGTGTACTGTCTGTGTCCTTTGCACAGTGTGCACCTAAAGCTACATCAATAGATTTGCTAGAGTTCTCATATTAATTTCTACAGGCAGGGACCTGCTCATATTAATACCACAGGCAGGGGATCTGCACGTATTTTTACGTGGTGTACTGTGTCCTCTGCACAGTGTGCACCTAAAGCTACGTCAATAGATTTGCTGGTGTTATCATATTAATACCAGAGGCAGGGATCAGCAAGTATTGTCAGTATTTGTGCAGGCAGAGAGTCACGAGCTGATAAAACAGGCCTCCTTACCGACCAGCCTGCAGAACAACCAAATTAACCTGTCTAACAGTATGCGTTAACAACAGGGGTTTTGTCTGCACGCATTTGCAAACGCATGCGTAAGCCACAGAGCCACACCAAGGCACCCTGTAATCTGTGGTCCTAACACGAAACAGTGAGTGTCCCCATAGTAGAGGCACATGCATTTTAATGGATAGATGAGGGCAGGTGGACTGAAGGGGAGCCACCCCTCCTAAAAGGTACAGGAGCACACCAAACACCCAGCATATAGCACAATGGTTGCATAGGTGCTGGTGTACTGCTGGACCAATATAAGCACCACAGGTGAAACAAAAAACGTGCCCACCGCCCCCATCTATTGCTGGCAATCACAGTAAGTGGCATTGGTAGGCTAAAACAGATAACAACAAAACCTGGGGAATGCCCAGGAAAAAAACAGGCTTCCTTACCTACCAGCCTGCAGAACAACCAAATTAACCTGTCTTAACAGTATGCATTAAAAACAGGGGTTTTGTAATACTTTATTTGAAAGAATTTGTCTAACATCCTCCAGAGACAAAGGAATGATTTCCAGACTATGGGCCAGATTCAGGTAGATGAGAGTATCTTTCCTCTGGAGTAACGCTTCTCATTTACGTTACTCTGAAGACCCTTTCAGCGCAAGTCCTGTAATTCACATAGCAGTTGCGCGTAAACTTGCGCCAGAGTAACGATAATGCGCTGGCGTAACCCGACGCAAGTGGAAGTGGGTGTGATCATATGTAAATGATGGGCGGAGCCCAGCGCAGAGGCTTACGTTCAGCGCATCATCCACGGAGCATGCGCAGTGAGTGCGGCTCCACTCGCCCCCCTTGTGCGCATGCTCACAACTTCCGTCTGCACCACTTCCTGGGAAACGTCAGCGCAATGCGTTCCGCTGGGCGCTTAAAAGCGCTGGCGGAAACGCCATTCCGGCGCAAAAGTATTTCCGCTTCCCCCCACCCCAGGGAAGATACTTTTGTTTGGTGATGGCTGCTCCCGCTACCCCCAGAGAGAGGAGGAACCTGAATTTTAATGCACAGGAGGTCTCGCTCATCATTTCGGCAATGGAGACGGATAATGCTTTTCTCCATGGCAAAAAAAGCCGAAAGACCAGCCGGGAGAGGAAGCAGGGCATCCTGGAGTCCATTGCTGCCAGGGTCAATGTCCTGGGGTACTCCACCCGGACTGCTGGGGACATACAAAAAAAAATTAATGACCTGCGGCGCAAGGTGAGGGACAAGGTGGCCTCCATCAGGAGGTATGAGAGGGGCACAGGTGGTGGTCCCCCATGTCCTGTCACCCTAACCGCAGAGGAGGAGGTGGTTGCTCGCTGCCTGGAGAGGGAGCAGGTGGAGGGGGTCGCAGGCTATGACTCCGTGGAGGAAGGCACAAGGACAGGTAAGTGTTTTATAATCCCCTATTTGTTGTTTTTCATTTGGGGGGGGGAGGGTACATGTGCCAAGTGTGTGGGACCACCAACATGTGTCTGCTTTGTGTCATCCACAGATGACGGAGCTGGGCCATCATCTGTCAGCGTGCATTCCACCCCATCCCCCCCACGCCATCGTGTGCCGGAGCCACTGGGTGGTGAAGAGGTTGTGGAGGAGGAGAGTGGCCACACCACACCTGCCGAGGTGGTTGTAGAGGATCCTGCTGTGGCAGAGCAGGACTTTACCTTAGTGTTGTCTGTCTCCTCCCCTTCTCCTGGGCCGTCTGTCGTCCCCTCCCCCATCCTTGGAAGCCCCTCAAGGGCGACTCCTTCCACCCGAGGACAACCATCTTCTGGCCCCAGGAAGGCGACCCAGAAGACCAGGGGGGTGTCTGATGGTGTCCAGGACCAGTTGGCGAGGGATCACGCCAGGCAGACGGAACAGATGGGGGCCATAGTTGGGCACTTACAGAAAGTGTCTGACAGCCTGGGCTCCGTTGCCAACCTCAGCAACGCAGTGCAGGATGTAAGCTGCAACTGCGCTGCAGTGGTCACCACTTTGGGGGAGGTGCAGGGGGATATTCGGCACCTTACTGCAGCCGTCCAGGCCAACAGTGCTGCCATCCGGGACCAGGGGAGGCTGAGTCGGCGGGCCCAGCACTACCAGGTCACCCGTCAGCTCCGGATGCAGGCCCAGACGAACGGATAGCCAGGGCCTTGGAGGGCATGCAGGCCACACCTGTCAGGAGTGGCCCACCTGGGGATCAGCCACCTCCAGATAACCCCCCACCCCCACCCACTCCATCCAGGCAGCTGCGGAGCCAGAGAGGGGCCCCCAGAAGAAGCCCCCGGCATCCCCGATGAGGCCTTTTTTTTTTTTCTTGTTTTATATTTTTGGTTTGGACATACTCAGGTCATGAGTTTATTTTTTCTTTTTCTCAGGTTATGAGATTTTGTTTATTTTATTTATCAGGATATGATATTATTAATTTATTTTTGTACTGCACACGGTCAGGAGTGCAGGGGACAGTGTGAATGGTGTGTGAATGTGAGGGGGTGGCACTCCTGAAAGTAAGGGGTGTCACCCTCGGCCGTGGTGGTGAAGTGAATCCCACGGCTGAATGAATGACGTGTGAAAGGTGTGTGAATGGACAGTGACATCATTGGGGCCTTGACGCTGGCGTTACTGCTCCCAACTCCTACATGCTGGACTTGGGCTAATCCAATGTGATGTGCATGTGGTGTGTGTGATCTAGGGACATCAGTGGTGTACACGCGTGCACTGTCTGTGTTATTAATGTTTTGGTTTAGTGTCCAAAGATGCCTACGGCGAGGACCCTCCTGACTGCTCTTCCATCAGCAGACTGGGTGTCCTCTGGCAGGTGGGGACTGTGTGGGTCGGGGGTCAGGTCATCACGTATGTCAATATGCAGGCCTTTTTTCATAGCAAAGTTATGTAGTATGCAACATGCACCGATGATCTGACACACAAAGGTAGGGGAATACAATAGGGTCCCCCCAGACTTATCCAGGCATCGGAAACGGGACTTCAGGAGCCCAAATGTTTGCTCCACCACTGCACGGGTTTTGATGTGTGCTTCATTGTATTTTCTCTCTCCTCTGGTTTGGGGGTTCCGGAAAGGAGTCATTAGATGGGGTCCCAGTGCATATGCAGAGTCACCTGTAAGGGAAAAGACAGGATAATGTTAGTCATGCATGTGCGATTTCTGTTGTGCATCACGGGAGGGGATAGTCATGCCTGACTCCCATGTCACTCACCAACCAGCCAGCTGTCCCCATACATGTTCTGGTTAAATTCTGCTGGGATGGGGCTCTGATTGTATATGTAGCTGTCATGGCTGGACCCGGGGTGTTTGGCACGGACGTGCCATATGAGGCGTTGGGCATCGGCTATCACCTGTACGTTGATGGAATGCCAATGCTTCCGATTGCGGTATATGTGCTCTGTGGCACTTGGGGGCTGTAGGGCCACATGTGTGCAATCAATGGCCCCCACAGTGCGTGGGAATCTGGCAATGTTGTAGAAATCTGTCATTGCCTTCTGCCGCAGCTCCTCAGTGGTGGGTCTGATGAACTGGTTGGACATGCGTCTGAGGATTGCAGGGACAACCTGGTGCACACATCTGCTCACGGAGGATTGTGACATCCCAGCCACCACTCCACTTGTACGCTGGAATGATCCACTTGCAAGGAAATGAAGTGTTGCCAGGACCTTCACCAGTGGCTGCACTGCTTGTGAGCGGTGTGTTGGGCTGGTGATGTCATCCTGCAGGGTTGTGGTTAGTTCAAGTATTGCATCTGGGCTGAATCTGAAGAGGCGATACACCTCCTCATCCCCCATGCCAAAGAGGTTCATACGAGTGCGGTATATCCTCTCACGTGACCGCCTTCTTGGTTCCAGGGGACCCATCAGTAGTTCTAGGACCACAATTGCCCCTGGCATGTTGGCACACAGAGGTGTTGTCCTTGCAAGTGTTGTTGTTCAGCAAGCTCCTATCGTCGGTAACGCTGCTGTAGCTGCTCTCCTGCTGACCTGTGACCGTCTGGAGTAAAGATAAAGCAGCCTTTTGTAGAAATAACTTTGCGCCGGACGGACCAGATACGCGCGGCGCATGTAGCCAGCGTATGGTGCTAATCCGTTCGTGAATTGGGAAATCTCCCTCATTTGCATATTTGCAGGGGAAATCAATGGGCGCGACTGATGCGCCCAGCGAAAATAAGCGCTGACGATACTCTGGCGTCGGAACGTTCCGCCGGTCGCAAATGACCCGTTATTGGGCGCATCTAGTTTGGTGGGTACGGGCACATAGAAACGACGGCGCATCAGCACAGTTACGCGGCGCATATCCAAATACTCCAGCGCAAGTGTTCGTGAATCTGGCCCTATATCACTACCTTAGCAACCTTAATTTACAGGAGAAATCTAACCCGATGCTCCGTTGGGAGAAAGATCTTGGTTGTTCCTTTTCAACAGACACATGGCACTCCATGTCTGAAAACCTCTGAAAATGTAATAGAGCAATCTCATTTAGAGATACTCCAGTAAAACTCTTTTCTAGGTGGTACCTCACACCCTCCAAATTACATTAATTTTACCCCTCAATATCTCCCAATTGTTTTAGGCCGCGTACACACGACCAAATAAATCTGATCAAATCGGTCTGATCGGATTTGTCTACTGGGGTATATTGGTTTGATCGTGTACACACGATCATACCAAAATCCCCACCGGCAGACAGCGCGGTGACGTGGCGGTGATGTTGACGCCGCCACGTCACCGTCACCAGGAAGTAAAACACTTCCGCGCATGCGTCGAATCCATTTGACGCATGCGCGGGCAGATATGTCTGCTGGTTAGCGTACTAACCAGCAGACATGTCGGACGGACAGGTTCCCAGCAGACAGATTTTAAAGCATGCTTTAAAATCTGTCTGCTGGAAAAACCCATCAGTCCGCCCGTACACACGATCGAATTTGTCTGCTGAAAAGGTCTGTCGGACCGTTTCCAGCAGATAGATTCGATCATGTGTACGCGGCCTTAGAGGTTGCTCAGAACAAGGCTAATTATTACATACATTTTGGAGCTGCCCTTTTCTAGACCAAATATGGAGTGCGGCAACATCTAGATTTGAGTCATCCTATGGTCATAAAATCTCTCTTACCCCACAAATGGATGATAGCCCTTAATTGGAAGTCTAATACTATCCTTTGGTCACAAGTATTGGAGAGAATGGAGGTTTATAACATTTCTGAGAAAATATATCATACCTTAAATGACAACCTCCATATTTATAACTCTAAATGGCCGAATTGGAACATACCATAATACTCAATATTCTTCTCCTCTCCCTTCCCCTTTTCTTAACCATCACTACCCATACCAAATGAGATATTACTAAATTACAATACATTTAAATACTGCTACCTGTTTATCATTATCTTTACTATAGTATAACAATAATTACTGAATGATATACTATGTACAATTCTACTGACTTTCTGTTATTGATTACATTGTCATTATATTTATGCAACCATTCATTATTATTACAATAAAAGTTTGTAAACAAAAAAAAAACAGGGGTTTTGTCCGCACGCATTTGCAAACACATGCATGAGCCACAGAGCCGCACCAAGCCACCCTGTAATCTGTGGTCCTAACACTAAACAGTGAGTGTCCCCATAGTAGAGGCACATGCATTTTAATGAATAGATGAGGGCAGGTGGACTGAAGGGGAGCCACCACTCCTAAAAGGTACAGGAGCACACCAAACACCCAGCATATAGCACAATGGCTGCATAGGTGCTGGTGTCTAGAGGCAACAGTGCTGGTCATGGACACGGTGCATCCTTATCAGCACGTGGCAGTGGGACACGCTCGTCCTTTTTTCCGGCAGCTGGCCATGTTGAGCTGCAACATGCCGAAGACTTGGTAGAGTGGATGACCAAGCCGTCCTCATCCTCCTCATCCTCTCTCACCCAGGCTCAGGATACTTTGTCTGGCAAAGCAGCTGCCAACACGGCCTCTTCCCTCTGCTCAATGGCATCAGTCACTCCTTCCCTAGACCCGCTATGTCCTCCTGAGGAGTCCCCCAAACTGTTTGACCACAGTGTTGGGTACATGCTGCAGGAGGATGCGCAGTGTTTTGAAGGCTCCAATGATGGTACACAGCTAGAGGAAGGCAGAAATGTGAGCCGAGAGAGAGGGGGTGCTCAAGAAGGACAGCAATCTGGCAGTCATGTTCTCCCAAATGCAGCATACTGCCAGGTTTGCTCCAGTGATGAGGAGGGAGGGGATGATGAGGTCACTGACTCAACGTGGGTGCCTGAGAGGAGGAGGAGGCACATCTCCAATGAGGCAGGATGCCCTCCAGAGGCCATCTTAAGGACAGCACACCGACTGCATCACAACGCAGAGCTACGCATGTACAGGGTGCTACTGTCTCTCAGCGTTATTCTAAAAGTTCTTTGGTGTGGGCCTTTTTTGAGACGAGTAAATTAGATCGCACCGCTGCTATTTGCAACATATGTCTCAAATCTATCTCGCGTGGCCAAAACATCACCCAATTGGGCACCACATGCTTGACCAGACATATGTCGACCTGCCATGCAGTTTGTTGGCAAGCGTACCTCAAAGACCCACACCAAAGAAAAAAGCGGACCTTTCCTTGCTCCTCAGTGGATCTCCAACCTCACCCCACCTCAGTGCTCTCTGAAGCCTGCACTGATAGGACTGAAGGTGTAGAATTAGGTGTGTCACAGCCAAGTACTTGCGGGCAGTCTACTATCAGTACACCAACGTCAGATTGTACCAGGCAAATTTCCCTGCCCCAGCTGCTTCAGCGCCGAAAGAAGTTCTCTCCCAGCCATCCACATGCCCAGCGGTTAAATGCTAGCTTAGCTAAATTGCTAGCACTTCAACTGCTGCCTTTTCAGTTGGTAAATTCTGCCCCATTACCGTGAGTTTGTGGAATGTACGGTACCTCAGTGGCAAGTTCCCAAACGCCACTTTTTCTTACGGAAGGTGATTCCGGCTCTCTACCGGCATGTGGAAGGCAATGTCCATGCCTCGCTGGACAGGGCGTTCAGTGGTAAGGTGCATATTACCACTGACTCATGGTCCAGCAGGCATGGACAGGGACGTTACTTATCTCTCACGGCGCATTGGGTGACTCTGCTGGCAGCTGTGAAGGATGCAGGGCAAGGTACAGTAGTAAGTAAGGAGAATACCCCGCGCTGCCAATGATGGTTGGATAGTAGCTGCTAACACGGCTCGTATGAGAAAAGCAAAAATATTGGAAGTGTAGAAAAATGTGTAGCGCTTGGAATGACTATCTATTAATGATAGTCTGAGACACACAAAAAAAAGTGAAATAAAATTGTGAAACCAAATATAAGACCCTGGGAAATTCAGGGACAGGCACTAAGTGACTGGTGCGTGATAGACAAAATAATCTATTAGTGTGTTACCTAATATGTTCAACTGCTAATAAATGCAATTTCACACATATACATAAACCACATGTGCCAACAAACAGTGATAATTCATTTCTTGGACAAACATGAATCAATTGATGGCCAATGGATGCCAGGTAAGATAATCTCCCGTGAAAGGAAAGAATAATAATAAGTAAATAATAAATAAAGATTGTAAATCTTGATGTGAAAATAACAGTCAATCTGGTGATTGGTGAATGTTAAATAGCTTCTCCACTAAGTTGTTCCCACCACCGAAAGCAATGCAGGCTTACCGGAACCAATTGACTTCAGCTGGCTTACACCACTGAAAGTCAAAGTAGACTTGTATTAAGTTGATGTTAGAATGGGCTCCTTAGCATGGCAGTATGATGGCTGGTCATCAGATAAACTCTGTGGGTGTCAGGACCGGGATTTGAACCTGGGACCTCAGCTGTGTCTGGCAGTGAGCCTTCTCACTGAGCTATATGGGATGCTGGACAGCTCCCTGTCTGTTCTGCTGGACAAACCCATCAGATCCATTGGACCTTGCTGCCTTGTGTCTTGATCATCTTGAACCTTGAACCCCTTGCTCCTCCCACAAACTTCCTGATATAAGCCATGTCTCTGCATTTCCTCCTTGCCAGAATATTGTGCCTTCCCAGCCAGTGCCTTGCAATTTGTCTGCTCTGCTACCATTGTATCTGCAACCACCTGTGTTTGACCCTCGGCCTGTTCCTGGACTTCTCTACTGCCTGATCCTAATCTGCTACCGTCTGTGTTTGACCCTCGGCCTGTTCCTGGACTTCTCTACTGCCTGATCCTAATCTGCTACCGTCTGTGTTTGACCCTTGGCCTGTTCTTTGACTGCTCTTCTGCTTGATCCCAGCTTGCAGCCGCTCGTGATTGATCCCTTGGCTTGTTTCCTGACCACGCTACTCTTTCCTCCTTGTCTGCTTATCCGCTATTGGAATACCGGCTTGCTCACACCCTGGTGGGGCAAACTTAAGGACCGCGACCTGGTACTAGCTTGCAGCTAAATCCATCTCCACCATCAGGAGCTCTGGGGAAAACCAGCTAGTACTTAGATTCCCCACCTCAAGGGAGCCTGCGTTATCTGCCAGAAGTGACTGCCTGTATACCTGTTCTGCAACTGCTATAGCAATTGGCCTCTGAGCCTGACCCCAGACCGTGACAGAATATTTTGGCCCAAAATATGGAGGCCGTTGTAGCAGCTGCTGTAGCCCCTCTCAGAGTGCAAATCGGTGAGTTGCAGACGTTTGCTGTTAACTCCCAGGAAAAGATTTCTGAGTTACAAATTGAACTGAAGGCGCTACAGGAGGAAATCCTTGATCTGAATAAACAATTGCGTGACTCTCGTGCCCGGGATACTGCTGCTGTAGATTCTAATGCACGAATGCCCCTACCACTTAAGTTTAACGGAGACCACCGCAATTATAGAGGGTTCCTTAATCAATGTCGTATATACTTTCAGATGCAACCTGCTGCATTTCCTTCTGAAAGGAAAAAGGTGCTGTTTATTATAAATCTCCTGACTGAGGAAGCTTTAGCCTGGGCCTCCCCTTATGTGGAGAAAGATGATGTCGTCCTGGATGATTTAGATTCTTTTGTAAAAGCGATGAACCAAGTTTTTGATGATCCTAACCCGCTGCGCTACTGCTGAGGCAAAATTGCACAATTTACGGCAGGGTAGACGCTCTGTTGCAGAGTACACAACTGAATTTCGACGCTGGATCTCAGATACCAATTGGAATCCAGCAGCACAAAAGAGTCAGTTCCGTCAAGGACTCTCGGAACAAGTAAAAGATGAGCTTGCCAGAGTAGAAAGTCCTGACGACCTCGAGGCTTTCATTAAATTATGTATTCGAATTGATCAGAGACTTACTGAAAGGAGAAAGGAGAGACTGGGAATCTTAGGCAGTAATGGTGGCATGCGTTTTTCTACTACTCAGTATTCGCCTAAGGGTCCAAGAGTTTTTCCTGATTCTGACACTCCTGAACCTATGCAGGTGGATGCGATTAAAAGATCTATTACTACTCAGGAGAAAGAAAGACGACGTTCAGAGAACTTATGTCTGTATTGTGGAGACTCCGGACATTATGCAGTTAATTGTCCCAATAAATTTAAAAGAACAATTGCAGCAACGGATGTTACCGTATCTGAACAAATAAACTCAATTTCTCAGTCCGTCTCGCCTTTGATTCAGGAAGCAAATAAAGTGAATTCCTTATCAACTCATTTTGTCATTCCAATAAGGCTTATCGTTGAAAGCAATGAAATACTTTGCTCTGCTATGCTGGACTCAGGGGCCGGGGGAAACTTCATGGACATAGATTTTGCCCAAAGTAATAACATTCTAATAAGAAATAAACTCGCCCCTATTAATATGGAGACTGTGGATGGCTCACCTTTGTCTTCAGGACCAGTTACCCACGAGACCATCCCACTGAAGCTATTAATTGAGAGTGACCATCAGGAGACTATCAGCTTTGAGCTGATCACATCACCCAAATTCCCTATTATCCTAGGCATTCCTTGGTTCTCTATCCATAATCCCTCCATCAACTGGGAGACACGTTCTTTAAGCTTTACATCTGACCATTGCAAGAGACATTGCAAAGAATCTTATCAAATAAGCCCTCCACCAACCCAAGATTTACAAGCAGCTTTGGCAACTATTAAGTCATATGACAAGCTACCTCCACAATATTTTGAGTTTCGGGACGTTTGTGATAAAAAGGGGCGCAGATCAGCTGCCTCCTCATCGCTCTTATGATTGTCCCATTGAATTGCTTCCAGGGGCAGAAATACCATTTGGGCGCCTTTATTCTTCATCAGAACCTGAACTGAAGGTGCTTAAAGAGTGGATTAATGAGAATCTAGAGAAGGGTTTTATCAGACACTCTACCTCTCCTGCTGGGGCAGCCTTATTCTTTGTGGTAAAGAAGGACTCCACCCTGCGTCCGTGTATTGACTACAGAGATTTAAATAGGATCAAAATTAAGAATCGCTATCCACTCCTGCTCATTCCAGAAATGCTTGAGAGACTCTGCTCCGCCAAACTCTTCACCAAATTAGATTTACGGGGGGCATACAACCTTGTCCGCATTTGTCCCGGGGATGAATATAAAACTGCTTTCAGAACCAGATATGGACATTTTGAGTCTTTGGTCATGCCCTTTGGGCTTTGCAATGCGCCTGCAACTTTTTAACATTTTATTAATGATGTTTTTCGAGATTTGCTAGATCAGTTTGTAATAGCATACTTGGATGACATTCTCATTTTCTCTGATACTTTGGAAGAACACCGCAAGCATGTCTGTATTGTTTTCGAGAGATTAAGGCAGAATAAACTTTACATCAAACTAGAAAAATGTGAGTTTGAACAAACTCAGATCCAGTTCTTGGGATACATAATCTCTTCTGAAGGGGTAAGCATGGATCCTGATAAGGTCAAAGCAGTGGTGGATTGGCCTGTCCCTAGCAGAGGCGTAACTAGAATCTTCAGGGCCCCGGTGCAAGAAACCATGAAGGGCCCCCCCCCACATGGGCATTGCTAGGTCTATAAAAGATCTCGGGCTAGAGCCCATAGAAGTGTAGCAAACAAGTAAAGGAAGTCCTATGCTTGGGCGTGTATACACATGTATACATTATATGTGTGTGTATGTATATATTGTCACATAACTGAGTGCAGATCCTCCTTACATCAGGGTTCACAGAGAGCCCTCCCATACATCAGATATCACAGAGAGCCCAGCCCCCATACATCTGTCCCCAGAGAGCCAACCCCTCAATACAGGATCCCCAGAGAGCCCCCCATACATCAGGGTCCCCAGAGAGCCCCCCCATACATCAGGGTCCCCAGAGAGCCCCCCCAAACTTCATGGTTCACAGAGAGCACCCCCCATACATAAGGGTTCACAGAGAGCCCCCCCCATACAGAGTCCCCAGAGAGCCCCCCCATACATCAGAGTACCCAGAGAGCTGTCATCTGTTAGTCAGTGTGCACTTGGGAGTGGAGAATGGCTTGGTGAGGGTGAGAGAGAGAAGGGGTGGGAGGGGGAGAGAGAGAGAGGTGGTAGAGAGAAAGGTGGTAGAGAGAGAGGTGGTAGAGAGAGAGAGAGGTGGTAGAGAGAGAGAGAAAGAGGTGGTAGAGAGAGAGGTGGTAGAGAGAGAGAGGTGGTAGAGAGAGAGAGGGAGAGAGAAAGAGAGAGGTGGTAGAGAGAGAGAGAGATGGTAGAGAGAGAGAGGTGGTAGAGAGAGAGGGGTGGTAGAGAGAGAGAGGTGGTAGAGAGAGAGAGAGGTGGTAGAGAGAGAGAGGTGGTAGAGAGAGAGAGAGAGGGGGGTGGTAGAGAGAGAGAGAGAGGTGGTAGAGAGAGAGAGAGGTGGTAGAGAGAGATAGACATAGGGGGTCGATAGAGAGAGAGAGGTGGTAGAGAGATAGAGAGAGCGAGAGAGGTGGTAGAGAGAGAGAGAGAGAGGGGTGGTAGAGAGAGAGAGAGAGAGAGAGAGAGAGAGAGAGAGGTGGTAGAGAGAGAGAGAGAGAGAGAGAGGTGGTAGAGAGAGAGAGAGAGGTGGTAGAGAGAGAGAGAGGTGGTAGAGAGAGAGAGAGAGAGAGAGGTGGTAGAGAGAGAGAGAGAGAGAGAGAGAGAGAGAGAGGTGGTAGAGAGAGAGAGAGAGAGGTGGTAGAAGAGAGAGAGAGAGGTGGTAGAGAGAGAGAGAGAGGTGGTAAGAGAGAGAGAGAGAGAGAGAGAGAGAGAGAGGTGGTAGAGAGAGAGAGAGAGAGAGGTGGTAGAGAGAGAGAGAGGTGGTAGAGAGAGAGAGAGAGAGGTGGTAGAGAGAGAGAGAGAGAGAGAGAGAGAGGTGGTAGAGAGAGAGAGAGAGGTGGTAGAGAGAGAGAGAGAGAGAGAGAGAGAGGTGGTAGAGAGAGAGAGGTGGTAGAGAGAGAGAGAGGTGGTAGAGAGAGAGAGAGAGATGTGGTAGAAAGAGAGGTGGTAGAGAGAGAGAGAGAGAGAGAGAGAGAGGTGGTAGAGAGAGAGAGAGAGAGGAGGGGGTGGTAGAGAGAGAGAGAGAGGTGGGGGGAGAGAGAGAGAGGTGGTAGAGAGAGAGAGAGAGAGGGGGGTGGTAGAGAGAGAGAGAGAGAGGTGGTAGAGAGAGAGAGAGAAAGAGAGAGAGGGGTGGTAGAGAAAGAGAGAGGGGTGGTAGAGAAAGAGAGATAGAGAGGTGGTAGAGAAAGAGAGATATGTGGTAGAGAAAGAGGGGTGGAAGAGAAAGAGAGAGAGAGGGGTGGTAGAGAAAGAGAGAGCGAGAGCGAGAGAGAGAGCGAGAGAGGTGGTAGAGAGAGAGAGAGGGGTGGTAGAGAGAGAGAGAGAGAGGTGGTAGAGAAAGAGAGAGCGAGCGGTGGGAGAGAGAGAGGTGGTAGAGAGAGAGAGAGGTGGTAGAGAGAGAGGGGGTGGTAGAGAGAGAGGGGTGGTAGAGAGAGAGAGGTGGTAGAGAGAGAGGTGGTAGAGAGAGAGAGAGGTGGTAGAGAGAGAGAGAGCGAGGTGGTAGAGAGAGAGAGGTGGTAGAGAGAGAGAGAGAGGTGGTAGAGAGAGAGGTGGTAGAGAGAGAGGGGTGGTAGAGAGAGAGAGGTGGTAGAGAGAGAGAGAGAGAGAGAGGTGGTAGAGAGAGAGAGAGAGAGAGAGGTGGTAGAGAGAGAGAGAGGTGGTAGAGAGAGAGAGAGAGAGAGAGAGGTGGTAGAGAGAGAGAGAGAGAGGTGGTAGAGAGAGAGAGAGAGAGAGGTGGTAGAGAGAGAGAGAGAGGTGGTAGAGAGAGAGAGAGAGGTGGTAGAGAGAGAGAGGTGGTAGAGAGAGAGAGAGATGGTAGAGAGAGAGAGAGAGAGAGAGAGAGGTGGTAGAGAGAGAGAGGTGGTAGAGAAAGAGAGGTGGTAGATAGAGATGTGGTAGAAAGAGAGGTGGTAGAGAGAGAGAGAGAGAGAGAGGTGGTAGAGAGAGAGAGAGAGAGGTGGTAGAGAGAGAGAGAGAGAGAGGAGGGGGTGGTAAAGAGAGAGAGAGGTGGGGGGAGAGAGAGAGAGGTGGTAGAGAGAGAGAGAGAGAGAGAGGGGTGGTAGAGAGAGAGAGAGAGAGGTGGTAGAGAGAGAGAGAGAGTAGAGAGAGAGGGGTGGTAGAGAGAGAGAGAGGGGTGGTAGAGAGAGAGAGAGGTGGTAGAGAGAGAGAGAGGTGGTAGAGAGAGAGGGGTGGTAGAGAGAGAGAGAGAGAGGTGGTAGAGAGAGAGAGAGGAGAGAGAGAGAGAGAGAGAGAGGTGGTAGAGAGAGAGAGAGAGAGAGAGGGTGGTAGAGAGAGAGAGGTGGAGAGAGAGAGGTGGTAGAGAAAGAGAGAGAGAGAGTAGAGAGAGAGAGAGAGAGAGAGAGGTGGTAGAGAGAGAGAGAGAGAGAGAGGGGTGGTAGAGAGAGAGAGAGGTGGTAGAGAGAGAGAGAGAGAGAGAGGTGGTAGAGAGAGAGAGAGGGGTGGTAGAGAGAGAGAGAGAGAGAGAGAGAGGTGGTAGAGAGAGAGAGAGGTGGTAGAGAGAGAGAGAGAGGTGGTAGAGAGAGAGAGAGAGAGGTGGTAGAGAGAGAGAGAGAGGTGGTAGAGAGAGAGAGAGAGAGGTGGTAGAGAGAGAGAGAGGTGGTAGAGAGAGAGAGAGGTGGTAGAGAGAGAGAGAGGTGGTAGAGAGAGAGAGGTGGTAGAGAGAGAGGTGGTAGAGAGAGAGAGAGAGAGAGAGAGAGAGGTGGTAGAGAGAGAGAGGTGGTAGAGAGAGAGAGAGAGGTGGTAGAGAGAGAGGTGGTAGAGAGAGAGAGAGGTGGTAGAGAGAGAGAGAGAGAGAGAGAGGTGGTAGAGAGAGAGAGAGAGGTGGTAGAGAGAGAGAGAGAGAGGTAGAGAGAGAGAGGTGGTAGAGAGAGAGAGAGGTGGTAGAGAGAGAGAGGTGGTAGAGAGAGAGAGAGAGAGAGAGGTGGTAGAGAGAGAGAGGTGGTAGAGAGAGAGAGGTGGTAGAGAGAGAGAGAGGTGGTAGAGAGAGAGAGAGGTGGTAGAGAGAGAGAGAGAGAGAGGTGGTAGAGAGAGAGAGAGGTGGTAGAGAGAGAGAGAGAGAGAGAGAGAGGTGGTAGAGAGAGAGAGAGGTGGTAGAGAGAGAGAGAGGTGGTAGAGAGAGAGAGAGAGGTGGTAGAGAGAGAGAGAGAGAGGTGGTAGAGAGAGAGAGAGAGGTGGTGGTAGAGAGAGAGAGATGGTAGAGAGAGAGAGAGAGAGAGGTGGTAGAGAGAGAGAGTGGTGGAGAGAGAGAGAGAGAGAGGTGGTAAAGAGAGAGAGAGAGAGAGAGAGAGAGAGGTGGTAGAGAGAGAGGTGGTAGAGAGAGAGGGGTGGTAGAGAGAGAGAGAGAGGTGGTAGAGAGAGAGAGGAGGTGGTAGAGAGAGAGAGAGAGGTAGAGAGAGAGAGAGAGAGAGAGAGAGGTGGTAGAGAGAGAGAGAGGTGGTAGAGAGAGAGAGAGAGGTGGTAGAGAGAGAGAGAGGTGGTGGAGAGAGAGGTAGAGAGAGAGAGAGGAGAGAGAGAGAGAGAGAGGTGGTAGAGAGAGAGAGAGGTGGTAGAGAGAGAGAGGGGGGTAGAGAGAGAGAGAGAGGTGGTAGAGAGAGAGAGAGAGGTGGTAGAGAGAGAGAGAGAGAGAGGTGGTAGAGAGAGAGAGAGGT
>CM056060.1:82572312-82757312 GCA_029574335.1 Rana kukunoris
ATTAGGCCCAGATTCAGAGAGTGGGCGCACATTACGCCGCCGTAGTGCAAACGCCGAACGCTACACCAACATAGCGTGGAGAGGCAAGCATTGCATTCAGCAAGCTATTGCTCCCAACGCTGCGTCAGCGTGGCGTATTTTTCTAAGGCGCAGGCCGGCATAGATGGAAGTGGGCGTGACCCCATGCAAATGATGGTCCAAGCATGGTGCAGTGTTTTATGCCTGGCGTATCACAAACTGCGCATGCGCCGTGACGTTGCCGTGACGTGGACGCATGAAACAGCACCCTTATGCGCATGCTCACGCCAGCACAACTGCCTAAGCTACGTTGTGAACTTAATGTACGCCCAGCCAGACAAATGTCCAACGCAATACGCCGGCTTGTGCTCTCTGGTGCAGACATTTGTATGTCTGTTGCCGGGTTGCACCTCATCTATGGGGAATAACATTACGCTGGACGTACAACTTACGCGCACCTCACGCACGCACGTTCGTGAATCGCCGTATTTCCCTCAATTGTATGTTTGAATGCCTAATCAATGGGAGCAGCAACATGCGTCCAGACGAAAAGTGCGCCCACGCTACGCCAGTGTATGTAAGCTATGTTGGCGTAGGGTGGCCAGTTTTTAGGCGTTTGTTGGTTTGTGGGTCTGGCGCACAGATGCACTTACCGGCGCACATTTGCACTTACGTCGGCGTAAGTGCTTTGTGAATCTGGGCCATAGTGTTTAAGTACACTTATTCTACAAATATGACTTCAAATACTCAGCAAACCATTCCACTATCTATTAAACTTTTATCTGTAAATGCGAAAAGGCCTCAACATACCTGAAAAGCGGACCAAATTCCTTAATGAGTTTCACAAACAAAAAGCAAACATCATATGCGTACAAGAGACTCACTTCAAATCTGATAAAATCCCGAAATTTCATGACAAGAGATATCCTATCGCTTTTCATGCCTCAAACTCAGAAGGGAAAATTAAAGGGGTCTCTATACTGATTTCTAACCGGACCCCCTTTCAGGTACATGACACCATGCTAGACCCCAGTGGTAGATATATATTCATTAAAGGAAAACTGGAAAACCATCCAATGACAATTGCTAATGTTTATGCCCCAAATTCGGGACAAATAACCTTCTTCCGTAAGATCAAGGACTTACTGACAACCTTTGCTACTGGCATTTTAATTCTGGGGGAGACTTCAATATCCCCTTAAACCCCCTCATAGACACCTCGAATGGAGCATCGAGCCTTCCTTACAGGGCCTTACAACAAATCAAGCTACAAATGAAAGGTTTGACTCTACACGACACATGGAGAACTCTGTATCCCCAGACCAAAGATTTCACCTACTTTCCACCATCCATCAAAAATATTCTAGAATAGACTACTTCTTTATGTCACAACCGGACCTAACCTTTTTTTTTAAATTGAAAATCAAACCCATGACGCTATCGGACCACCATCCTATAACCATTTCGTTGACTTTCCCTGAAAAAAAAAAAACAGTGACAAAAATGTGGAGACTTAATTCTGCAATAATAAAAAAACCCTGCTGACGTACTAGAGCTACATGAAAAACTATTAGATTATTTCTCTAGAAATGAAAATGACAAAACCTCTTCTTTAACGCAATGGGAAGCGCACAAATGCGTCATCAGGGGTAAATTCTTTAAAAAATTTGCGAGGCTAAAAAGGGAGCGCCAATCGAAAATAAAATATCTCATAGATCAGATCCACAAGCTAGAATTGGCACATAAAAGAGACATTGCTATCTCAACACTTGATGAGCTAACCAAAATGAGAGCACTTCTTGCGGAAGAATTAAACTTGAAAACAAAAAGACAATACGTACTGAGACATAGGATATACTATGAGCAGGGTAACAAGAGCGGGAAACTGCTGGCTAAGGCAGTTCAGAGTAAGAAAATATCTTCAACCATACACCAAATTAGAGATAACCAAGGAAAATCACACTCCACAAACGAGGAGATCGCTAAGCAGTTTGAAGCATATTATCTCTCTACAACCTTCCATCAGACCCAAAGTGTCCTCAGAACTCAGAGAAAAGAGCTAAAATGATCCAGGAATTCCTAGAGAAATACAGCCCACCTAAGCTAGCCAAAAATAAATCCCAGGAACTTGAAGCCCCTATTTCAGGACCAGAATTTGATAAAGCAATTGAAGAGATGAAAATAGGCAAGGCACCAGGGCCTGATGGCTTACCCTTAGGCCTTGTACACACGGCTGAATATATCCGCTGTGAACGGTCCCCGAACCGTTTACAGCGTATATTTACGCCGGGGTGTTTTGATCCGATGGCTGTACACACCATCGGATCAAATTCCCCGCCGACGGACAGCGCGGTGACGCGGCGGTGACGTTGACGCCGCCACGTCACCGCACCAGGAAGTAAACACTTCCGCGCGCATGCGTCGGATCCATTCACAGGATACGACGCATGTGCGGCAAGATATGTCCGCTGGTTTGCCGTACTAACCAGCGGACATATCTGACGGCCAGCTATCCGGCGGAATTATTTCAAAGCATGCTTTGAAATTTTTTCGCCGGATGAATCCGGCAAAAAGCGTCCGTTTGCCCCTACAGACGAGGGGATTTTTCGGCTGAAATGGTCCGTCGGACCATGTTCAGCGGAAATATCCCCTCGTGTGTACAAGGCCTTACAATACTACAAAACGTTCAATGACATTCTGAAACCAAGATTCTTAAAGACCTTTCAAACACTTAAATCTGAGCGCCAACCTCCCAAACAACTACTAGAAGCCCACATTACAGTCATTCCCAAAGAGGGTAAGGATGCATCACAAGTTACAAACTATAGGCCCATATCCCTAATCAACATAGATGTCAAGATTTACTCTAAGATTTTAGCCAATAGACTAGTGCCCCTCCTTTATAACTCTAGACCAGGTGGGATTTATCCCAGGCAGAGAGGGACGGGACAACACACTTAAAGCCCTAACATTAGTCACTGGTTAACATCTAATAAAAAAACAGGCTTCTTTTTATCCCTAGATGCCGAGAAGGCGTTCGATAGAGTGGCCTGGGACATTATTGACGCAGTACTAGATCACATAGTCATTCTACCCCAAATGAAAGCCTATATTACTGCACTATACACCAACCCAACAGCCAGAGTATGAGTTAATGGCCACCTACCAGACGCCTTCAAACTATGTAATGGTACGAGACAGGAATTGAGATTCAAAAAAACACAGACCGTTTTCATCAGTTAACCGATGAAGCTGACTGATGGTCTGATGTGCCTACACACCATCGGTTAACAAAACGATCGTGTCAGAACGTGGTGACGTAAAACACAACGACGTGCTGAAAAAACAAAGTTTAATGCTTCCAAGCATGCTTTGACTTGATTCTGAGCATGCGTGGCGTTTTAACCGATGCTTTTGCATACTAACAATCGGTTTTGACCTATCGGTTAGGCGTCCATCTGTTAAATTTTAAAGCAAGTTCTCTTTTTTTTGACCGAAGGATAACTGACCCATGGGGCCCACTCACAATCGGTTTGGACCGATAAAATGGACTTTCAGTCCGTTTTCATCGGTTTTGACCGATCGTGTGTACACGGCCTTACAAGACCTGGATAATTTTAATTTATCATCCAACTTAAAAATCAATCACTCAAAATCAAATGCCCTAAACATCACACTACCCTCAAAGGTCGTAGTTCTGTGCAAAATGAATTTCCCGTTCACATGGGCCAAACACAATATAACCTACCTAGGAATAGAAATCCCCTCAAATCTGAAAGACCTCTTTAAATTTCCTACCTATATTAAAAGAAATGCATGAAGACCTAAAAAGATGTAACTCCCTGAACATTTATTGGTTCGGTAGAGCTTCCCTAATCAAAATGACAATACTGCCTCATTTTCTTTACGTTATGCAGACAATACCCATCTTTTTACCTTCATCTTTCTTTTCATCTTTATGCAAGGCTTGCACTGCCTTTATTTGGAGAGGCAAATCCCCAAGGATTACATTTACCAGATTAAACCTTCCCAAAAACAAGGGTGGAATAGCACTACCTGATCTTAAAAAAAATCACCAGGTGACTCTTCTAACACGGATAGTAGACTGGAATACAGTATACACCAGTCAGTCAAGGATTGGGTATATCTGGGACATATACAGTTCACTCAAGACCTTCATACCCTACCATGGATTCACCCTAAATATCACTTGAAGACTTTAAGGCGCACACCCCCTTGTGGGACCTACTCTAAGAATCTTCCACAACACATTTAAACCCTCAAATACAACCCCCTGGCTCAGCCCTTTAACGACATTGAGAAATAACCCAGAGTTCCCCCCGGGGCTTGAGAAAAACTTTCTGAAGCACCATTGGCTCCATGAGAGAATCCTGACCATGCACTTATTTAAAAACAGAAAGATATTATCTAGAGAAGACCTGAATAATGTCATTAGGCCCTTCCTAATTCCACACTGAAATTTTCATCCAAATCAGACATTTTCTGACCAAGACCAATACGGCTCACCACTGGACAAGACCACTCACACACATATTATTTCATCGTTGTACAACTTGCTATTTGAGGATAAGATGGACTTCTCCAGTTCCTCTTGTCGGAAATGGGAAAGAGATTTTGATCTTTCTCTAACTGAAGAGAATTGGGAAAAAATCTTTACGTATGCGCATAAAGGGTCGCTTAACGTGGCCACACAAGAATGCAGTTTTAAAATCATCACCAGATGGTACAGAACACTATCTATTCTTCACAAATTCTCTCCCCTTATATCTGACAGATGTTGGAGGTGTAATCTAGAGGAAGGCTCAATGCTCCACATATAGTGGTCCTGCCCATTGATACAAACCTTTTGGAAATCAGTCCACGAGACCATTGCTTTAGTCACTTCAGAAAACCTTTGCTTTAATCCAGCTTTAATCCAGCACAACGTCTCACGTTGGTTGAGATGCATGCTGTGTGGTCACACAGTTAGTATCTGAACCAACGTGAGACGTTTAAACGTGTGACGCACTAAGCTGAACCAGGAACCAGGAAGGATTGTCTCGATACAGGACGTTTGAGTGGTGAGATTACCTTTAAGCTGATCACAGGTCCGCCGCGACCACTATTTCACCAGTAGAGGAGATTGGGAACGCTTTGTTTGCTGTGACTTACTGCTTTTGAGTGCAACTTTTGAAGATTTGTGCGTGGTGTTTTATTAAAACTGACCATTCGGTATTACACTATTGTGCACCCCTCTCTTTTATTATTTATGTGGAGCTATTGGGATTACACTGTTTGGAACAAATTTCCTATTCAGAGGTCCTGTTTATGCTTTAATGCCAAAATATGTGAGTGTTAGGCCTATCGTTCTGGTGAGTGTGCATTTTTGATGAGTGAAGGATTCACTGAACACTTTTGGTGTGGTGGAAGACTTTAAAGATTCAAGTGATAGGCCTCGTACACACGACCGAGAAACTTGACAGAATCCATCAAGAAACTTGGTGGGAGAGCTTTTTTGCCGGGGAAAACGGTCGTGTGTATGCTTTTCATTGAGAAAACTGTCGAGGAACTCGACGAGGAAAAAAGAGAGAGCAATTCTCTTCTTTCTCGACCGGATTCTCAATTTCCTCGTCGTGTTCCTCGTCGGGCTGGTTTTCGACGAGAAACACGTTGGTGTGTATGCTTAGAAACCCGCGCACCTTTGGTAAAAGTAGCGCTTGTAATGGAAATAGCACATTTGTCACGTTGTAACAGACTTAAAAGTGAAAATGTCTCTTACCTAACACGCAGTAACATGAGATTAGCAAAAGCAGCCCCAAGGGTTGTGCCAGGGGAATCGAACTTCCCCTGCTGTTGTATGTGTTGAAGTCACCGCATTTGAAAACTAGGAGATTTGGTCTTGACTGTGTGTACGCAAAGACAGTTTGTCAAGTTTTTCTCGACAAGCCTAACAAGGTACTCGTCGAGGAAAACAATTTGTCTTTCCCAACGAGTTCCTCGGTCGTGTGTACGAGGCCATATACATCACTTATGAAGATTTATCACTTAACACTTTTTTCACTGGTTCTATATATACATATATATTTTCATAGTATATATATTAAGCTATTTTGAATTCACTCATATTAGTTAATAATTAATTTGTGTAATTATTTAATTGTATATGTGAGAGGTTTATACACATATTTCACTTAAGTGCTGCTTAATATATTTTTTCTGACACTGAATTTAGGTTTAGTAGTCACTATATATATTTTTTCACATTATTTATTTATTTAATAGAGGCAGCTAGTACCCCTAGGTTTCTTCCAGCCAGCACGACGGTGGGAAGTCAAGAAGGTGGGTTTATCTTGATTACCAAATTGATTTACCATAATTGCTGGAACCATGAATTCTAGGCTTTACCAGAAAATCCTAAAGCAGAATGTCCGGCCATCAGTTTGTGAATTTAAGCTCAAGTGCACTTATGCAACAGGACAATGATCCAACACCTCCAAATGGTTCAAACAAAGCAAAATGTAGGTTTTGGAGTGACCTAGTCAAAGTCTGAGATGCTTTATCATGACCTTACACAGGCCATTCATGTTGGAAAACCCTCCAATGTGGCTGAATTAAAACAATTCTGCAAAGAGTGGGCCAAAATTGCTCCCCAGTTACGTGAAAGACTCATTGCCAGTTATCGCAAATGCTTGATTGCAGTTGTTTCTGCCAAGGGTGGCACAACCAATTATTAGGTTTAGGGGGTAATTACTTTCTCACAGCCAGGCAGGTTTGGACAGTTTTTTTTGCATTAATAAATGAAACCATCATTTAAAAACTGCATTTTGTATTTACTTGGATTATTTTTTGTGTATTATTAATAATAATAATAATTAAATAATACATTTTTTGATGATCTTAGTCTTTTAAGTGTGACAAATATGCAAAAAAAATTAAAAAAATCAGAAAGGGGCAAGAACTTTTTCACATATTGAGACACCTGTCTTTACATGCACATGAATTTTAATGGCATCCCAGTCTTAGTCCGCAGGGTTCAATATTGAGTTGGCCCACCCTTTGCACCTATAACAGCTTCAACTCTTCTGGGAAGGCTGTCCACAAGGTTTGGGAGGGTGTCATTTGGAATTCTTTCAGAAGCACATTTGTGAGATCATGCACTGATGTTGGATGAGAAGGCCTGGCTCGCAGTCTCTGCTCTAATTCATCCCAAAGGTGTTCTATCAGGTAAGGGTCAGGACTCTGTGCAGGCCAGTCAAGTTCCTTCACCCCAAACTTGCACATCCATGTCTTTATGGACCTTTCTTTGTGCACTGGTGCACAGTCATTTTGGAACAGGGAGGGGCCATCCCCAAACTGTTCCCGCAAAGTTGGGCACATGAAATTGTCCAAAATTTCTTGGTATGCTGATGCCTTAAGACCCCTTTCACACTGAGGAGTTTTTTAGGCAGTTTAGTGCTAAAAATAGCACCTAAATACCGCATTAAAAACCTCCTGCCCTGCAGTCTCAGTGTGAAAGCCCAAGTGCTTTCACACTGAGGCGATGCGCTCGCGTGACCGCTGCAAAAGTCCTGCCAGCAGCATCTTTGGAGCAGTAAGAGGAGCGGTGTGTTTACTGCTCCTCCACCGCTCCTTTTCATTGAAAACAACGGCCAGCAATGCACCTCTGCAGAGCCGCATTGCAGGTGGTATTAACCCTTTTTCGCCGCTAGCTGGGGTTAAAACCACACCGCTAGCGCCTGAATACCGCTGCAATTCTGAAGGTATAGCCGCTAAAAATAGCAGCGCTATACCGCCACTGCACCTCCCGCCCCGGTGTGAAAGGGGCCTTAGAGTTCCCTTCACTAGAAATAAGGAGCCACGCCCAACGCCTGGAAAACAACCCCACATCATAATCCCATTCCACCAAATGATTTGGACCTGTGCACAAAGCAAGGTCAATAAAGAAATGGATGAGTGAGTTTGGGGTGTAGGAACTTGACTGGCCTAACCTCAACACGATAGAACACCTTTGGGATGAATTATACTGGAGACTGTGAGCCAGGCCTTCTTATCCAACATAAGTTCCTGACCTCACAAATGCTCTTCTGGAAGAATGGTCAAACATTCCCATAGACACACTCCTAAACCTTATTGACAGCCTTCCAAGAAGAGTTGAAGCTGTTATAGCTGCAAAGGGTCAGCCAACTCATTATTGAACTCTTTGGATTAAGACTGGGATGCCATGAAAGTTCATGTGTGTGTAAAGGCAGGCATCCCAATACTTTTGAAAATATAGTGTACATAAACATATATATATATATATATATATATGTTGGTGTTGATTTTCTAAAACTGGAGAGTGCAAAATCTGGTGCAGCTGTGCATGGTAGCCAATCAGATTCTAACTTCAGCTTGTTTGCTGTAAGTTTCTATACAGAACTGCATATATACCTAATTGATCCCTTTCCTGAAATGTTCTATACATGTCCACCTATGAGTTAATTTGTAATTGGGGAGATATACCGTATACAGTGCCTTGCAAAAGTATTTGGCCCCCTTGAATTTTGGGACCTTTTGCCACATTTCAGGCTTCAAACATAAATATAAAAACTGTGGGGCAGATTCACAGAGAATTAGATTATCGTAGCGTTTCCGAAATACACTACGCCGCCGTATTTTACCTGGCTCTACGTGGAATCCAGGTAGATTTTGTCCAGTAAACGACGGCGGCGTAGTGTATTTCTCCCGTCGCAATCCATCTACGCGAGTAGGGGGCGTGAAGGATTTAAAATAGGCGCGTTCCCGCGGCGATCGAACTGCGCATGCTCCGTTCGCAAATTTCCCGCCGTGCATTGCGCGAAATCACGTCGTTACGTCATTCGTTGTTTGAGTAGTGTCGTTTACGGACATTTCTATTCCAGAACGAGTTACGTAAAAAAAAAAAAAAAAATTAAATTCGACGCGGGAACGACGGCCATACTTAACATGGGCTACGCACTGTTAGACCAGCAAAAAGCTGGTCTAACAGTACGTAAAAAAAACAGACGTAAGCGATTGCGAAGACCACTCGTATCTTCGTGGATCGCCGTAAAAACACATTTGCATATCCCGACGCATCAAAACGACGCAAACTCCTCCCAGCGGCCGCCAAAAATATCGCAGCGTAGATCCGAAGGCTTACGAAGACGTAAGCCTCTCGGATCGAAGCCCGAAGCCGCCGTATCATGGTTTGAGGATTCAAACTAGTGATACGGCGCGCAAAATTTGAAATTACTCCTGTCTAACACCAGTTAGACAGGCGTAATTGCTTTATGAATCTGGGCCTGTAATTTTTGTGAAGAAACAACAACAATTGGGACACAATCATGAAGTGGAACGAAATTTATTCGATATTTCAAACTTTTTTAACAAATAAAAAACTGAAAAATTGGGCGTGCAAAATTATTCAGCGCCCTTAAGTTAATACTTTGTAGCACCACCTTATGCTGCGATTACAGCTGTAAGTAGCTTGGGGTATGTCTCTATCAGTTTTGCACATCAAGAGACTGAAATTTTTGCCCATTCCTCCTTGCAAAACAGCTCGAGCTCAGTGAGGTTGGATGGAGAGCATTTGTGAACAGCAGTTTTCAGTTCTTTCCACAGATTCTCGATTGGATTCAGGTCTGGACTTTGACTTGGCCATTCTAACGCCTAGATATGTTTATTTGTGAACCATTCCATTGTAGATTTTGCTTTATGTTTTGGATCATTGTCTTGTTGGAAGTCATATCTCCGTCCCAGTCTCAGGTCTTTTGCAGACTCCATCAGGTTTTCTTCCAGGTCCTGTATTTGGCTCCATCCATCTTCCCATCAATTTTAACCATCTTCCCTGTCCCTGCTGAGGAAAAGCAGGCCCAAACCATGATGCTGCCACCACCATGTTTGACAGTGGGAATGGTGTGTTCAGGATGATGAGCTGTGTTGCTTTTACGCCAAACATAGCGTTTTGCATTGTTGCCAAAAAGTTAGATTTTGGTTTCATCTGACCAGAGCACCTTCTTCCACATGTTTAGTGTGTCTCCCAGGTGGCTTGTGGCAAACTTTAAACAACACTTTTTATGGGTATCTTTAAGAAATGGCTTTCTTCTTGCCACTCTTCCATAAAGGCCAGATTTGTGCAGTATACGACTTATTGTTGTCCTATTGACAGAGTCTCCTACCTCAGCTGTAGATCTCTGCAGTTCATTCAGAGTGATCATGGGCCTTTTGGCTGCATCTCTAATCAGTCTGCTCCTTGTATGAGCTGAACGTTTAGAGGGACGGCCAGGTCTTCGTAGATTTGCAGTGGTCTGATACTCCTTTCATTTCAATATTATCGCTTGCACAGTGCTCCTTGGGATGTTTTGTATCCAAATCCAGCTTTAAACTTCTCCACAACAGTATCTCGGACCTGCCTGGTGTGTTCCTTGTTCAAGTTCAAGGGGGCCGAATACTTTCGCAAGGCACTGTATACTCGAGTATAAGACTACGTTTTTCAGCACATTTCTTTGTGCTGAAAATGCCCACCTTGGCTTATACTCGAGTCCCCTGGACCCCAAACTTAGCACACACATAGCCCCACTCTTCCTATATAAGTGTGCAGTTTGTTGTCCGGGGGACCTACGGCCAGGGAGCACTAATTTTTCAAAGCTGGGTGCCCCTTCCATAGACTCCCATGTTAAACGGTAATTTCTCAAGTGATTTTGGGGACCCGGTAGCGGAACTTGGCACACATATAGCTCCATTACTCCTCTATAAGTGTGCAAAGTTTATTGTCTGGGGGACCTACGGCTCGGGAGGATCGTTTTTTCAAAACTGGGCACCCCTTCCATAGACTCTCATGTTAAACGTCAGTCTAGTCATGGACACAGTGAGGCATGGGCACAGTGAGGCAAGGACACAGTGAGACATGGGCACAGTGAGGCATGCACATGGGCAAAGTGAGGCACAGTGAGGCATGCAGATGGACACCCAAGCTTATACTCGTGTCAATATGTTTTCCCATTTTTTTGTGGTAAAATTAGGGCCTCGGCTTATATTCAGGTCGGCTTATACTCCATGCTGGAGTAAATGTTATACTTTGAGCTGGCTGCAGTTTTTCACTCATCCACCCCGTCACTATTATGACATTTGTCATTCTACCCATCAACATTATGACATATTTTGCTTTTCAGATTCATCGTTTGCTTTATTTGGCCTCTACACTCATTTACAGAATCATGTAGACTACCCTGAGACTGTGGGTCAATAGGTTCTTAGTCCACCTGGAGTTTTTGGTGGCTGAATTGTGTGTTCTTAAGCCATGGTTGCACTCAGGGCTTGGAAACCCTCCTTCCTGCATCAATAAATGCCTTATGCCTTGCTCCCTAGTGGCCCAGCATGCTGATTGAGACACTGCTGCTGTAGCTTTTAACTGGAATGCCGACTCTCACATGTGGGAAGAAGAAGGGGAAAGATTCATTAATGTTTAACGGCTATGATCACACTGGGATCAGATCTGCTGTGTTTCCTGGAATTTACTTGACTAATTGTCATTGATTTATGATCAGAGTAGAATGTTGATTTTTACAACACCCCAGGTTAGTGGTGTAACACCGTCTTACATATATAAATATTCACGCACAAGACTGTATGTAGAGACGTGCACAAACAGCTGTACTAGAACATGTGCCATAAAAATAATACAGAATCTCATCTACCAATGTCTTACATCCCTGAAACATGCTTTCTGGAGCTAAAATGTTGTTAACTATGTCCTTGTACTTGGAAGAACATAGGGCTTCCAATAAAAAAACTGCACCAAGGTGTTGATTTACTAAAAACAAGTAGGTTCTTCACTTTGCATGGGAAGTTCCACTTTGCAAAGAATATGTGCAAAGGAAAATTAAAAAATAAATAAAAAAAAGCATTTTTGTTTGCGATGATGTAAGTCAGCAGATCTTCCCCTCATTCACTAACCTCTGCAAACTCCCTTGCAAAGTGCAACTTTACTTACTAAGTGAACAGCCTGCTTGCTCTTAGTAGGAATCCAGTACTTGAATAATGCTGTCTCAACCTAAAATAAGATTAATGTAAGCCTATGGTATGCTTTCTAAAACCCAATGTTTCTGGGTCTATATACAGTAAAGTTTGTTTCCTGATACAGTACAGCTGGCCATAAATGGATTGAAATTTGTCTGGTTTAGCAGGAACCGCCTGAATTTCAATCCATCTATGTGGCCATGACTGGTGTATGCCTAGTGCTTGGGAGTAAACCAAAACCCACCCCTAAAACCTTAAACCCACCCATAGAAATCACGCAACACCTTCTGGATTAAATGGCCACCAAAGGCCCCTTTTATTTAAAATCCAAAAGGTAAAATTAAATAACTTTATAAAAATAACCAACTTTTAAATATAAAACTTCTTTTTAACATTAAATATATATTTTAACCATTACGCAATAAATTAACCTAACAAAAAACAATTAACCCCAAACAGTTGTAGACACGAGGTTCCTGAGAAAGGGAAAGAAAAAGTGCCCGGTAATCGGCTGTACCCCATAGAAAGTCTTCGGACCTCTAGCCGCGCTCCCATCAGCTCACAAGGCCATGACTTCCTCCTTCGTTTGATTCTTCAGCACGATATACCACTATCCACCTAACCAGATAGGGAAGGTGCCCATCCCATGACGGGCCCCAACTCCTACCAACAACTAAGGTACACCCATCTAATCTGTATGTACCAAACCCCACCCAATTCTCAGGAACCCTGAACAAACGCCAACGTCCACCTGAAAAACAAAGAGCGTTACAAAACAGACACCCATACCAGACACTTCCCCAGGGAGGGAGGGAGGGAAAAACTGCCTGTGTGATGCCTCACTGTAGATGGCACCCGAATGGATGGCTCCGCCCCCCAGACCTTTTAAGGGAGCTTGCCTCGAGGCATAAGCCCCGCCCCCTGTGCAGCCGCGATTTGCGGCCCCTTCCTTATCCTGTCCCCCTGCTCAGGGTCCCCCCAGTCATGCGCACCTGCGCTAAGGTTCCACCTGCTGCGGAGCTTCCTTGACTGGTGTATGCCTAGTGCTTGGGAGTAAACCAAAACCCACCCCTAAAACCTTAAACCCACCCATAGAAATCACGCAACACCTTCTGGATTAAATGGCCACCAAAGGCCCCTTTTATTTAAAATCCAAAAGGTAAAATTAAATAACTTTATAAAAATAACCAACTTTTAAATATAAAACTTCTTTTTAACATTAAATATATATTTTAACCATTACGCAATAAATTAACCTAACAAAAAACAATTAACCCCAAACAGTTGTAGACACGAGGTTCCTGAGAAAGGGAAAGAAAAAGTGCCCGGTAATCGGCTGTACCCCATAGAAAGTCTTCGGACCTCTAGCCGCGCTCCCATCAGCTCACAAGGCCATGACTTCCTCCTTCGTTTGATTCTTCAGCACGATATACCACTATCCACCTAACCAGATAGGGAAGGTGCCCATCCCAATGACGGGCCCCAACTCCTACCAACAACTAAGGTACACCCATCTAATCTGTATGTACCAAACCCCACCCAATTCTCAGGAACCCTGAACAAACGCCACAGGCGCCCACGGTGACACCTCACGCGTGGGCGGCCCGCCACAGCCCTAAGGCCCGTTGTAGACCGTCCTGGAGCCCCAAGACCCACATGTCTATCCCAACCTGGGAAAGGTGCACCCCATCACCCCTTAAATAAAGGCCGAAGTCACTCTCGAGTTCGCGATGGCGAACCACCAACCCACCGTTCTGAATTACAAATTTGGACACTGCCTTATTGGCCTTAATCCGGGCCCTATTGACCCTGTCCACGGAACGAGCACCCCTCCAAGCTAACCTCCCCACCATTTCAGACCACACCAGGACAGTGTCTGGAAAAGCACTGCGCAGGCGCATGAAATCCCATTTGATGTCGCGAATCAACTCGCGAGCAGCCCTTAAGCAGAGATCGTTGCCCCCAACGTGCAGCAAGAGCACATCCGGGGGCCTGTCCAACCTGGCGTAATGCTGTACCTCCGGCATCACTCTGGCCCAAAGCATGCCGGGGATACCGATCCATCGCACCGTGGCTTCCTCCCTGGCAAAGCCCAACTGTCTGCCCTCTCTCCTGACCAGAGCCCTCTTAGCCCCCCAGTGAACATAAGAGTGGCCCAAAATCCAAATCAAGCCAATGGGGCCTGTAACGAAAAGAGTGGGGACAACAACAAGAAATTACATACAAGAGAAAACCAAACACACAGAACACATCACACATCCAGAGAGAGAGAGAGAGAGAGAGTTGACTTCAGACAGAAACACTCCCCCTTTTTTTTCAAAAACCCCAGAAACCCCCACAGAATCGTGCTCAAAACTACGGCCCCACTACGACCCCTACAACAACTGTGGCCGAACATATGACCTGAACCGCCGAGACTCCCAGCGACCTATCCGCTGCAGGATATCATCACTTAAGCCCCAGCGCGAGGCTTCCGTAGCAGCCCCTATCCTAAACGAATGGGAAGAGTAGTCCCTGGCGTTGAATCCGCCCGCCACCAAACACCGCTTAAAAACAGCCGAAAATTGGTACCTCGTCAGTGGAATCCCGTTCTCATGGACCAACAGCGGACCGGCGACAGGAGGCCTGTCGCCAAGCCAAGCACGTACCCCCTCCACCGGGCAGACCCCAAGATTCGGCACCTTACCCAGCACCACCTTAGACCCCCTCCCCGCCTGGTCAGTTTTTGACCTACGGAGCCATATTGAGACCGAATCAGAAAGTACGATCACGTCAGACACCTGCAGCCCCCCAGCCACCGCCTTAGAGGGGCTGACCAGTTCCCCTACGCGAAAGGCCCCAAAAAAGGCCAAGATGAACGCTGTTCGAAACAACCCAACCTCAAACGATGATGAGCACACCTGAGGCAACATTCCAACCAAAGATTCCAACATAAGCAGCGAAACCGGCCTCCTGGTATCCGGCCGAACGCGGCCCTTCCTATATCCCCGCAAAGCCTTGCGGACCACGAACGACTTAGTAACGTCCTCCACCCCGTTGATTTGGAAGAGGAAAGCCAATGCCGCCATTTTTGTGGACAGCGCAGAGACCGACACCCCATCTTCACAACATCTACCCAAAAAGTACAACAGCAAATGCAACCGTTCCTCAGCCGAGGAACCAACCCCCAGATCACTTACCAGGCCGTGCCATTCCCGCCACACCCGCTCATAAGCCCTCCACGTGGATTCAGCTACTGACCTTTTCACCAATCCAATCACTCGGCCAAAACGAGGTCCCACAAGCCACTGGGGCACGGCACCCCTTCCTGCTCCGCCTCCGGAGCCAGACGCCGGAACCGATCCCACTGCAAACGAGAAAGGGCATCAGCCACCTCATTTTCAACCCCGGGAATATGCACTGCACAAACCACAATGTTCAAATCCAAACATTTTAGCACTAACGCACGCAGCAGACGAACCACCGGCAATGACGAAGCCGACAAAGAAGTAATGGCTTGCACCACACCCAAATTGTCGCAGTGAAACCTCACTCTCCGATCCTTGAACTCCTGACCCCACAGTTCCACCGCCAACACAATAGGGAACAACTCCAGCAACATCAAATTCCGAATCAACGGCGACTCCACTACCTGCTGTGGCCACCGCCCAGCACACCACTGTCCCTGAAAATAGGCCCCGAAACCCACCGAACCCGCCGCATCGGTAAAGAGCTCCAATGCACTGGCTGGGACCACCGGGGCCAACCAAAGGGATCTACCATTGTAGTTTTCCAGAAAGGAGTCCCAAACTCTAAGATCCTCCCTATGCTCGCGACCCAACCGCACAGAATGATGAGGAGCCCTAACCCCCGCTGTGGCCGCCGCCAACCGGCGGCAAAAAACCCTCCCCATCGGCATTATGCGACAGGCGAAGTTGAGCTTCCCTAACAACGACTGCAACTCCCGTAACTTCAACTTTGAACTACTGGCCGCCCTTGCGACGGACTCCCGCAAGTCCACCAACTTGTCTTCCGGGAGCCGGCATTCCATCCGCCCCGAATCAATAACAATGCCCAAAAACTTCAGCTCCGTGACGGGTCCCTCCGTCTTGTCACGCGCCAGAGGGACCCCGAATACCTCGCAAACGTGCTGAACCGTGGCCAGCAAGATCATGCAAGCCCGGTCATTAGGTGGTCCGACCATCAAGAAATCATCGAGATAATGTAACACTGACGCCAAACCAGACAAGTCCTTCACCACCCACTCCAAAAAGGAACTAAACAACTCAAAATACGAACACGAGATGGCGCAACCCATGGGCAAGCACCTATCCACAAAAAACTTCCCGTCCCAAAAACACCCCAACAACCGCACGCTCTCCGGATGAACTGGCAGGAGCCGAAACGCCGATTCGATATCGGTCTTGGCCAACAAGGCCCCGCACCCAAAGCGCTGAACCCAGCGCACGGCCTCATCAAACGATGCGTAGGACACCGTACATAATGCCGGGTCAATGGCGTCATTCACCGACCCCCCTTTAGGGTAAGAGAGATGATGAATGAGCCGAAACTGATTCGGCTCCCGTTTCGGAACCACCCCAAGAGGTGACACCACGAGGCCATCCACAGGCGGGACATCAAACGGGCCCGCCATCCTACCCAAACCCACCTCCTTCCGGAGCTTGTCAGACACCACCTCTGGGTGCTCATAGGCAGACTTCAGGTTAGCCGTCAAAGGAGGGATGACGGCCAAATCACTCGGAATCGGGAAACCCTCCTTAAAGCCCAACCACAAGGCCCGTGCAGCTACCCTGTTCGGGTACCTACTTAGGTACGGCGCCATCTTTTCCACCCTCACCGGCGTCTTCCCTTTTTCCAGTGTCACCTGCCTTCCTGCCCTTCTTGAAACACTTTGACAAGGGGTGGGCCCCGCCACAACCTGAACACTCGTGTCGGAAGCAACAAGAGCTCCCGAACTTACAGGAGCTCTCATTGAACTGCCAGCAGAAACCTTTTCGTTTTGCGGCCGACAATGGGGAGGACTGAGCTCCCCCGGCCCCTTCACGAAAGGGCTGAGGCACTACCCTGGCCTGAGACATGAGCCTCATCCACAAGGCGATATCCTTCTGATTCCATTTTATCTCAGGCCTCCATGCCTTCTTCTGCCTGAACTGCTCATCATATCGCAACCAGGCTCCCCCCCCATACACCCTCTGCGCCTCGCTGATAGAATCAATATAACTGAACAAGCCCGTACACTGATGCGGGTCTTTCTCCCCAATCACGCTCGCCAAGATATAAAACGCCTGAGCCCAGTTTGCGAAAGTCCGGGGAATAAGGCGGAAGCGCCGTTTTTCCTCTTCCTCCTTCTTACTCTCATCGGGCTTCACCTTATCCAAATTGAACTTCTCCAGGGGAAGTAATGAAAATATTTCCACAAACTCCCCCTCCAGATACGTTCCCGCACCTCCTGCTTCAAGGGTGAACCCAAGGGTGCATCATAACACAGGTATACCTCGCAACGGGCCGAGTCAGACAACCGAACACCATCAGCCGTCAAACCCGACGCCGATCCCGACTGTGCACTAACTTGCGCCACCCCAGAAGGAGACCCGCTAACCACAGCACCCGCCACCGACTCCCCAAGCACCGGGGTCGGCACCACTGACTGGCCAGCGGGGGACAAACCCCCACTCCCACCCGTAAGCGGCACAGCCGCAGACACTGCTTCAACTGTACTAGCAACCGGAGGGACCAACCACGCAGCCGTGGGAGGCCCGGAAGCAGCCGGAGGGGGAACGACCGCCCCCCCCCGGCCATGGCCCTACATCCCTGCAACATGGACGAAAGCAACTGCTGCAACATGAGTGACCCGACATCCAAGACACCCCCCCCCCTGCCCACCACCAACCGAAGAAGTCCCCAACATAAAAGAACCCACCCCAGCAGAGGGACTGGAAAGAGGAAGAGAGGGTGCAGGAGGAAGCAAGGGAGGGGGAGGGGGGGGAGAAAACACAGAAGGAGAAGATACAGGAACAGACATAGAAGCGCTCTTACCCGGCTGCCCAGCAGAAACAGTCCGACCAGCCGCCGATCCGGATCCACGTTGGAGCCCCGACGGGCCCGCCACCTCCTCTGGACCATCAGAGTCCGTATCCGAGATCTCACCCTCAGACCGTTGGTCCCCTTGCCCGGCAAGGGACGTTGAGCCCGCAGGCAAGGCCATGGAACTGCTGCCTGAAGAGATGCTGTGAGCCTCTGAGTCTGGCCGTACTGTGTCCATCGTTCTCCCCCGCCGAGCCCCCTGCGAAACAGCAGTAGCCGCTCGCGATACGCCGTCGTCACCCCTCACTGGACCTCCACTTCCTCCGCGACCAGCCGGAGCCGCCCTGGCTGCTGAGCTCCCAGCCGTGCCCACCGATCTCCCCCGCCGCGAAGTGCCACGCGGAGCGGATGGACCCGCCCGCGCTACCGTTCTGGATGGTCCCGCCACGGGTCTAGCAGGCGACGGAGACGCCACCCGCCGACCCGATACTCGCTGTGGCCTAGGCCTCTTGCTAGCATCCCTAGGAGCCTCCCCAGACAGCCTCTTCCTGGACCCTGAAGGGTCAGCAAACGGGCTCTCATCGCGCCGATCCCCCGCCGGAGACCCCCCTGGAGACCCACCCGGGCTGTACCTGACCGGGGGCCGAGAACGCCTGGCCGGACGTGGCGAGGGGGGGGGGGGACGGGGGGGGGGTAGGGGATCGCTGGACCTACCCTCTCCTGGATCAGGGAACAGCTCCAGCAGCTGCTCTGCATACCAGTCTGCCCCATGGATCCTAGCAGCAGCCCTCAGGCGCTCCACCATCCCTTCCAAACGATCCATGTGTGAGGCAGCAGCACAGAGAAAAACTGCCTGTGTGATGCCTCACTGTAGATGGCACCCGAATGGATGGCTCCGCCCCCCAGACCTTTTAAGGGAGCTTGCCTCGAGGCATAAGCCCCGCCCCCTGTGCAGCCGCGATTTGCGGCCCCTTCCTTATCCTGTCCCCCTGCTCAGGGTCCCCCCAGTCATGCGCACCTGCGCTAAGGTTCCACCTGCTGCGGAGCTTCCTTTCTTGATAGAGAGAAGTTGAGAGAGAATGATTGTATTCTTTTGAAAAAGGCCCATTTCACACTGGGGCGGGAGGTGCCGTGGCAGTATAGTGCCGCTCGACCAAAAGCGCGGTGATGTCCAACACGTACGACGGCACTATAAAGTTGACAGTTCATTCAAATCGCGCCACCCTTTGGGCTGCTTTTGCTGATACTCGTGTTAGTAAAAGTTTGTTAAAAGACGATTTGCGCTTTTCAGTCTTCGTGCTTTTCAGTCCGTTACAGCGTGACGAATGTACTATTTCCATTCCAAACGCTAGTTTTACCAGAACGAGCGCTCCCGTCTCATACTTGATTCTGAGCATACGCATTTTTTTTCCCCTCAGAAAAGAATACACATGAGTGGTTTGCGCGACAAGAAAAAGACTGACGGTAAATGATGGGGAAAAAATATAGCTGGTTCGAATTCTTTTGCGGGCAGTTTTCTCGATGGGGAAAACTGCTATGGAGCATACACACGACCGGTTTTCCCGACCAATCTTAAAAATGGCAGTTTTCTCGTCGGAAAAAACTGGTTGTGTATACGAGGCATAAGACTTAGTAGCTTAAATCCCTATATAGAACGTGATCTTAATCCAAAAAAAAAAACAGGTGCCCTAGATCAATAGCTCAGTCAAATATTAACTTTTTTTTTTAATGAACAACCTAAAATGTACCAATTACAATACTTTTTAAATATCACTTTGAATTCACTTTGAACCTCTACGCCTACAGGTACATTGTTAACCATTAGGAATGATAACTATTTTCTCTTTTTTTGTTTATCTTTGTTTCTTTGTCAATTTTGTATTGCCCACATGCAATTCTCACATCTTACCTACCTATCTGAGGGCTAGATGTTGACCTGGCATCCAACATTTTCAGCTGACTACAAGTGCCCTTATTTTCTAAATGGCCTAGAATGTAAGCCTGTGTAATTAGAAGCTAATGGGTTTCTTTAGTCAGAATGCTGTTTGGAATCATATGATGCAATGGGGTTTATTTACTAAAGGCAAATAGACTGTGCACATTCAAGTCCAGTTGCTGGAGAGCTTAGTAAATGAGGGAAAGCTCTGCTGACTTCCATCATCCAATCATGTGCAAGAACCAATGCTGTTTTTTTTTACTTTCCTTGGGTATTCTTTGCAAAGTGAAGCTTCACCTCAATTACTAAGCTCTGGAGCAACGACAGAGTCTTCTTGTCTTTAGTAAATCCACCCCAATGCTTCTGTACCACCTAGATGCATTGTGAAATATTTGCTGAATCGCCCCTGTGTTTTTCTCAGCACAGACACCGAGAAGGCGTTTGACTGCGTGAATTGGGCCTTCATGTCATCAGTCCTTAAACAGATCGGCCTAGGACTTAAAATTCTACAGTGGATTCTCAGCATTTACTCCACACCCACAGCCCAGTTCAAAAGTCAAAGCCAACGGAATCCTTTTGGAGTCGTTCCATATAACGAACGGAACTAGACAGAGATGCCCCTTCTCACCCCTCTTCTTTGCCTTGGCCTTGGAACCCTTCCTTTGCAAGGTAAGATCCAACCCAGACATAGCAGGGGTGACAGTTGGAGGGACCCAATACAAAATTTCTGCTTACGCAGATGACCTCATGCTTTTTGCTAACTAACCCAAACGTCTCTCTAATCTGAAAATTAATTTTGATAAGTCAGCCACTATGGGAATTAATATACTATCCAGTAGATTGCAATCCCTAAAATCGCAATTCAGATTTAAATGGTCAGATACCTCCCTCAACTACTTGGGAATCCTGATCCCCAATGACTTGAAACACACCTTTGAACGCAACTTCCCGCCCCTCCTGACTAGGACCAGATTGCTCCTGGAGGACTGGACCAAAGGATTGCACTCCTGGTTCGGCAGGTGTAACCTCCTCAAAATGTCTATCCTTCCGAAGTTCTTATATTTGTTTCAAGCGCTTCCGATAAGGATCCCACCCCACTATTTTAAACAAGTACATTCCCTGGGCAAATTCAAAGCCTAGGCTACGTAGGCACTATCTAACACTGCCCAAACACTATGGAGGGCTGGCTCCCCCAGATTTACGGCATTACTATTCGGCAGTTCATCTAGGCAGAATAATAGATTGGAACCGTCATAGCGGGAAAAAAACTGTGGATACAGTTAGAGCAGGAGCAGTCCACGCCCACACTAAAAGGAGCAGTCTGGTGTTATTATCAGCTATCCCTAGCACTGAAATCCCACAAAATTGGCGTCCTTTTTCCCCCACAAATAGAGCTTTCTTTTGGTGGTATTTGATCACCTCTGCAGTTTTTATTTTTTGCGCTATAAACAAAAATAGAGCGACAATTTTTTAAAAAATTCTATATTTTTTACTTTTTGCTATAATAAATATCCCCTAAAAATATATATATAAAAAAGTTTTTTCTTCAGTTTAGGCCGATACGTATTCTTCTACCTATTTTTGGTAAAAAAAAATCGCAATAAGTGTTTATTGGTTGGTTTGCACAAAATTTATAGCGTTTACAAAATAGGGGATAGTTTTATTGCATTTTACATTTTTTTTACTACTAATGGCGGCGATCAGCGATTTTTTTTTTGTGACTGCAACATTATGGTGGACACTTCGGACAATTTTGACACATTTTTTGGATAATTGTCTTTTTTACAGCAAAAAATGCATTTAAAATGCATTGTTTATTGTGGAAATGAAATTTGCAGTTTGGGAGTTAACTATAAGGGGGCGCTGAAGGGGTTATGTGTTCCCTAATGTGTGTTTACAACTGTAGGGGGGTGTGGCTGTAGGTGTGACGTCATCTATTGGGTCTCCCTTTAGTCACGTGATCGATGACGCCGCCACAGTGAAGGACCGGGACCGCAGGATTCGCAGACATGATCGCCGCTGGAGTGCGGCGATCGGTCCCCGGAGCTGAAGAATGGGGAGAGCCGTGTGTGCTCTCCCCGTTCTTCAGCTCCGGTGACCGATCGCCGCACTGCAGCGGCGATCAGGTCCGTGAATCCTGCGGTCCTGGAGCTTCGGACCGGGTCACGGCCGCCGCTGGGTACTAGCACAGCACGTACCTGTACGTGCATGTGCCCAGCCATGCCATTCTGCCGACGTATATGTGCAGGAGGCGGTCCTTAAGTGGTTAATATATGTTTTTATTAGCCTGCATTATTATTTTTTTGGAGTTGGCACTCAAAAAAGAAAAGCACAAGCCAGAGTAAAGAAGGTCAGTTGACAGGTAGGATATTGCTGGTGATGTGCCCCATGGTTTTTGGGCATCCTATCAGCAAAAATGTAAAAACAAGAGCTAAAGCCACAGATAACATTTTTAAAAACCATAAAAAGAGAGCCTTCCTCCTTCAACCCACCTCTCCTTGGTGTAATACTGTGAGGTTGGTGGAGGGGGGAATGCACAACTCATGATGAGGCTCTTGAAGGCACTTGTGAGTGTAGAGTCATGACATAGGATGGTGTTTGCATGTCATACCACTATTGGAAGGTATAATGGCCCTGGTTGTAGTACTGTTGTAGTCATGATGGTGGTGATGACATGCGCAAAGCATTACAGTGGAAAGCAGTGACGAATTCCAGTGAGCCATGTCTTAGGTAAACCATTATTTCCTCTATGTCAGGGAAGAAGTACTGGCAATCTTGCCAGTAGAAGAAATGGCCATAGAAGAAGTACTGGCAATCTTGCTAGTAGAAGAAATGGCCATAGAAGAAGTACTGGCAATCTTGCCAGTAGAAGAAATGGGAGCCATAGGTTCATCATGTGACAGGAAGATTCTCCTGCTGGCCTATAAAAGGCTGCCACTGTCTGATCCAAATTGCTGGATTGTCGTCAGCCTTCCTGAGTTCCTAAATCTCTGTATTACTGCTGTTTGGATTTTCTCTTGTGACCTGGCTTGTTCTTGACCTGTCTGATCCGCTCACCTGGTTTGACCCCCTGGCTTGCTTTACTGACTTGTTACCTTCTCCAGCACCTGATCCCGGGTTGTTTCACAGACTTTGCTTCAGTTATCTGTTCCTGCCTGTTTTCCAACACCAGACCTTTGGCTTGTCTCAATTCCTGCAAACCTGCATCTTCTGCCTGGATCTAGAGTGTTTGATCCCCAGCCGGCTTCCACTGTTGCTCCTTGTGCACACTTTGCCAAGTGTTACCGAGGACTCCTAGAGACTACAGCCCAGTGGTGTTTTCTCTATTCTCCAGTATTCTTCAGGCACCCACCAGCTCCTCTCTCTTGGGTCCATCTGGCAACCTGTGCTTCTCTGGGCACTACACCCTCTGTACCCAACCTCAGGGGTGTACTGCACTTAGCCGCAAGGGGAGCCCTCTCGGCATTTCGGCCTCCAACCAGGTACGTGACACTCAGTTTGGGTTCTTTCCAATTTCCTTCCCTATGCAAGTTTTTTCATAGCTTTTGCTTGATTGTCACCTTGGTGAGTGATGTACCCTGAAGCAAAGGTGTGCATTTTGTGAAGCCTTTCCACATTGGAGGATGCTTGCAGCCATGGCGACAGACCCGTAGAAAGACCTGCCTCCTGGCTAGTGGAAGGCAAACTTGGTTCCTCCACAGTGTAAATCCTAGCTTGCTCTTCCAGCATAGTCTGCCCTTTCTCCTGCTCATCATCATCTTTCTGTTGGTACAGTGCCACTCTTTTGGTAATTTCTTGCATCCGGGAATCCTGTTAGTAGTTCTTTGCAACTTCTTTATCTGGTTTTTCAGCTCTAACTGTAAAACAAAGACATTTTTGCATTGGTGATAAGCTAACCACTCTTTATTTCTTTACAGGTTTCTTGCTACTGTTCTTTTAAATACATCTGCACATTTTGATTTCTGCATGAGTAAATCAACCATCTAAGCAACATGTAAGCCAATGTGGTGAAACGTGAGGAAATTGATGATTCCTACTCCTACAAGGTGGAAAGATATTAATACATTATTTTGGCAAATATGTAGTTTTCCTAAATGTCTTAGAGCAATTAATGGCAAGTACATTAGAATAGCAATGTATGTGGCATTACTTCAACTATAGGAAGTGTTTTTCCTATAGTTTATCCTGCTGGCTGTTGCAGATTCAAAATAAATTTTCACCTAAATCGATGTTGAATCTCATAGAAAGCAATAGTGAGTTCCAAGTTTGTGCCATCAGACATTGGCCTAAAAAAAAGAAAAAACAAAAATTAGTCAGCATTCCATTTTATTTTTATTGACGATGAAGCTTTTGGCCTGGGTGAACATTTATTGAAGCATTGGAGACTAAGCCAGTTCAAGTAATTATTTAACTATATGCTGTGCCATACGTTGTAGAATGGTTAAATGCACGTTTGTGATCCTGCGAAACAAATGGCATATTTTGCACACAGCCATCCAGATAACTCCGGCGAACGCTACTAATATCATCAAGACTACCAGTGCTCTAAATAACTATGTAAGGGAAAGGGATGGCTATATAGTAAAGGACTGTTTACCCCATACCTTGGAACAAGCTCAGTAGAGCAGTGTTTGGGGGAATGTGAATGCAATATTTAACTCAATGGCCCAATATTGTATGTCCCTTGCTAATGAAGATTGGTGGCAGGAAAGGTTGGCCTAAAAGCTTGTAAATATTCTAGAGTTTTATTTCCGCAAATTAAAAATGTGTCTGCGTTTTTTTTGGCTGTTGTTTTCCTTTTTTTAAATGTTCTTTTTGTTTGGGATCCTACATTTTGCATGATGTTAAAAATTAAACATTAATTATTTAATTACATTTATGCCTTTGATCTCATTTTTCTTTAGTTCCCTAAACATATGAGAATGTGGCACAAGTTATGCCAGTCTAGACAGGAAAAAGCAACAATCTGCTTGCCCTGCTACTGCCCATGCTCTGCACCATACAGCCTGACCTGTCAGTTTAGGTGGAAAGACATGTCTTGGTAGGTTTGCAGTTGTGCCATACTCTTTCCATTTTTGGATGATGGATTGAACAGTGCTGTGTGAGATGTTCAAAAGCTTGGGATATTTTTTTATAACCTAATCTTCTCCACAACTTTATCCCTGACCTGTCTGGTGTGTTCCTTGGCCTTCAAGATGTTGTTTGTTCATCAAGGTTCTCTAACAAACAGAACAGTTGTATTTATACTGAGATTAAATTACACACAGGTGGACTCTATTTACTAATTGACTTCTGAAGGAAATTGGTTCCACTAGATTTTAATTAGGGGTATCAGAAGAAAGGGGGCTGAATACAAATGCACGCCACATTTTTCAGATATTTATTAGTAAAAAGATTTGAAAACCATTGATCATTTTCCTTCCATTTAACAATTATGTGTCACTTTATATTTGTCATTGCATAAAATCCCCAAAAAATACATTTAAGTTTTTGGTTGTAACATGACAAAATGTGGAAAATTTCAAGGAGTATGAAAACTACTAATGAACGCAATAGCTGCCAACGTTTGAAAATATTGTAGGAGGCCTTGGGACTCAATAATAAAAATGTTGTGGGTGAGTGGGTGAAGAAAGACGGCCACAAAACACATAGGGGCATGGCCAAAAAGTTGGTGTGGACAATAAAGTAGGTGTCAGTTCAAGCACTCCTGTCAGATAGTGGATTCTTGGTGCAATAGGATCCAGGTAAGGGACTGGGCAAAAGTATCAAACAGCCACGGCTGCTTTTAGAGCCAAAAGTCAACTTGGTGGCAAAGTAATATGAACCTTTCCATTTGATGCCATGCCAGCAATTTTTTTATACAAAGCAACATTTTGTTTAAAAAAAAGAGACTGTTGCAGTTTCCAAGATTTTGGTTCAAATTCATACTTGTTTAATAAAAGTATTTAATTTTTGCATTTTTTTAATTATATACATGTATATAAACAGTTTCTTTATTAAGCATCCAGTATTGCGAGAGGTCAGACAGCTGTATACCTGGATTGTTTGCAATTAGCTGTATCAAAGCACATTTTAATTTCATCATCTTAATAAATCACATGATAAATTAATGGAACAGCACACAATTACATGGTTATATATTTGATATTTCCTCAGTATTCCATGGAAGTATTTGAGTGCAGCAGATTCTTATATTTATATAATGTGCGGCCAAGCGCAACCTTTTCAAATTTTTACCAAAAGGTGAAATAAGCTCAATCATTGGTGTCAGTGGTATAAAATATACTACATTGTTTGTGTTACTTGCAAAAATATTAAAGTTCTCATTATGTTCAGTGATTAATACATAATAATAATTATAATAATAAAATATCTACTACTACAATAAGCCAACATGTTTGTAAGCAGAATTTCAGCCTATTGCTGCACCAAAATTGTTATCTAGCTACAATCCCATTAAGCTATTCCATGATTTTAAGTAGCTCAATTACACTGCTAAAAACGCTTTTCCCATTCTTGGTGTCCATGGGAGAAATACTACCCCGTTGTTGATCAGTGGCGTCACAAGCCATGGCCATGGCTTACAGGACAGCAGAACCCATAGTCCATGGCCAGCTCCCAGCAGGACCCACAGACCAGCAGGACCCACAGGTGAGCATAAATTGATGGGCACTAGTGAGGCTGCATTGATGGGCACTGATCAGGTGGCATTGATCTACACTGGTGAGGCTGCGCTGATAGGCACTGGAGAGGCTGCGCTGATATGCACTGGTGAGGCTGCATTTATGGGCACTGGTGAGGCTGCATTGATGGGCACTAGTGAGGCTGCATTGATAAGCACTGGTGAGGCTGCAAAAATGCACAATGGTGAGACTTCAAAAAATGCGCAATGGTGAGGCTTCATTGATGACCTCTGTAGATTATAATTTTTTTGACATATAGATATATATAATTGCGTTTTATGGATGCCCCCCCTACTTTTGTCCCTGTCCCCCCATGTGCCCCCCGTAAATATGAAAGCTGGAGAAGCCACTGTTGATGATGTCAGTAATAGGATTTATGGCTCATTGTTGGTATCAATGGGAGGAATAGTGTCTTCCATCAGTGGGAGGAAAAGTGCCCCTAGGGTTAGATAAGGGCAAGCAAAGGGTTACATCCAGAGACCACTGAGCTACACAGCATAAGTATTTATGCATGTGCGCATAGAGCTTCATATATGTTTGATTACATTTTAGCTGCATGTTACTTTGTTGCATATGTAGCGCTCACCCCCGAAGGAGCCGCTGGTTGTTTTTGGGATCGACGTATTAAGTTATCTTGTAGTGTGTCTAGGGGTAGTAGCAGTGAGTAGTAGCAGTGAGTAAATGTCCAGTCACCAAATGGGTTTTCATATGCTTTATTCCAAGGCCCAATACGGCCAACATCATCAGGAGTTTGGAAAGGTTGATGAAGCAATAGAGAACTTTGCGGTATCAGGCCTGGATAAGAAACAGAGCAGTCCTGCACTCAATAGTAGTAGATACAGTTCATCGCCACTCTAGTCAGAGTGGGTGAAGTGCCTCCGGACAGAATCCTGTTATAAGTCTGGCAGCCGAAGTGTCACTTTTTTTTTTATCAAAAAGCTTTTATTGAGCAAAACAACAACGCACAGGGCATACAAGCGGTGTACAGTGACAATACACGCAATCAAAGTGTCACTTTTAAATTGCTGGGAGGAACAGGCCTCTGTTACAGGCCTGGCTCGGGCCTCTGCCACAGACCTAGTACTTCAGTACTCAAGAGAACAATTCAGATTGAGCAAATCCTCCCAGTAAATGCAATGAAAAGGATCACTGGTTGACAGCTGTCATGTACCTGTCAAACCCTGGTGAGCAGATCCCCGATGATTCGATCAGTAAAGTTGGGGACCCAGTAAGTCACTGGGGCCCCTATCAACATCTGGATGGGTCTCCATGGAGCAGGCAGCTCCGGCCAGGTGGGCCATGCCGACGGGGTCCGTGGATGCGCGCACCCTGAAGGTAGGTGCTGCACCTGAAAAGTAGACCCTGCGCAGAGAGAGAGAGAAGAAGAACACCACCCAGAACACGTGGCGTCTGCCACAGATATACCCCTCCCCAGCATGCCCAGCGAGTGAAAAGTCCTCTAATTGGCTGCTGGGGAAAAGCAGCTCCGTCAGAACCCCTCTAGCGCCAACTGTCGTCCAGGGGAGGGATCGCACCCCTGGATCGCAGACTGACCCATAGGACAGCTCTGAAACAGCAGCAGCCTGCAATTTTAACAAATTATGAATGGGAGCTTTCACCCACTAACTTTAGCGTAGTGCCCGTACTGAAAGTAAGGGGGCGCTACACATATAACTCAAAAAGCCATATGCTTCTTTTGTTTGTGATCATCATAAATCAAACAAATTCCTTCCTGGAAATTAAAACCACTATGGATGATCCAAAATTGAAAAAATAGATAATGTCAAATACATTGGGGACATAAAAACACTATTATTTGAAGTAAAAATGTACAAAATGCAATATATATGCAAATGGTATTCCCTGTATTGTTTTCTCTGGTGATGAAACTGGGTAGGACCAGCAAAACCAATCAGGAACCATAATTATTTTCTCCATTCCCCACATTGATTCACCCTCCTGGTTCACTCTTCTGGTTGCTGACTTTGAGGGAAAAAAAAATACTTGGATACCATGAAGTTATATGATATTGTACTCTTGATTTATATGATACTATGGGGTTTATTTACTAAAGCTGTAGAGTGCAAAATCAGGCTCACTTCGTCAGAGAAACCAATCGGCTTCCAGGTTTTATTGCCAAAGCTCAATTACTGTAAACAATCTGAGGTTAGAAGCTGATTTGTTTCCATGCAGAAGGGAGCCTGATTATGCACTCTTCAGTTTTAGAAAATAAACCCTTATATGCAGACCCGCCTGATTCATCAGTAATTTTGGGGCCCCTTACACAGATTCAGGCATGGGCCCCCTGGAGCAGAGAACCAGGGGGGTTGCTGCCGCCGCAAATTGAGAAGCGGGGGGAGTGTCGCAAATTGAGAAGCTGGGGGGCGCCACAAATTGAGAATGGAGGGGGCGCCGCAAATTGAGAAGCTGGGGGTGCCATTGCACATTAAGTTTGGGGGGGGGCTTTGGGTGCTGACGAACAATAAAAATGAAAAAGAAAAGGGGATGACATCCAGTGCTCTGGGGACCACCTGGCCCCTTAGAGGTCGGGGGGCTTTGGGTGCTGCCAAAAAAAAAAAAGGGGGATGCCATCCGGGGCCCTGGGGACCATCGTATTCCTTAGGCCGCGTACACACGATCGAACATGTCCGCTGAAACTGGTCCGCAGAAAACTTTGTTTTTTCATCACGTTGTTGTGTTCTACGTCACCGCGTTCTGGTCCGAGGGGATTTTGGTCCGATGGTGTGTACGCACATCAGACCAACAGACCACTTCAGCCTGGTCCGATGAAAACGGTCCGTCGGACATGTTTCATCGGACATGTCTGATCGTGTGTACGAGGCCTTAGAGGTTGGTGGGGGCTTTGGGTGCTGACAAAAAAAAGGGGGGGATGCCATCCTGGCCTCTTAGGCCTCGTACACACGAGGGGATATGTCCGCTGAAAACGGTCCGATGGACCGTTTCAGCAGACATCTCCGCTCGTGTGTATGGGCTAGCGGACAGATTTGTCCACCCGACAGATTTCAAAGCAAGCTTTGAAATCTATCCGGTGGGAATCTGTCCGCCCGACATGTCTGCTGGTTAGTACACTTACCAGCAGACATGTCGTCCCGCACCGCCGCCGCGCCGCCGCCGAATGTATTCGGCGCATGCGCGGAAGTGTTTTACTTCCTGGTGCGGTGACGTAGCGGTGACGTGGCGGCGTCAACGTCACCGCCGCGTCACCGCCACGTCACCGCCGCGTCACCGCCACGTCACCGCCACGTCACCGCGCCGTCCGGCGGCGGGGAATTTGATCCGATGGTGTGTACACGCCATCGGATCAAACTCCCGATCGGACATATCCGATGGAAATGGTCCGCGGACCGTTTTCATCGGATAAGTCCGATGGTGTGTACGAGGCCTTAGAGGTCGGGGGACTTTGGGTGCTGACGAACAAAAATAAATAATAAAAATCATTTTTTTTATTAAAAAAAAGGGGGGATGTCATCCAGGCCCCTGGGGACCACTGGGCCCCTTACAGGTGTACTGCCAGTACCCCCCTGATGGCGGCCCTGCTTATATGTGAACTATTGCATGTTTATGACAATAAACTGCACTAATTTGTTATGTGACACCTTTGAATTTCACTTGATTCTTAGCAACCCCCCTGTAGGAAATAAATCCCCCAACATCAGGGCGGGCTGACATTACCCCAGGGTAGATCCATGGCTGCAGTTGACGACTTAAAAAATACTTTGGACACTAGTCACTTTTTAGCCTTTTCAGAATGTACTTTTTGCTCCAGGCTCCCATGGAGAGAGAGTTAGGGCTTCAGATACCTCAAGTAACATTTTCCAGCCAACCACACTCGTGCCACAATGCACATAGAACATTGACCACAGTGTACTGAAAAAATAAGCACCAACAGGCAAACACCTGCAGAAATGTTCACATTTTTAGCCAGGCAGTGGGTACCTCCATCTCCATCCACCTCCGTCTCACCCCCCCCCCCCCTCCAGCAGGACTTCTAACCCTAGCGGTAAGAGAATCACTAGTTTCCATCCGATGCGCACCAAAGTGCATGCGCGTGCGCACGGGTGCCCGCAGTTGCCTGGGTGCACCAATGCGCATGCGCAATGCACGCCGTGTATGTGCAGGAGCATGTCCCTGATGCCAATTGGTGCCAGGCGGCCTAAATGGAAGAAGGAAAATTATGGACAGCCGCACACCAGTGAAATGTAAAAAATACTATGGGCCAGATTCAGGTAGAGTTAGGCTGGAGTATTAGTGATACTCCAGCCTAACTCTCACTTTGAGCCGGCGTTTCTGTTTTCTGTAAGCAGAAAACAAGAAACGCCGGGTTGGAGTTCCTATACGAGCGGCGTAATTGTATTTTGCCGTCGTAGCGCAATTTTAAAAATGGCGCTCGGGGTGTTCCCGCTGATTAACGCCGAGAATATGTTAATCAGCGAGAATCGGCAATTCAAGATCGTATTCGGGCCCGACGCAGTGACTTTCCGACGTTTCCGTAAGAGATACGCGGCGTAAAGAAAAAACAGCCCCCTAGTGGAGTATCCTATGTTAAGTATGGCCGTCGACATCGCGTCGAATTTAAACATTTTCGCGTCGTTTGCGTAAAACGTCCGTGAATGGGGATTGACGTCATTGACGTTCACTGACAGAATTTGGAGCATGCGCACTGACAGTCGACGCATGCGCAGTACGTTCGCCGCGGGATCGCGCATAGTTAACATAATACACGCCCCCTACCTGCCCAATTTGAATTCCGCCGGCTCATTTTCGCTACGCCGCCGCAACTTTAGGAGCAAGTGCTTTGTGAATAACAGTACTTGCTCCTAAAGTTTCGGCGGAGTAATGTAAATGAGAAATGTTACTCCACCATAAAGATGCGCCCATCTACCTGAATCTGGCCCTATATGCTTTTTTTAATCTAGTAAAAAACAAACACTACAAAAGCAAAAAACAGCACGCGGTGGGATGATACAGCTAACACGTTTCGCATTGATAGACAATGCTTAGTCATAGCTAAAAGGTGCCAGGCGGCCTATTTAGGAAAGTGCCCTGACCCCAGACTCTTGCTGACTGGTCTTCAGCTTTTTCCAGATATCCTGTACCCTGCTATTACCCGATACCTGTTGCTGAACCTGGCTTGCCTTTAAACCCTGATCATGCACTCTGCTGCTCTTCTGACTTCTGGCTCCTGATCCTGGCTATCCATTTGACCTTGCTTCTGCCTGCTGCTTGTACCCCGCTGTCCGGCAGTTACCAGACCCAGCTTCCCTTGTGACCTTGCTTCTGCCTGCTGCCCTGTACCCTGCTGTCCGCATGTTACCAGACCCGGCTATCCTGAGACCCTGCTTCTGCTTTTAGTATTGCTCCTCATTTGCTTCCAGGCACCTGCGACTACAGTTCTGCAATCTGCTGCGACTTACGGCTGCATTCCCTGGTCTGACGGCCCTTCTACTTATCCAGGCACGCATCATCTGCTACAGGTGCCCGGGTCCACATCCACAGGAACTTGTGTTCCTCCTATCCTTCGATTCCCTCTGTTCCACCTCCAGTGGGACCTGGGCTGGAGATACAAGAGAGGCCGACCTTGTCACTTCAGTCTCCTTTCAGGTACGTGATAGTACCAGTCAGCCAGTGATGGAGTCTGAAAGGGAGGTCTCTCTTTTGTCAACATTTTGCCGGACTGTTACCACACTCTCTCATGTGATACAAGGGTTGCACACAGACTTTGTTCGATTCCACAACCATGCTGAACTTTCTTATCCTCCTGAACCCAGAGTACCCCTACCGGAGAGCTTTTCTGGCAACTGCAAGGAATTCAGAAATTTTCAGAATGCCTGTGAACTTTATTTTTCTCTGCTACCCTGCACCTTTGCCATCAAGGAAGTTAAAGTGCAATTCTTCATCACTTTATTGCAGGGGGAACCCCAGGCCTGGGCTCACCGGCTTCGGGAACAACATGATCCTGTCTTGGCCTCTGCAAATACCTTTTTTGCCGCCATGGCTCAACTGTATGCTGATCCTTTCAGTCAACAGACTGCTGAAACCACTCTGAGCCACCTGCAACAGGGCCCCAGGCCTGTGGAGGATTATGTTTTGGACTTTCGCTTGTGGAGCACTGACACCAAATGGAATAGCTCAGCCTTGAATGAATGAATGAATGAATGAAAAACTTATACAGCGCGGCACATGCAAACTAAATCGCTTCTGGGCGCTGGTTGTTTCTGTCTCTCATGACCTCAAAAGAGCAGAGTTTTTATCTGTCTTCTGAAGCTCAGGTGGTTTTCCTCCAACCGAATGCTGGTTGGTAAAGCGTTCCATAGTCTGGGACCTTGGAGCGCAAACCTTCTTTCTCCTTTGGACTTGTATCTGGCTTTGGGTACCTTGACCAAATTTTGGTCGGTGGATATTGCAGAACGCGATTGGGATTGTGGGCTTCTATTTTTTCGAAAAATATATTGCGGGGCTTTCCCATGGATGCACTTGTGAGTCAGACAGAGAGCTTTAAAAGCAATTCTGTCTTTTACTGGCAACCAGTGAAGGGTTCTCAGTGAGGGTGAGATTGATTCCCAGGGTTTTTTCCCAGTCACAAGTCTGGCGGCCGTATTTTGAATGACTTGCAGCCGAGTGATTTGGTACTTAGGGAGTCCGAGGTAGAGAGCATTTGCATAGTCCAGTCTGGAGTTCACAATTGTTCCCACCACGACTGCTACGTCTTCTTTGGGAATAAATGGAATAAGTCTGCGTAGTAGGCGCAGCAGATGGTGAGATCCACTGACTACTGACCCTATTTGTGCGTTCATTGTCATGTAGGGGTCAAAGATGAATCCGAGACTTTTGACTTTGGAGCTAGGGGTGATGATCTGGCCCAGAATGGGCGGGGGAGTCCAGGTTGTTGCCAGTTGACTCTTGCGACTGGCATGAAACAGAAGAAGTTCTGTTTTGGAATTGTTGAGTTTGAGATAACTCTCATCCAGTTTTCTATCAAAGAGAGACAATTCTCTAAACTGAGATGATGATCCTTTTTATTGCAGATGCGAAAATACAGTTGCGTGTCGTCTGCGTATGAGTGATAAAGTAGTTGTTGACTACTGATGATTTCAAAAAGCGGGCGAAGATAGATGTTAAATAGCACCGGTGACAGGGGTGATCCTTGAGGGACTCCACATGACACTGTGCGTTTTTCGGAAGTGAAAGGTCCCAGTTTCACTGTTTGAGATCGGTTTTCCAAAAAGGAGGAAAACCATGGTAAATCACCTTCTGTGACTCTGGCTACCTCAGCCAGCCGAGTCAGTAAAAGTTTGTGGTCTACCGTGTCAAAGGCTGCGCTTAGGTTTTTTTTAAAAACTGTTTTGTTTATGTATTTTTTCTTTTTTCAGATGTATGAAATTAGCAATTATATACTATCAGCCCTCTCTCAAACTCGCCCTGAAGAAGCCGCTAGGCGAAACACGTAGGCGAGATGAAAGCTAATATTGCTCATGTATACTCTGTATAGCCTGTTTTTGTATATTTTATTCTTTGTTTTTGGATTTTATGATATGTAATTAAACTTAAAATATTTTTTCTTAACCTTTACGTCCTTGTGATTGCCTGAAAAAGTCCGCCTCTCTACTACCCTATGTAGTATTTTTCTATTTTTGATTCAATTATTTCGGATGTCGGCTACATGTGAGTGCTTTTATGTTTCCCCGTTCCCTACATTTTTGAACTAACTTTTGGGTGGCAAACACTGACCTGTCTTGTTGCACTCATAGATGCGTCTGTCATATATATAGGACTTCGCATCTTTTTTCTCTTCTCCCACTCTTTTGTTGAGACATTTTAACATATACAATATTTTCTGCTTTGTGCTCCATGTGTCATGCCTTTGTAAACAAGGCAAAAAATTATTTTTCTCTTGGTTCTTTTTGTGACTGTATGAGTAGAATAACTTGGTGACGATGGCTACTTTCTCAGGCAATGACTGGGAGGGTTTTATGCTGGAGATTCAGAAAACATGCTCCTCCTCCAAGACAAACGAGGTTGAATATGAAATAGTGTATCAAAAACTCCTGCAAACTTTTGAAAGGAAATCCAGCTTGTTCTGGCACATTAAGTATTTTGAACAATATATCACTGATGGGATTAACCCAAAAGGCCTAAGAGTACAAGTGTTCCCAAATATATGGGCTATTGACCTTGACCTCAAAGCCCGATGGGAGCAAAACTTACATGCATTGCTAATTTCATACATCTGAAAAAAGAAAAAATACATAAACAAAACAGTTTTTTAAAAAAACACACTGAGAGTCAAATAAGCGACAAGGGATCCCCAAAAGAACAATACCAAAAGAATTGCTATCCATCCGATTATATCGAAGATGAAGAAATAAGTATCCGTATGGCTTGTAAGAGCTCAATGCGGCTGAAACATAAAAAGAAAGAAACAGCGCAGAAAGGGTGTCATCTATGTTTATATTCTGCTATGGATTTATAGAAAACAGATTGAAAGATTAAAAAATGAGGAATTACCAGACAAAGTACACCAAAATACACGAAAAAAGTATCCTATGGTTGGCAGCGAGTCATCATATAAGGATGAACAAATGTATTCTACAACAAAAATAGAGAGCGTAAAATAGTAAGTAGATATATATGAAAACGCCTGGTATATGCATTTGTAAAGGTAGTGTGTTCTATGTCCAGATGGGCGGAGATACACACCCTCCCTGCCACAGGATCCACCCCTCTCCCCCTTTCCATCAGTGAGCTGTTATTTATGCGCCGCCTACGTACTGGCGCCGCGCTAATGACGTCACTACGTTTTTCTGTCATGTGACGCTCCTCTGCACCCTATATAAACCTTTCTCATCAATGACCAAATTGGTGTGCAGCACAGGCTAAACCCCCCCGGGACACACGAGCAGCGCTGTATACTAAGGTATGTAAAGACTGTAGCTACAATTTCTCTGGACAAATCTGCCCCATTTTTTCCTTATATATTCACCAGCAACCTATTTTGTATTTAGGCTCCTGACTTGCTGGGCTGCCCTATATTGGACACTATAACCTGGTCTAGCCTACTTGATTGGATACAAACTCCTCCTTGGCTATGTTCCATGTTCACTGCTGTGATTAGTCCCGGGTCTGTTTTTTGATTTCTGGCTTTATTTCAGGTAAACAGACATTCTTTGAAACCTTTACAAATGCATATACCAGGCGTTTTCATATATATCTACTTACTATTTTACGCTCTCTATTTTTGTTGTAGAATACATTTGTTCATCCTTATATGATGACTCGCTGCCAACCATAGGATACTTTTTTCGTGTATTTTGGTGTACTTTGTCTGGTAATTCCTCATTTTTTAATCTTTCAATCTGTTTTCTATAAATCCATAGCAGAATATAAACATAGATGACACCCTTTCTGCGCTGTTTCTTTCTTTTTATGTTTCAGCCGCATTGAGCTCTTACAAGCCATACGGATACTTATTTCTTCATCTTCGATATAATCGGATGGATAGCAATTCTTTTGGTATTGTTCTTTTGGGGATCCCTTGTCGCTTATTTGACTCTCAGTGTGTTTTTTTAAAAAACTGTTTTGTTTATGTATTTTTTCTTTTTTCAGATGTATGAAATTAGCAATTATATACTATCAGCCCTCTCTCAAACTCGCCCTGAAGAAGCCGCTAGGCGAAACGCGTAGGTGAGATGAAAGCTAATATTGCTCATGTATACTCTGTATACCCTGTTTTTGTATATTTTATTCTTTGTTTTTGGATTTTATGATATGTAATTAAACTTAAAATATTTTTTCTTAACCTTTACGTCCTTGTGATTGCCTGAAAAAGTCGGCCTCTCTACTACCCTATGTAGTATTTTTCTATTTTTGGTTTCCATAAATGGAAGCGAGTACTGAAGGGCTGGTTTGGAGATCACAAGGTGAATCTTGTGGATCACCGCCAGGCCTCCTCCTCTTTGCCCTATTCTGTTTTCAGTGATAATACGGTAGTTTTCTGGCACCAATTCTCCTAGAATGGTGTTACAGTCGGCTGTAAGCCAGCTTTCTGTAATAAAGAGGCAGTCTAAATCGTGTTGTAGAATGAAATCATGGATTTCTAATCGGTGTCTTACTGCCGATCTTGTATTGATCAAAGCACATGATATGTGATTGGGTTGAGGTGGGTGACTGAATTTTTTGACAGTCGATCGTCGATCGATCCTCAAAAGTTGCTCACTTCATAGGGCCTTTTTGGTGACGGCTGGTAGTATTGTGGCAAATTGCCTCAGGCCCCAAATGGTTTCTGGAGAATACTGCTGATTAGCCATAGTGGCCCATCACCAGGGAGGGGGGGTTGGTGGTCCGATGGCGGTGTGGAGAAGATTCCTTGAATCCTCTCTCCCAGCTTTATTTATTTTTTTGGTCCAAAGGAAAGGAAAAAAAACCCTGGCCGAGCTAAGCCAATGTGCTGGGCAGGGAAAAAAATTCCTTCCTGATCCCTAAGAGGCGATCGGTTGAAACCCTGGATCAAATGCTGATGAGTTGTGAGGGGATGGGGTGAAAGGTGTTTCTGATGCTGGGGGGGGAGTACCAGGATGGCCGACGGCCTGAAACAGGGCCCAGGCCGGAGGGCTATCAACTGGCTGGAATTAACACCAGAGAGGGGCTGGTTGAGTGAAACGGAGGTGGATGGGGTCTTCCACGGGTGAGGGGGGGTATGCTGGGCGAATCTGGGGGTGATACAGGGCGCTGGTGCGGTGCGCCGCTAGGCCACGGTTGAAGCCGTGGTTGAAGCCACGGTCTTTCCTAAGCCGCGGCTGCCGCGGACCTCGCATAGGCTGGCGCGGAGCGTCAAAAAAGACAGAAACCAGAGGCGGGGAGAGGCGGTGAGGGGGGGATGCCTCTGTTGTGGTCTGCGGTGACGGTGGCCTGATTCCCGGGACCAAAAAAGCCGCGGCTTATCCTGAAAAGGACGACCGCCCTTGATCCCAGGGGGACAGGCAGGTTTTAAAGTTTAAGGCAGGTGTGAAGGAAAACAGCCTTACCTCTGAGGCTGATGGGCAGGGATGCCTGTTGGAGGAGGCAAGGGTGGAGGAAAAAGAAGCCAGCGGTACTCGTCCAGGAGTTATGACCCGGTGCTGCAGCAGAGAGCTGTGAAAACCCTGCCTGCCTGACTGATGCTAACCCTGTGGAGAGCCGACTCGTTTGAGAGCGTCCTGCTCTCACTATCCCTAGGGTGAGCAGACTGAGGTGAGAGGCTCATAAGGTGAGCCTTATGTTTTCAATTTCGTCTCGGCCTGTCAGAAGCTATCAAGGACGAACTGGTCAGGGTAGATACACAAACGTCCCTGAATGACTTGAATTCAACCCCTTAAAAACAACCCCACACCATAATCCCTACTCCACCAAATAATTTGGACCAGTGTACAAATCAAGGTCCATAAAGACATGGATGAGCCAGTTTGGGGTGAAGGAACTTGTGAAGAAGAGTTGAAGCTGTTAAAGCTACAAAGGGTGGGCCAACTCAATATTGAACTCTACAGACTAAAGGCGCGTACACACGATGGGCCAGATTCAGGTAGCTTTGCGCATCTTTAGGCCGGCGTAGCGTATCGAATATACGCTACGCCGATGTAACTTAGAGAGGCAAGTGCAGTATTCACTAAGCACTTGCTCCGTAAGTTGCGGTGGCAAAGCGTAAATTGGCCGGCGTAAGCTTGCCTAATTCAAAGTAGGAAGGAGGTGGGCGTCATCTATTTAAATTAAGCATGATCCCATGTAAATTAATGGCCGATTAAACGGCGCATGCACACGCATGCTCAGAATCACGTTGAATATACTCCCTAAGATACGTCGGCTCAATGCCTATGACATGAACGTAACCTACGCCATGCCCTATTCACGTAGTACTACGTAAACGGCGTAAAACACGCCGGCTGTTCCGACGTCCATACCTTTGAATGGGTTGCGCCCCTTTATGGTGGAATAACTTTACTCTTGGCGTACGCCTTACGTAAACGCCCTATATTACAGTGATGGGCACAAGTACGTTTGTGAATCGGCGTATCTCGGTCATTTTCATATTCGACGCGTAAATCAATGGAAGCGCTCCTTGCGGGCAGCGTAACTATGCGCCCACGATACGCCGGTGTAGGCAAGTTATGCCGGGCGTATGAAGCCTATTTTTTCTACGTATCTAGCGCCGGGAATCGCCGTAAAGATAGAACGGCGCACATTTGGACTTACGTCGGCGTATCTCGAGAGATACGTCGGCGTAAGTCCTACCTGAATCTGGCCCGATCAGTCCATCCGATGAGAGCGGTCTGATGGACCATTTTCATCGGTTAACCGATGAAGCTGACTGATGGACCGTCGCGTCCACACACCATCGGTTAAACAACCGATCATTTGAGAACGCGGTGACGTAAAACACAACGACGTGCTGAGAAAAATGAAGTTCAATGCTTCCAAGCATGCATCGACTTGATTCTGAGCATGCATGGATTTTTAACCGATGGTCGTGCCTACTAACGATCGGTTTTGACCTATCGGTTAGATTTAAAACAAGTTCCCTTTTCTTTAACCGATGGATAACTAATCGATGGCGCCCACACACGATCGGTTTGGTCTGATGAAAACGGTCCATCAGACCGTTCTCATCGGTTTAACCTATCATGTGTGTACGTGGCCTAAGACTGGGATGCCATTAAAGTTGATGTGCCTGAAAAGGCAGGCATCCCAATAATTTTGATAATATAGTGTATGTGAAGAAGGGGTTGTATATGTTAGTATATTCATGGCTCTGAATTGAATTTTTTTTATGCAGCATTCATCTACCTGCTTCTGTTTAAAGCTTCATCATCCAAATTGATATATAAGAAGGCCAGTATGGTGGCCTGAATTTATGGGAGGAGCCCGGAGGGTATTTAAGCAGCCCACTCACACATGCTCTTTGTCGGTTCAGTGTGCAGTACTACACGTCACTGGGCTGACTCTTCCCAGCTCACCTCATGTCCGTGAGGCTGCGCATTCAATCGCATTCAACATCGCAAGTGCATTGCGGCTTCTCCGTTCATGGTCTTCGACGGCGGTTCCCGCTTACTGTCGCAGGTTGTATTCAAACCTTTTGTATCATGTGCAATCTTGCAATTCGTTATGCTTCCTATCCTGCATTTCTTTTGTAAAAATCTGCCTCTGAGTTATTGTTGCTCATGTTCTAACATCTTAGTTACAAGCTTGGTACATTTGTAACTTCCTCCTGCCAAACAAACTATTTATTTGTATATTCATATTTGTGTCCATGCTTGCTGTCTCATTCATTTGGAGATTAGCATATATTCTTTGTATGGGTTCTTTGGCAGATTGAGGTGGTAATTGAACTCACCTGCTGCCTTGTCTGCACTTGATAAAGCCTGGGGGGATGGGTGGCTGGTAGCATACACTCTACAACCAATTCACAGCAGATTTGTTCAACACTCCTTACTTCCGATTCGTATCCGGTTTGTTTCATGCATTTTACAACCGTTTTTGTATCAGTCATTTCTCTTTATAACCGTTTTGTATCAGATACATTGCATACTTTCCACCATTGCCATTCTATGTTTCCCCCATGCCGTGCGTTTTAGTTTCCGCAGCGGAACTTACGAATTGTTTGTACACGGTTCTTCTCTCTCATTTATTTACCAAAGTTATTGCCTGTGCGTAATGCATGGCGCCACACCACACCACGCCACACTCTTTGGATGTGTTGCACATCCACTCCAGTCCAAGCAAACCCAGTTGCATGTTCATTGTCCCAGGTAGGATTCGTTAGCTTGTTTGTCGTGTCAAAATTCGTGGCCATTAATGGTGTCACTCGCATCATGTTCGGTTCCCACAGTGGAGCTTATCAAATATTCGTACGCACTTCTCGTGTTCTATTTTCTACACCAAACCTTGTTGTTTTGCCCCATGCATGGCATCCCTACACCTTTCCTACATGTTTCACTCCAGCCACAGTCCGCCGCAAACTCACTCGCATGGCCCACTGTCGCAAGTAAAATTTGTTATTAAGTTCTTTATGTCCTATCAATTTGCTACTATTCGTTGTCTCCCATATCGTTCATTAGTGGCCCCTATGGAACCTACGATTCATACAGGCATTGTCCTTCTACCCTATACTGTTTGCTTAAGGTACAAACAAATCAGGTGTTTCTATCCTTTCTCAGTAACCCAATTCTTATTGATTGAGACCTTGCAACCATGCAAATCATCTCAGCAGCCTGACACCCTTTTTAAGACCCTTGCAACACATGACTTTTACAAAACGCAAAATAAAATATATATAAAAACGCAGAAAAAAAAACACAAAAAAAAACGCAAAAAAAAACCCTGCAAAAAAAAAAACTTTTCCACCACGCAATCTCAGCCCCTCGGCAACCTGGCACCTGTTGAGACCATTGCAACCATGCAAAATCGTCTCAGCAGCCTGACACCCTGGTTGAGACCCTTGCAAACGCAATATCGTCTCAGCAGCCCTACACTCATTGAGATCCTTGCAACCACGCAAAATCATCCCAGCAGCCTGACACCCTTGTTAAGACCCTTGCAACACATGACCTTTACAAAACGCAAAATAAAATAAAAAATATATCTAAAAACGCAAAAAAAAACAAAAACGCAAATATATATATATAAAAAATAAATAAAACTTTGCCACCACGCAATCTCAGCCCCTCGGCAACCTGACACCTGTTGAGACCATTGCAACCATGCAAAATCGTCTCAGCAGCCTGACACCCTTGTTGAGACCCTTGCAAATGCAATATCGTCTCAGCAGCCCCACACTCATTGATATCCTTGCAACCACACAAAATCATCCCAGCAGCCTGATACCCTTGTTAAGACCCTTGCAACACATGACCTTTACAAAACGCAAAATAAAAAATATATATAAAAACGCAAAAAAAAAAAAAACGTTGCCACCACGCAATCTCGGCCCCCCGGCAACCTGACACCTGTTGAGACTGCTGCAACTATGCAAAATCATCTCAGCAGCCTGACACCCTTGTTGAAGACCCTTGCAAACGCAATACCGTCTCAGCAGCCCCACACTCATCGAGACCCTTGAAACCACACAAAATTATCTCAGCAGCCTGACACCCTTGTTAAGACCCTTGCAACACAAGGCCCTTACAAAACGCAAAAATAAATATATATATATATATATATATATATTTTATATATATATATATATATATATATATATAAAAAAAAGATAAAAACTTTGCCACCATGCAATCTCGGCCCAGCAACCTGACACCTGTTGAGACCATTGCAACCACGCAAAATCGTCTCAGCAGCCCTACATTCATCAAGGCCCTTGCAACCACGCAGAACCGTCTCAGCAGCTTGACACCCTTGTTGAGACCCTTGCAAACGCAATACCATCTCAGCAGCCCCACATTCATCAAGGCCCTTGCAACCACGCAATACCGTCTCGGCAGCCTCACACCATTGTTGAGACCCTTGCAAACGCAATACCATCTCAGCAGCCCCACATTCATCAAGGCCCTTGCAACCACGCAATACCGTCTTGGCAGTCTCACACCATTGTTGAGACCCTTGCAAACGCAATACCGTCTCAGCAGCCCCACACTCATCGAGAGCCATGCAACCACGCAATACCGTCTCGAGCAACCTCCCACTCATCAAAGACCTTTGTGACCACGCAGTCTCGCCCCAGCAACATGGCATTCATTGAGACCCTTGAAGCTAGAAAAATGGGTGTTTTTCAGCCGCCCCTGATCTCTCCTCTATGTTATCTTATCAGTACGTCTACACAGGATCCCCATTCACTCCTCTATGTTATCTTATCAGTACATGTACACAGGATCATTTATAGTCATTTCTAGGCAGTTGAGTTCAGAAACCTTATCGGAAAAAAAAAATGGGTTCAAACGGATGTTCAAAGGCATTTGAAACGCCAATGCCTGTAACAGCTTGTAAACACAGCCAGATGTGGTAACTCATGTTTACCAGCGTTTCATTCATAGTCGTTTTCATTAAAAAAAAAAAGGGGGGAATATTGTCTCAGCAACTTGACACTCATTTGAGACCCTTGCAAAATGTCATCTCAGCTACCTCAAACTCGTCTACACCTTTGCAACCACACAATCTCGTCTCAGCAACCTAACGCCCGTTCAGACCTTTGCAGCTATACAAAGTCGTCTTAGCAAACTGACACTCATTTGACACCATTGCAAACGCAATATCGTCTCAGCAACCTGACACCCGTTCAGACCTTTGCAGCCATACATAGTCATCTCAGCAGCCAGACACTCACTTGAGACCATTGCAAACGCAACATCGTCTCAGCAACCCCTCACTTGTTGAGACCAGTGCAACCACACAAGGCCATCTCAAAACAAACCTCATAATCATCGAGACCTTTGCAACCACGCAATATCGTCTCAGCAAACCAGACTGAGACCCTTGCAACCACACAATATTGTCTGCAGCAGTATAAAACACTTTGCAGCACGCACCTACGTGCAAACCCGAATACAAACTAAACTTGCAAACACACCTCAGTGACAATCAGCCAAACAAACACACAGTGGCACCCAGTTGGCCATTCATCTTTAGTGGCACGCGGGCCACTCATCTTTTCCCTGTCTTTTTCCCTGCAGTTAGTTCAGGTTTCCAACCAGCACCAGCGAGTGCACATTGGTCTGCGAGTGCACGTTGGTCTGCGAGTGCACGTTGGTCAGCAAGTGCACGTTGGTCTGCGAGTGCACGTTGGTCGGCGAGTGCACGTTGGTCGGCGAGTGCACGTTGGTCGGCGAGTGCACGTTGGTCGGCGAGTGCACGTTGGTCAGCGAGTGCACGTATATCGTCTTGTTGAGTACCTGTGTATTGTGACAATCAGCCAAACAAACACACAGTGGCACCCAGTTGGCCATTCATCTTTAGTGGCACGCGGGCCACTCATCTTTTCCCTGTCTTTTTCCCTACAGTTAGTTCAGGTTTCCAACCAGCACCAGCGAGTGCACATTGGTCTGTGAGTGCACGTTGGTCTGCGAGTGCACGTTGGTCTGCGAGTGCACGTTGGTCTGCGAGTGCACGTTGGTCAGCGAGTGCACGTTGGTCTGCGAGTGCACGTTGGTCGGCGAGTGCACGTTGGTCGGCGAGTGCACGTTGGTCGGCGAGTGCACGTATATCGTCTTGTTGAGCACCTGTGTATTGTCTTGATTTTCTCACACCAATGCAAGATCCAGTCCAAGTTCTCAAACTAGACCAAGCATCAGTAGCAGACTTAGCTATGTGCGACAACTTCCCCACCTGATAGAACAGCATTTCAATCTTCATCCCGGCAGTGTCAGCCGAGCCACCACAGGCTTTTGCCTGCATTTTTCATCCGCCGCTGGTTCTCCAAACCTTGGCCCCCAGAAATTCTCTTAAATTTCTGCTTTACCCAGTCTTCATCACGCCTCGTGCTGTACCCCATTGTGGCAGCTGCCCAGGTCTGGGGCCACACTTGAACTGGACAGACAGTGTTCTTCACCACAGACAATCAAGCCACAGCCGACTTCATCAATTAAGGTAGATCAAGCCTCTCCCCATCACGTCCTTCCTGCGCAGGCTCACACAGCTGTCACTTTGTCACCAGTTTAATATCTTCTGTAGACATGTTCCAGGCAAATGCAAAATCGCAGCTGATGCTCTGTCCCATTCCAACCTTACTTTGTTTTTCCAGCAAGAGCCTGGAGCTGACCCAATAACCATCCCTGTCTCACCCTGGTCATTGCTGACGATGGATTGAAGTAGCATCTCACCAACTCAACCCAGCTTATTAACCACTCCTTGGCACGCAACACACTGAAGGCCTATCACACTGCTTGGAACACTAACTGCAAATTTTTAGCCACTTGCCTTTGGAGCAGCAATAGGCAACGTTAGACACGTCCTAGCCTTCATATCGTATTCTCACATGCAGCTGACCCTTTCTCACAATACTATCATGCCATATCTAGATGGCGTCCAGCATTTCCTGTCCCTGCAGGACCCCAGTAAACTGTCAGTATTCTCGATCACATGCAGTCAAGTCCCTTCTACAGAGCATACAGAAGCACCAACCTGTAGTCAGTGGCGAGCGCCTACCTTTTTAAGAGTGCCCTCTTTAGGGACATGTCTGAAATCCTTACTCGTTCCCCATTTAGGGCCTTGCCCAGCATAGTCATCCAAGCAGCCATCTACCAGGCCTTCTACGGTTCCCTACAACCTAGTGAATTTACAGTCAGTGGCTCCGGCAGTCAGACACTGCTCCGACGCCACCCGACTCGCTTTCGAACCCCTACACTCTCAGTCTGCAAACGCAACAAACCAGCCCCGGGGGTTGACATCAACCTGTTTCAGACTAACAATGCCTGACGCCCAGTGACAGTGCTCGACCGACTACTGCTCCATCTACCCAGCCAATCTGATGGTAGCTTGTTGCTACCCTTTCTAAACCAGCTCCCTGAGTGGCAGACAGTTGTCAAGCATGTCAGAATCCTAAGCAACTTGAGCTTCAAATCCCAGTCGGTTCTCTGGATATTCTTTCCGAATTAGAGCAGCCTCAACTGCCTCCCAACAGGGAGTACCAGACCACGTAATCGAGATACCAGGCTGCTGGGAAGTCTCCTTGTTTTGCCACATACATCCCAAATCCTCAGGAAGGAATGGCACAAGCCTTTACCAAGCTGGCTCAATAAATACAAGAAATCAATATAAGCTATTTCCCTATATGAGTCTTTTGCCCCCTTTTCTTGGCATACTGGCCAGACCACCAAGGCACACTTCAGGTCTATTTATGTTGTAAGTCTTGTTGCGTGTTTATGTGATCCACATCACTCTCGGTCAGAGGGCCACGACCATAAATAAGAAGGCCAGTATGGTGGCCTGAGTTTATGGGAGGAGCCCGGAGGGTATTTAAGCAGCCCACTCACACATGCTCTTTGTCGGTTCAGTGTGCAGTACTACACGTCACTGGGCCGACTCTTCCCAGCTCACCTCATGTCCGTGAGTCTGTGCATTCAATCACATTCGACACCCTCCCGCCCTTCCCTTTTTCAGGGCACTTCTCAGCATATCCTTCTTCAACAACTACCCATTACTTACTTTGGGTATGCCCCCTTTTCTTGGCATACTGACCAGACCACCAAGGCACACTTCAGGTCTATTTATGTTGTAAGTCTTGTCGCGTGTTTATGTGATCCACATCACTCTCGGTCAGAGGGCCACGACCATAAATACAGTATATGAAAAACAGGCAGAACTGCCTGCAATCACTTTGACTGTATATGTGTGTAGCGCCAATAAACAGAGAAAAAATTGCGCATACTTTGTAGAATGCGAATGAAAAAGAAAGAAGAGCTGCGTCTCAAAGTGTCATACAACACAGAAACATATAATACAAAAAAGGAGTCACGCTAATTAGTAATATAAATGTACTCAAAAGTCCATATAGTTGTAAACACAACATAGGATGTACCCTCAATATGTTGGTACACAGAGAAAATAGTGAAATGACATGAAAAGAAAGTCCCAAGTGTCAAAACACTACTTGACTGTTACCTGACAAACCACAGGTTGTATTTAGAGGTCTCCCCTCGTTAAGAGATAAGTTGGCACCGAATGTACTGAACCCTCCCAAAATACCTTCTATGTTTTTAGCAGGGTTAACAGGCTTCTATAAATGCGGTAGATGCCAGAGCTGCACTCTCAATGGCTGCAAATCCAAACGAAGTACCACGTTCAGTTCTAGTTGCAATAATAGGAGCTTCAATATTAAGCCTTTTATTACCTGCACAACTGTGGGTGTTGTATACATGCTTATGTGCCCGTGTGGCCTACAGTATGTCGGTAGGACTAAACGCCCTCTTCATATCCGCCTAAATGAGCATATTGCAAATATTCGTAGTGGGTTTACCGAACATTCAGTGTCAAAACACTACTTGACTGCCCATAATAAAAATCGAATTACACTGTTTTTTTAGGCATAGATAAGTTAAGTGCACATTGGAGGGGTAGTGACCTCGTTCAAAGCATTTCCCGATCAGAAATGTCTTGGATACATAAGATCAAATGTTATACCCCTTACGGCCTCAATATTGAGGTTGATGTAAATTGCTTTATTGATAACTCCTAATCTGATATTTCTGTTGGTTGTGCACTTCAATTTTATATATATATATTTATATCCTTACAAGTTGCTGACGATGTGATATGAAGGGCAATCCTTTTCTTACTCCTGTCTGTATTTGTATTTTATATGTATTTTAGTTTTTGACAATCTTGTGTATCTGTGCCAACTTGAGATGGATTTATTGTGGCTACATATCCAATATGATTATCAGCATTACATTTGTCCATTATCTATGACATTTCTAGTGGACGTGGGGCTATATAATTTTAACCTGTTTTATTATAATTTTATTATTGCTAATGAATTTTTAAATGAATTTTCACATGATGGCTGTCGGTTCGTTTCTCCAGACATCATTGGTATAAAGTTGCCCCCACTAAGCTAAACTAGATACATTTAGCTGTGTATTCTAGCGCTGTGCCACTATTGAACTTTGTTTGCCCTTACTTGTAACAGAGGAGGGTTATTAGAGTTTTGTATTTTAGCTGTTCTTTCCATCTTCCAAGATGGCAGATGCAGGGCCACTCTTGATCCATCTCGAGGTTGGTCCGCACATCTCTGCTTACAAACGCGGTGACTCGGAGCGTCACCTCATCCCGTGATTAAGTCCTATCGAGACAAAACGTCGGGAGGCGGCGTTCCGACGTCACCACGTTCACGAGTGAGAGCCCGGAAGTTCTGGGTGCACGCTTCCACAAGCCGGCCGGCTGCTTTTTTATACGTTCTTTTCCATGCTGACTGATGTAAGTGCATACAATCTTTTATTTAATAAATTGACCCACAGTTTTACGCTATGTGAGTTTCTTTGGTTTTATATTCTGGATTACTGCCTTTGATGCCTATGTGAGAATTTGGACAGTAATTTCCTCTGACGGACGCTATTTACTTCATCTCTGTGACAGAAGGTGGATGTTTATTCAGTCATGCTGGGTGTCAGGGAAGACAGGCTTTCCATGCAAGCGCCCGGCATGCACGCATGCGTACTAGCACTTTAAGACACACACCTGTCACTAATAATGGAGTCAGGCAGGCTATTTAAGCAAGGCTCCTACAGAGGTTCCTTGCTGTTTGGTCTGCAGCTTCCGTGTCATTTCCTGTTTCCTGTGTGACCTCTGACTCTGATCCAGCTTGTTGTTACCTGTGAATACCTGCTGCCTGTTCTGATCCCGGTTTCCCATAGACTCTGATCCTGCCTGCTGATTCTGTCTGATGATCTTCCAGTACTACTTGGCTTGTGACCTGACCTCTCTTCTGCCTAACGTCTTTGCCTGATCTGCCTGATTATTACCGACCCGGCCTGTCTGACCCTGCATCTCGCTCATCCAGCCTGCTACAGCTCCCAGCCCTGCAAGCCTGCATCTGGTACTGCTCCTTGGTTCATCCCAGCCTGCCACCAGTCAAGCATCGTGTCAGCTCATCTACCTGCTGATCACCGCTACTACAGGGACTACTGAACTGTTTACAGGCACTCATACCCCACCGTGCTCCTGTGGCTACTGTTTCACTGCCAGTAGTCCGCAAGCCGGAGTTGTACGAGAGGCCTTCCTCTATACGTCAGGCTCACATCCCAGGTACGTAACACTGGGTTTGATCTCTGTGAGATCATAGGCTCCGGTAAGGGTCAGTGTGATCTGTTTTGGCGGAGGGGAGGTCCTCTGTTTATCATCAGCCACAACGTGTGTGAATCATTTACACTTGGGACTTTCTTTTCATGTCATTTCACTATTTTCTTTGTGTACCAACATATTGAGGGTACATCCTATGTTGTGTTTACAACTGTATGGACTTTTGAGTACATTTATATTACTAATTACCGCAACGCCTTTTTTGTATTATGTGTGTAGCGCCCCCTTGCTTCCAGCATGGGCACTACGCTAAAAACTAGTTGACTGGGAGAGTTACCTTGCTCCCGGTCGTGATTTATTTAGGTTAATGACCTGTGTCGTTCTGGAAAGGTCCACTGGCTCGGATTGCATTCTGGGGATGTGAGTATTATCTTTGGCTGGCAGTGGGAGCCAGAGGGATTTCTGGCGGATGGAATCTTCCTCAGCAGCCAATTGGAGGGGGTTTTTCCCTGCTGGGCATGCTGGGGAGGGGTATATCTGTGATGAAGGTCATGTGTTCGTGGTTCTTCTTTGCCTTCTCCTGCACGGGGTTCTGGAGTCGGGGTGCGGCTCCCCCCCTTTAGGGTGTGCGCATCCATGGACTCTGCTGGCGTGGCCCACCTGGCCAAGCTTCCAGGCCTTGTTGAGTCTCGATCTGGGACGAAACTAAAGGGGCCCCAGTGACTTACTGGGTTCCCGATGCCGTAGAGAGGATCCGGCGCCCGGGCCATAGACAGGTACGCTCTGCTGTCACCCAGTGATCTGTGCTGAGGTAACTACTGGGAGGATTTGCTCTGTTCAGACATTTACAAATCATATCAAAGACTACATTGGCCTGTGGCAGAGGCCTAGAGCCGGGTCAGTGAGAGAGACCTGTTCCTTCCAGTCAGCATTTAAAGTGGCCACACGTGCAAGATTGCGGCTTTCAAGGGGCTGATTTTGCTATTTTGTTTTTTCTATCTCTTCATCAACCTATTATCCTTTCATCGCGTTGATGTTTGGCTACGTTGGCCTGGAATTAAAGCATTGAGAAAATCTTTATTGACGGCGTGGACACTCAATTACTACTTAGTGGCTTCTGGTGCACCCCTAGACCAAGCAAGAGTAACTTAATCTGCCGATCCCATTATTAATCTAGCGGCCCTTTCGGGGGTGACGCTAGATGTGGATGAACTTGCATGTGACAAAACAACAAGATTCCTGCTGTGCTATGGCTGCCAGCTTTATTGTGGAGGACTACATGAAATGTATTTGATTTATTGATGATTTACCTACTGTGTAAAAGGTGGGCATTGTCATGGAGAAGTACACAGCAGCACTACATGTGAAATAGAATCCCTCAAGAACTGGCTCTGGCCAGATCACTAGATTGCCTTAAAGCGGTATTTCACCCTAAATATAAGATCTCCCATGCGATCCAGCATACTGGCGTCAGCGCCAGTATGCTGGGTTTTTTTTTTTTAATCGCACACTTACTGTATTATAGTGGAATTCCTTTTTTGTCCCCCGTGGTGGACGGCGCCAGTATAGCGCGTCACATCTTCCGAAAATACCCGATATGGACTCGGGTAATCTCGGCGAAAATGCGGCGCCTGCGCACAGACCTAGGAGCTGACTGCGCAGGCGCCGTATTTCTCCGAGTCCTACGGCTATGGCGCGTCACGCCCTCCGAAATAGGACTCGGAGAAATACGGCGCCTGCGCAGTCAGCTCCTAGGTCTGTGCGCAGGCGCCGCATTTTCGCCGAGATTACCCGAGTCCATATCGGGTATTTTAGGAAGATGTGACGAGCAATACTACAGCCGTCCACCGTGGGGGACAAAAAAGGAATTACACCATAATACAGTAAGTGTGCGATTAAAAAAAAAAAAACCCAGCATACTGGCGCTGACGCCAGTATGCTGGATCACATGGGAGATCTTATATTTAGGGTGAACCTCCGCTTTAAAAAGGAATTTCATGCATTTCTAAATGAACAAAATATAACTGAATATGAATATTTAAAGGTAACAACACCAGGGAATATCCATTTGCCTTCTTGGGGATCAGGAAGGAATTTATTTAATCCCCTACTGGAGTAAATTGGGCCATGCTGTATAGGGGTCTTTTATTTTTTTGCTTCTGGATCAACTGGGGATAAAGTATTTACTGTATTTATTTATTTTTCTTTTTATTGCTTGAACTAGATGAATTTGTGTTTTTTTTGTAATTATGTAATACAAACCAGTTTACCTCTATTTGCTACAAAACCAAATCTAATTCTAAGGCCGCGTACACACGATCGAATATATTTGATTTGATCGTGTGTACAGGCTAGCAGACAGGTTTCCAGGAGACAAAAGTTTTAAAGCATGCTTTAAAACTTGTCTGCTGGAAAGCCGTCTGTCGAATATGTCCGCTGGTTAGTACGCCTAACCAGCGGACCGAAATCTCCCGCATGCGTGGAATGGATTCGACGCGTGTGTGGAAGTATTTTACTTCCTGGTTCGGTGACGTGGCGGCGTCAACGTCACTGCGCTGTCTGTCCCAGGAGACATGTCCGATGAAAACGGTCCATCGGACCGTTTTCATCGGATATATCTCCTCGTGTGTACGCGGCCTAATGGAGGAGCAGTCATGATCTACGCCATTTTAAAGCCATTGTTTTAAATTTTTAATGACTGCAATAGTACCACTGGATTGGCGTAAGGCCAAAGTGGTGCCTATGTTTTAAAAAGGGAAGAGAGTCTTTACCAAGTAACTATAGACCTGTTAGTTTAAAGCGGAGCTCCACCCTAAAGTGAAGTCCCGCTGATCGGAACCCTCCCCCCTCCGGTCTCACATTTGACACCTTTCAGGGGGAGGGGGGTGCAGAAACCTGTCTAAAGACAGGTATCTACACCCACTTCCGGCCACACGTCTTGGGCAAAAGACAGGTTTTTCTGACATCCCGTGGCCCCCCCCCCCCCGTTGTGTGCTGGGAACACTCGACTCCCAGCACACAGCGGGAGCCAATCGGCGGGCGCAGCGCGACTCGCGCATGCGCCGTAGGGTACCGGGCAGTGAAGCCGGAGCGCTTCACTTCCTGGTTCCCTCACCGTGGATGGAGGGGGGAGCAGCAGGGTGACGAGCGATCGCTCGTCCTCTGCTGCGGACGCAGCTGGACTCCAGGACAGGTAAGTGTCCTAATATTAAAAGTCAGCAGCTGCAGTATTTGTAGCTGCTGGCTTTTAATATCTTTTTTTGAGCGGACATCCGCTTTAACTTCTATAGTTGGGAAGATTTAACCACTTGCCCATCGCAAGGCTTACCCCCCCCCCCCCCCTCATGACCAGGCCATTTTTTTGAGATACGGCACTGCGTTATTTTAACTGACAATTGCGTGGTTGTGCGAAGCTGTTCCCAAATAAAAAAAAAACATTTTTTCCCCACAAATAGAGCTTTCTTTTGGTGTTATTTGATTACCTCTGTGGTTTTTATTTTTGTTCTATAAACAAAACAGACCGAAAACGTTCTGCTATAAAGCATACCCAATAAAAAAAAATGTCTTCATCAGTTTAGACCAATATGTATTCTGCTACATAATTTTGATTATAAACATTCCAATAAGTGTTTATTGATTGGTTTGCCAAACGTTTTTAGCGTCTACAAACTATACGCTAAACTTATGGAATTTTTTATTTTTATTTACTAGTAATGGCAGTGATCAGAGAATTATAGCGGGACTGCGAAATTGCGTCAGACAAATCGGACACTAAGTGACACTTTTTGGGACCAGTGACACTAATACAGTGATCAGTGCTAAAAAAAATGCCCTGTCACTGTACTAATGACACTGGTAGGGAAGGGGTTACCATCAGGGGTGGTCAAACGGTTAAATGTGTTCCTAGGGAGTGCTTTCTAACTGTGTGGGAGGTGCTTTTACTGTGGGAAGGTCCATGTTTCTGCTTTGTAGGAACACAGGATCAAAGGCTTTCCTTCTCACAAAATGACAATCTGCCTTGTTTACATAGGTATATATAGGTATATGGCCGGAAAGCAGTTAATAAGAGACAACATCGATGAGTTTTTGCTAGAAAACAATATTTTAGGCAATAGCCAGCATCGATTCATGAAAAACAAGTTGTCAGACAAACCTGATTTCTTTTTATGAAGAGGTAAGTAAAATCAGAGGGGTGGTGGTGGACATGGTATACTTGGACTTTTCAAAAGCGTTCGATACAGTTCCCCACACACGGCTCATGTGTAAGGTAAAGTCTACAGGATTGGAATCATCAGTTTGTAAATGGATAAAAAACTGGCTAAAAGACAAAATTCAGAAAGTAGTGGTTAATGATTCTTACTCTGAATGGTCCAAGGTTATCAGTGATGTAACCCAAGGTTCGGTGTTGGGACCCTTACTCTTTAATATCTTTATAAATGATATTGGGTCTGAGATCAAAAGTAAAATTTCTGTCTTTGCAGATGACACCAAGCTATGCAGTGGAATAACGTCCTTACAGGATGTTTCCAATTTACAGGCCGACCTCAATGCTCTGTCTAATTGGGCGACTATGTGGCAGATGAAGTTTAAAGGGGTTGTAAAGGTACAAGTTTTTTTACCTTAATGCATCCTAAAAAAACATCTCACAGCACCGCCCCCCCCCCCCCCCGAGCCCCCGTTGTACTTACCTGACCGTTCAAATCTCCCGGGCGCATCCACGTCATCCTCTTCGGTTCCCAGCCTGGCCGTTGATTGGCTAGGCAGGGCGGATTGATAGCAGCGCAGCCATTGGCTAGCGCTGCTGTCAATCAGAGCGGATGATGCGGCGCGCCGAGGGGCGGAGCCAAGTGATACAGTCGGCGGCTATGGCCGCCGCTGTATCACGGGAGCGCGCTCGCAAAAGCTTTCCACCGTGCGAGCGCCCTCGCATGAAGATGGAAAGCTTTTGCGAGGAGGAGCCCAGACAGCCGCCGAGGGACCCCAGAAGAGAGCTTTCCGGGCCACTCTGTGCAAATCGAACTGCACAGTGGAGGTAAGTATAACATGTTTGTTATTTTTATTTTTTAAAAGCCCTGACTTTAGTGTCCCTTTAATGTTAATAAATGTAAAGTTATGCACTTGGGGGCTAAGAATATGCATGCATAGGGAGAGAACAGCTGGGGGAATCATTGGTGGAGAAGGATCTGGGGTTTTGGTAGATCATAAGCTTAAAGAGGAAATAAACCCTGATGGGTTTTACTACCTCTTTGTTTCCCTGCAAAAGAAAGAGCATAATGGGCTAGTATGCATTGCATAGCAGCCTATTATGTGTCACTTACCTGAAACCAAAGCCTGCAATGTCCCCGATTTCCTCGCTGGCTGGAAGTGTCCATTCTTCACCCCTCTTCCTTCCAGACCCGCAAACTCCGGCTCTGTAAATGTCCGGAGCCGCGTGACGTCACCAATCACGGCATGACCCCATCTAGAAAGGGCACAGCGTGCCCTTTCTAGAGTGCACATGCGCCGAATACACTGGCGCATGCGCAGAAGACAACGCCATACGAGGTAATTGTAAATACAGTATCTCCTAAACCGTGTAGGTTTAGGAGATATTTCAAGCACCTACAAGTAAGCCTTAATCTAGGCTTACCTGTAGGTGAAAGTGGTCTGTAAGAGTTTACAACCACTTTAATAATAGCATGCAATGCCAAGCTGCAGTTTCCAAAGAGAGCAAAATCCTTTCTTGTATTGAGAGGTGTGACGGATCTCGAATACCCCAGGTGGGCACACCCGCCAGACCTGTGTCTCCTGTCCTCCAAACGCACCCGCAGCCTGTAGATTCGCCATAACCAGCCCTTAACCCCTCAATCACGAGACAATCCACACAGGTGTTGAGGGTTAAAGATGCAGAGCATAAACTGTTTATTAAATCCAAGACATACACTTTTACACACAGTTAGGGACACTTCCCTTAATCTTGTCAAAGAGTGGAGGGGGACAAGGAACAACCAATGGGAACTGAAAATTTGTACATTGACACAGTCTACAGATAAACATAATGAGATTATGGTAAGCAGCCTCTCAATACACATCCCCTGCGGAGAGATTTCTCCAGTCCAGACCATTGTCTATGCTATGTGCCATTTACCAACACAATTAGACACAGCAACAAGAGGGGGGGGGGTGGAGGTGACCTGCGTTAGTCACAAACTCCCACCCCAGGCAAACAGGAAAAGTAAAAGTACGACTCTGGTGCTGGGGAGCAAAATCGCACATACGGTCTCCTGTGAATAAAAACAGCCTCTGCAGAGTGTGACCAGCTGTCTGCAATCCCCTGATCCGGGGCTGGGTTGCAGATATTGGGGGGAGCTGAATAATCCTCTGCCCCGATGCCAGCGCTTCAGCTGGTAGGGAACGTAGGCTGGTAGGGCTATGCATTTGGGGAGGAAAATGTACTTGCTTTTCTCCTGGTGTAGTTAGCAGCTGCTGAGAAGGTATCTTGCAGGGACTATCTCCCGGACTCTCCATCTCTTTTTCTGATGCTGGGCAGAGACCAACAGCGCTCTGTCTTTTAGCCTGCACTTCTGCCTGGGGGGACATATACAAAAGTTGGGTACAGCTGCTGGAGAGGGGGAAGGGTTTTCTCCCCTGCCTATTCTGTGACCAGTCACTGGGGTGACTTCTGGAAGGAGATGTCTCCCAAACCCTTGAAAAACATACTGAGTGCTGGGCAGGGGCCAGCGACATTCCGCCCTGTAGCCAGCGCTTCTGCTGGGGCACCGCTTGTCTCACTGCCTGGGGAACCTCCGGTGCGTTCCGGCATTCTAGCACTCGCAGTGCCCTCTGTATCATCGCTGCTTCTTCCATTGCGGTTAGGACGGGAAAACGTAGGGGCACCCCTGGCTCCATTTGCTTTGCATCTTCGTGACTGTCCGCTATTTCTCCCAGACAGTCCCAGGCAACGGGAGCCATGCCATGCTGCTGATCACCGTCAAACAGCTGCTTGTATGCAATATCGAGCTCCCATTCCTGCTCAACCAGGAACTCCAATTCCTCCAGGTCACATGCCTCTTCGGGGAGGTCCAGCACCTCATCTCGGAAGTCCAGGATGTTTTCCAGCCGCCACTCCTCATTGCTCCCAAAGTCTGGGTCTCCGTACATTTTTGATGGAGCAGCCCCACGCCGCCGTAGCCAATGCCTTCTGTCGTGCTGCCATCTGCTGTACTTGGCCACATTTGAGTCGCGAACCACCCGGAGGGCTCTGTAGCTGGTGTCCCGCCTCATCTCCTCCTGGACCAATCTTCCGAGCTCCGTCTTCCATTCATCTTGCGGTTGTTCCCTCAGGAACACCTCTCGCACGCGGTACTGCGTCCAGTACATCTCTGTGGAGGAGGGAAGGATCTTTCACTGATGGTGCCGCTCGTGGCTTAGCGTTTCATGCCAGAGTTGCCGGCGGATCACATCCTCCCAGCCGAGCATGGTATGCTCCGTCGTTGGTCCCCGATGTTGCTTCCGCATGCCTTGCAGCCTCCTCCTGAACTCCGCTCTTATGCTGCCGGTCCCCTTATTACTCCTCTACAGCTGCCCAGATCTTGAATCCTGGTGGTGGTTTGGATGTCCTGGACTGCAGGAGACATCCCACTGCTGCCACCACTGTGATGAATCTCGAATACCCCGGGTGGGCACATCCAACAGACCTGTGTCTCCTGTCCTCCAAATGCACCCGCAGCCTGTAGATTCGCCATAACCAGCCCTTAACCCCTCAATCACGAGACAATACACACAAGTGTTGAGTCTCTTCCAAAACACACAGTGACAGTGGGTTTTGCCACAAGAGGTATGGACTCCAGAGAGCGAGATCTCATTTTGCCCCTGTACAAATCTTTCTTTACATTTTCCTTTATTTTTTTTGAGCATACCAGGTGACATACAGATGGAGGGCCATTCATCTGGCCGAGGAGCAAGGGAAAAACATTATATCATTTAACAATACAATAAGAGGAAAAAACAAAAGAGGAGATACCCACATAAATCATAATCACATATTTTATACAAAGAAGAAAAAAGTGTGTTCCTATCACATCACCTCACTTCACTTCTCTCTCCACCCACAGACCTTTGTCTAGACCTCTGGTAGCCTTTGGATCTGAAGGTACCTTTCCCTTCACCCCCTCAGGTCGATAAGCCTCCCCTACCTCCAGGGGATCTCTATGTCCCCAAAAGGGAGGGGTAGTCAAACCGGCCCCTATGATGTCACTCTCTGCCCCAACATTCCCACCCACATTCCCACCCACCCCCTCCCCCACAAGTCAAACCAAAATCATAACCAATAACCAAAAACAAGCAAGCAAAAAAAAAAAGGGGGGAAGCAGAAGCTCCTTCTCTCTTATCCACCCCTCCCCCCTCCGTTCCTCCGCAGGGCCGGGTCTCCCTTTATTATACATCTATCAGGGCCTTCCCTTGTTCTGAATATCTGAACCCGTTCCATTCGGCCCACGTTTCAAGATATACTTTGCGTTTCTGTCTGGAGGTCTATACCAGGTCCTCCATTCTGTTCATTTCTTCTACTCTATTAAGCCACATCTTTACCGTAGGCGGTTGTGTCTGCTTCCACGTCCCTGGGATACAGGCACGGGCGGCATTTAAAAGGTGACTAACCACAGATTTCCTATATCCCTTTACCGTCAGCTCCGAATCCTGTAATAGATAAAAGGGCCATTCATCTGGTAGTTTTTCTTTACTAAATTTCTGCACTATTCCCTGAACCCTTATCCAAAAATTTGAAATCTTTGGGCACAACCAGAAGATATGTAGTAAGGTTCCTTCTTGCTTACCGCACCTCCAACATCTATCAGAGGTGTCTGGGTAGTACCGTTTTAATACTACCGGAGTACAATACCACTGAGATAGAATCTTATAATTCATCTCCTGTGTTTTCACACAGACTGACGATTCAAATATATTCTGGAGTATTTTACTCTTTTGATCTTCTGTGAAGGGTCTTCCCAGCTCCTTCTCCCACCTGTTAAAGAAGGGGGCCTGAAAATCCCCTGTCGGTACATTCAATAACTCACTAATTCTTGAGAGGGTGTGCCGAAGCACTCCACTGCCAATACAGTACCCTTCAAATCTTGTAAGTTTACGTTCATAACTTATAGGGGATTTCAGAGTGTCTAAGAAGTGTCGCAGTTGTAATGCCCTCCAAATGTCCAGTCGGTAAGGAAGCTCACCCGTAACCATTTCCCGCGTGGTGTGCCATGAGCCTTCCTTCAAGAAATGAGATGCATGTATCAGACCCCGATCTATTAGTCCTCTGAGAGGCCCCCTCCTCAGCCCTGGCGTGAACTGTGGGTTCCCCAGAATTGGATAAAGTGGCGAGTCCAAAGTAGACAGTGTCCCTTTCACAAATAATCCATGGGCCACTTTCAGTGTTGGGCCTATCAATGGATGTTTCTTGGTAAGTAACGGCAAGTCTCTGTAACACCACGCAGCCAGGTGGAGCACACTACTGCATTGGGCTTGTTCCAAGCCCGGCCACAGTTTCTGCCCGCCGTGTCTCCCCCAGTCTATCAGGCGGGTTAAAATAGCCGCCTGGTAGTATCTGAGGATATCTGGGGCCGATACACCTCCATCTCTTTTTGATAAACGTAGTGTTCTTAATTCTTGGACTTTTGTTGGCCCATATAAATTTGTTGAAGAGGGTTTGCGTCTGCCTAAAGAAGGATTTTGGTATATCGATAGGGAGTGTCTGGAAGAGGTACAGAAATTTCGGTAGTATATTCATTTTGATGATATTAATTCGTCCGAACCACGAATGGAACCCCTTCCCCCATCCATCCAGGAGGACCCGCGTTTTCGTCAACATTGGTGTAAAATTAAGTCTGAAAACCTGTGTCAGGTCCGCCGGGATGGAAGTACCCAGATATGTAAGTGACTTGTCAGTCCATTTAAATCTGTGCTTGGCTTGTAGGGATCTCATCTTCTCCTCCGAGATCCCCACCCCCATCGCTTCAGATTTATCGTAATTTATCTTAAAATTTGATACGTCACCGTATACCTTCAATTTATGTAACAAATTAGGGAGGGATTCCATCGGGTTCACTAAAGAGTACATCATATCGTCCGCGTAAGCGGAGATCTTATATTCCGAACCTCCAAGAGACAGTCCTTTAATATCAGGGTTCAGTCGGATCCTACTTAATAACGATTCCACCGATAACGCAAATAATAGAGGGGATAGAGGACATCCCTGTCTTGTCCCGTTTGAGAGTTTGAAAGATGGCGACAATATTCCATTTACTCTAACCTGTGCCGTTGGGTGTGTGTAGTTACTTCTGATCCATTGTAGCATCTTGTTGCCGAACCCCATATGTCTCAGAACCAAAAACATGAATTACCAAAAGCTTTCTCGGCATCCGTACCAAGGAAGACACATGGGGTTCCGCAAGAGTCAGCCAAGTGGATCAGATTCAGAATCTTAACCGTATTGTCCCTGGCTTCGCGCATTTGCACGAATCCCACCTGATCTCTATGAATAAGCCCAGGTATATAGTGCTGTATACGTATTGCTAAAATTTTGGCAAAGAGCTTCAGGTCCTCGTTCAGTAGTGATATAGGTCTATAGCTTCCGCATTGAGAGGGGTCCTTGCCTTCTTTTGGTATTACCACTTTTAAGGTTTCTGTGTGAAAAGAGCATGAGTCACCAAGTTCATTGAACATTCTAACCATAAAGGGTTCTGAAAGGAAGAGTCTGTAATAAAGTGTAGTGAACCCATCTACTCCTGGTGCTTTCCCTCTTTTCCCTTTTTTCACTGCCTCCTGTAATTCTTCTAACGTAATGGGCCTTTCCATGTCTTGGCTCATCTCTAATGTTAGAGTCGGAAAGCCTGATGTTTCTATATACTTTCCCATTGTCTCATGTTGTTGTTGGCGTGTTTGTAAATTATATAAGGTGCTATAGAAATCACTGAATGTCTGTGCAATTTCTTTAGGTAACACATGTTCCTCACCTCTTGACCCCTTAATCATAGGGATATAGGTTTTTGCTTGTTGCTCTCTCAGTGAGTTTGCCAAATGCTTCCCACATTTATTGCCGAATTCATAGTTCTGCCTTCTACCATTTTGTATCGCCCTTTTTGCTCTGTAAAAAAGTAATTCAGTAATTTGTCTACGTGCCATCATGAGTTCTCTCCCTACATTGGGGTTAGAACTCTGTTTATGCCGTCTTTCTAAGTTTGTTATCTCTGACATGAGGGTTGTTATTCTCTGTTCTCTATCCCTTTTAACCCTTGCCCCATGTTTCATCAGGACTCCCCTGATCACTGCCTTGTGAGCCTCCCATACTACCCCCAGGTTACATTCTTGGGTGTCGTTAATCTGGAAATACCATTTTAGCTCCCTCCGGACTTCCTCCAAGACCTCCTCGTCCTGTAACAGGCTCTCATTCAATCTCCAACTACTCAGTCCGGAGGACCTAGGATCCCCTATTTTATATTCCAAAAGAATTGGGGCATGGTCAGTCCAGGTAATTTCCCCAATTCCAACTTCTATGACTGCGTGGAGCTGATTATGCGGTATGAAGTAGTAATCAATACGTGAGTATTTCTTGGTCGGAACCGAATAGAAGGAGTAATCTCGCTCCCCTGGATGCATCAACCTCCATATATCTGTTAACGTCCCTTGTTGTAACAACTGCCGAATCCGTTTCCGGGTGCTTCCCCCAACCGATGAAACTGTAGTTGAGGTGTCCAGAATAGGATCCATGGGGACATTTAGGTCTCCTTCCATAATCAACTGACCTTCTTGGAAGCCTGTTAGTCTGTCCAGGAAGTCCCTCATGAATCGGTCTTGGTGTACGTTAGGGGCATAGAAAGTAGCAAACGTAAATATCACTCCTCCTATAGTCCCTTTTACCGCTAAGTATTGCCCCTCTATATCTACCAGGGAATCTTTTAAGGACCACGGTGTACTGGCTGATATAAGTATTGAAACTCCCCCCTTCTTCGCTGCCTATTTCTGAGAAAAGGGAGCCCCCTGTACAAATCTTTAGTAAGACCTCATCTGGAATATGCAGTTCAGTTTTGGGCACCAGTTCACAAAAAGAATATCGGGGAACTGGAGAAAGTGCAGAGAAGGGCAATCAAACTGATAAGAGGCATTGAGGAGCTCATCTATGGGGAAAGATTAGTGAATGTGGTAAAATCCATTTACTTGCAAGGAAAGCAAAAAAAAATGATTTTTGCTTGCACATTTTTGGATGATGGAAGTCAGCAGAGATTCACCTTCTTTATTAAAGCATTTGTTAACTCAATAAAAATAAATCCTGTCCCCTTAAAGCATGTTATACAGCACAGTGCTTGTGCTGTGTCACTTGGCCCCCTGTAACACATGATAAACCTGGCTGATCCTGCCTGGCTATGCCCTCCCCTCTGCGTGCGGACAAAACCCCTGTTTTTACCGCACATTGTTAGACAGGTTAATTGGTTGTTCTGCTAGCTGGTCGGTAAGTAGGCTTGGTTATTCCCTGGGCATTCCCCAGGTTCTTGTTGTTATCTGTGTTAGCCTTCCATTGCTACTTACTGCGATTGCCAGCCATAGATGGGGGCGGTGGATACGTTTTGTTTCACCTGTGGTGTTTATATTGGTCCAGCAGTGCACCAACACCTTTGCAGCCATTGTGCTATATGCTGGGTGCTTGGTGTGCTCCTGTACCTTTAAGGAGGGGTGGCTCCCCTTCAGTCCACCTGCCCCTATCTATCCATTAAAATGCATGTGCCTCCATTGTGAGGACACTCACTGTTAGGACCACAGAATTATGGGGTGCCTTGGCGCGGCTCTGTGGCTCACGCATGCGTTTGCAAATGCATGCGGACAAAACCCCTGTTTTTACCGCACATTGTTAGACAGGTTAATTGGTTGTTCTGCTAGCTGGTCGGTAAGTAGGCTTGGTTATTCCCTGGGCATTCCCCAGGTTCTTGTTGTTACCTCTGTAAACTGACCACGGTGTATCACGGCTGCTGAACCCTGACACTGTGGTCAATTTCTGTGCCTCCTTCATCCGCAGCACTGCTCTCTGCTCTCCTCTCTGCTCCTGTGCCATCCTCCCCCTCCCCTTCCTGTCTGTCAGCTCTGTGTCCGTGCCGCTCTGCTCTCCACCCTTCTCCCCTCCAGCTGCTCAAATTATGTTCAACATTGCACTATCCGCTCTATGTATTCATGTAATGTTCCCTGTGTCTATGCCTTATAAAAATAATGTTGCTAAATACCTGTTTTAGAGCACTGATCGGCAGTCACGATAGCAAACGCCTGTCTTCTCTTTTGCATGAAAGCTGCAGCAAGCAGGGCCACCTATCTCCTCTGCTTCTCCTCCCCTCCTGACTGACATCAGCGGGGGATCCTCAGGCCCTGCCCGCTGCAGCTGTCGGGTTTGAGAGAGGCAGCTGATCACGTGAGCGCCGATCTGTGTTTTGAAGCATATAGCAGCATTATTTTTATAATGCATAGATACAGGACCCTTTACAGGAATACATAGAGAGGATGGTGTAATTTTAACTTAGTGGGTTAACAACCCCTTTAACCCCCCTGTCGGTATTCCCGAGTCTGGCTTGGGGTTAAATTTCATTACCAATAGCGGTAACCCCGAGCTAAACTTGGGATCGCCTCGCAGCAGCAACAGGCAGGGTTTACTTACCTTGTCCCTGGATCCTGCGATGCCGCCGAGCTGTGTGATCGAGCGGTGTCTCCACCGAGCTCCCTGCGAGGTTACAACGTATGGGGGTGGAGAACCGCGCCAAATTCAAAAAAGTAAATAAACACAATACATACAGTATACGGTAATCTTAGGCCTCGTACACACGAGCAGACAGATTTGTTCAAATCTGTCTGTCCGACAGATTTGAACAAATCTGTCTGCTGGGATTTTGGTTTGCTCGCGTGTACACACGAGCAAACCAAAATCCCCGCCAGCAGACAGTGCGCTGACGTGTCGGTGACGTGGCGGTGACGTTGACGCCGCCACGTCACCGCACCAGGAAGTAAAACACTTCCACGCATGCGTCGAAACCATTCGGCACGTGTGCGAGAAGACATGTCTGCTGGTTAGCATACTAACCAGCAGACATGTCGGGCGGACGGGTTCCCAGCCGACAGATTTCAAAGCATGCTTTGAAATCTGTCGGGTGGCCAAATCCGTCTGTTAGCCCGTACACACGATCGAATCTGTCTGCTGAAACGGTCTAGCAGACCGTTTCCAGCAGACAGATTTGATCGTGTGTACGAGGCCTTACAGATTACAGTACTGTATGTAAAGAATAAACGCCCCCTTTGTCCCTAGTGGTCTGCCCAGTGTCCTGCATGTACTTTTATATAATAAAAACTGTTCTTTCTGCCGGCAAACTGTAGATTGTCCATAGCAACCAAAAAGTGTCCCTTTATGTCAAAGGTGATTTTAAAACAGCTAGAAAACAGCGATAATAAATTATAATCACTTGCAGAATTGAGCGATAGCTATTTGTGGGGAAATTTGTCATCAAAAAATAAAAGTAATGACAGCGACAATTCTGTAACTGAGCAAATTTCAGTGATTTTGAGTTGATAACAATATTGAATAATTTTTATTATAATTATATTATTATTTGTTATAATTATTTATAATTATTTATTATATTATAATTTATGATTTTGTTTTTCAAACTTTTTCATCCCCGAGATGTCTACTAGACTCTTGTTCGGACAGATTTAAGTGAGTTATTCCTAAGAATTACGGGGCAGATTCACAGAGAAATGGATTATCGTAGCGTATCAGAAATACACTACGCCGCCGTTTTTTACCTTGCTCTACGTGGAATTCAGGTAGATTTTCTACGGTAAACGACGGCGGCGTAGTGTATTTCTCCCGTCGCAATCCATCTGCGCGAGTAGGGGGCGTGAAACATTTAAATTAGGCGCGTTCCCGCGGCGATCGATCTGCGCATGCTCCGTTCGCAAATTTCCCGCCGTGCATTGCGCGAAATCACGTCGTGACGTCATTCGTTGTTTATGTAGCGTACTTTACGGGCGATCCACGTCCCGACGAGTTACGTAAACAAAATAAAATTTAAAATAAATTCGAAGCGGGAACGACGGCCATACTTAACATGGGCTACGTAAAGTTAGAGCAGCAAAAAGCTGCTCTAACATTACGTATAAAAAAATAGACGAAAACGATTGCGACGCCCGCTCGTATGTTCGTGAATCCCCGTAAAAACACATTTGCATATCCCGACGCAACAAAACGACGCGAACTCCTCCCAGCGGCCGCAAATAGATGGCAACGTAGATCCGAAGGCTTACGAAGACGTAAGCCTCTCGGATCGAAGCCCGAAGCCGGCGTATCATGGTTTGAGGATTCAAACTAGTGATACGCCGCGCGAAATTTGAAATTACTCCTGTCTAACCCCAGTTAGACAGGCGTAATTGTTTTGTGAATCTGCCCCTACATGTCTACAATGTAAAACGCCAAATTTCCTTGAAAAATAATGGTACCACTTTCAGCACCTAAAATCTGAAATAATCATACCACCAGGGAGGTTAAAAAGAAAGAAAAAAAATGTAATTAAAGTGCCTATTTGCCTTTGGTAAATCAAATCATGCATATATGACTGACCTTGAGTGTCATCCGGTGTCTTAACATATTTATATGGGGTGGTTTTAGATATACATATTGCTGTGGAGAGTAACACTAAAAGTGTAACAGTGTTTTTACTATCATTGGGATATACCATTGTGTTTAAAATATTTGTGTACAATAAAATAAAAAAAGCTGATAGAAGCATAGCTATTTGTTTTAATATTTGTAATGCAGAATATACCTTTTTATTTTTGGGAGGTGGTCCATTGTAGTCGCATAAATAGGTGTTTTCTCTCTTTTTCCATTGTTTAACACACATGGGTTGATTTTCTAATGGAAAATAGACTGTGTGATTTGCAAAGAGCAGTTTCTCCAGAGCTTAGTAAATTAACCTAAGCTCTGCTGACTTCCATCATCTAATCATGTGCAAGCAAAAATCCTTTTTTTTTATATTTTCCTTGCACATAATTGGGTATTCTTTACCCCATTTACTAAGCTCTGGAGCAAGTGCAAAGTGCACAGTCTATTGGCCTTTAGAAAATTTACACCATAGTGTTTTGGGAATCCTGTTTCATGTATTAAAGTGATATTAAACCCAGGGCCCTGCATTTACTATATCTGGTCTCCCACAGTACACAGAACATGGAAATGCAATAATTTTAGGAAATATAAACTGTTAAATAACTAAATATATACTGTATGGGCCAGATTCATCAAGCCATGTGTAAAGTTGCGGCGGCATAACTTTTCTTATTTACGTTACTCCACCACAAATTTACACGCAAGTGCTGTATTCACAAAGCACTTGCGTGTAAAGTTGCGGCGGCGTAGCGTAAATTTGGCGGCCTAAATCTATATAGGTGTGTCGGGGGGCGTATATTATTTAAAATACGCGTGTCCCCACGCCGAACGTACTGCGCATGCGCCGGCCCTATAAAATTCCCAGTGCGCATGTTCCGAATTTTGACGGTGTTTTCTACGTGAACGTAATCAACGTAAATCCCCATTCACGGACGAGTTACGTAAACGACGTACAAATTTTCAAATTTCCCGCGGTCACGCCGGCCATACTTAACATAGGATGCGCCTGCTTTTTGTAGCTTTAACTTTACGCCGGGAAAACCCTTACGTAATGGCGTAAAGTCACTGCGTCGGCCGTGCGTACGTTCGTGAATCGGTGTATCTCGCTGATTTACATATTCTCGAGATACGCCGTCGTAACTATTGCTGAATCTGGCCCTATATTTATATATACAGACATATACAATACATATGCAGTATATAGTAAAAAAAAAAAGAAATAGGAAATCACAGTTTACAAACTTTTAAAATAGAACAATCATTTGACCACATTATAATGTATAATTTTTTATAATACATGAACTTCAAAATGAAAAGAATTTGCTGACTAGTTACTTGGATGAAAAAGTAATTTAAAATGCAGAATATATTTGTCTTCGGTTATAACATTTTATTGGACTTGCCCATGTTTTTAGAAAAAACTTGTCTTTTCACACCTTTTATTGTGCTAGCGTCAGGGGATTTTTACGTTCCTCATAGTTAAGTTCATCTGTTCTTCACAGAGGTTTACTACACTTCTTGTACAAACAAGTCCATTTTACACAGGAAATGACATAGACACGTTAAAGTGCACATAATGTTTAGGATCACATTCAATTGGTAATGGGAATGTATTGTTTGGCGTGGCATAGCTTTAGTTGTATGCTTCCAAATGTAGAAGTTTGCTTAAGCCAAATACAACACATATCTATTTTTTTCTGAAAAGTTTGCTTCCATAGCTACCAGCAGTGCATCACTGATTTGTGGGCAGTTTCATGTCCCTGGACATTTGTCTCTTAAAATGTCTCCTATTTTGAACACTAATCAATTAAAGAAAAAAAAAGTCATGCAATGCCTTTTCAGTGAATGCAATGTCAATCGAATATTTTGCAATCACAGTCTTTGAAATGCTAAAATGTGCCATCTTTAACCTGACCTAATAAACCTAACGTGAACAATTTACACAATTGTAGCATCAAATAAGGAATAAAGCTCTCAAAACACATTGAAATGATAAAATTAGCCAGCAGACTTTGTGGACTATATTTAATGTTAACTATATGGGGGTATGCAAATAATTACATAAACATTGTGTTGGAGGGAATTACAGGAAAATGCATTTATTTAAAGATTTAACTTTTTAGTCCCAATCAAAATCAAGAATATATATATATATATATATATATATATATATATATATATATATATATATATATATGCCAAATTAAAGGCATATATACATTATGGTAGATTATAAGCTCTAGACATCACCAAAACCAATTGGGGATTTAGAGCAGGGGTCTCAAACTCAAATTACCTGAGGACCACAAGACAAGTTTTCATATCCCATGGGGGGCCGCATGCAAACTTTCAAACTTCAAAAACAGTACTGGTGTCAGCGAACGCATTATTAACCCCCAGCACTGCACTACACACGGACCACTACACTGCCGACAGACCACTACACTGCCGACAGACCACTACACACTGACCACTCACCATCATGGCACAGCACATCAAGGCTCAGGGCACAGCACATCAGGGTACAGGGCACAGCACATCAGGGCACAGCACATCAGGGCACAGGGCACAGCACATCAGGGTACAGGGCACAGCACATTGGGGTACAGCACAACAGGCCACATCAGGGTACAGGGCACAGCACATCAGAGCACAGCACATAGGGGTACAGCACAACAGGCCACATCATGGTACAGGGCACGGCACATCAGGACAGGACATATCAGGACAAGGTACATCAGGGTACAGGACATGGCACATCAGGGCACAGCACATCAGGACAGGGCACATGGCACATGAGGGTAAAGGGCACATAAAACAGCACATCGGGGTACAAAGCCCAGCAAATCAGGGTACATGGCACACATCAGTGTACATGGGCCACAATCAGAGCACAATCAGGGCACATGGGGCACATCAGGGCATATCAGGGCACATGAGAGCACACCAGGTTGCAGCACATCAGTACAGGGCACATGGCACATCAGGGTACATGAGGCACATCTGGGTACATGAGGCACATGAGAGCACATCAGGGTACATGAGGCACATCAGGGTACATGAGGCACATCAGGGTACATGAGGCACATCAGGCACATCAGGGCACATGAGGCACATCAGGGCACATGAGGCACATCAGGGCACATGAGGCACATCAGGGCACATGAGGCACATCAGGGTACATGAGGCACATCAGGGTACATGAGGCACATGAGGGTACATGAGGCACATCAGGGCACATGAGGCACATCAGGGCACATGAGGCACATCAGGGTACATGAGGCACATCAGGGTACATGAGGCACATCAGGGTACATGAGGCACATCAGGGTACATGAGGCACATCAGGGCACATGAGGGTACATGAGGCACATGAGGGTACATGAGAGCACATCAGGGTACATGAGAGCACGTCAGGGTACGTAAGAGCACATCAGGGTACATGAGAGCACATCAGGGTACATGAGAGCACATCAGGGTACATGAGAGCACATCAGGCACATCAGGGTACATGAGGCACATTAGGGTACATGAGAGCACATTGGGGTACATGAGAGCACATCAGGGTACATGAGAGCACATCAGGGTACATGAGAGCACATCAGGGTACATGAGAGCACATCAGGGTACATGAGAGCACATGAGAGCACATCAGGGCACATGAGAGCACATGAGAGCACATCAGGGCAAAGGTCAGCGTTTACTTGTTGTTTTCTTCAGATGCAGAGTACTACTGCTACTCCCCGGCGGCCCCTCCTCTCTTCTCGTCCATTCCAGATGATGTCACAAGCAAATAGGGGATGGACGCGAAGAGAGGAGGGGCTGCCGGGGAGTAACAGCGTGACATGAGAGAAGTGAACCTCTGACAGACGCTTCCTGTGCTACTCTTCATGCGCCTCGATCTACACTTCCGCAGAACCCGCCATGCCTGCGGGCCATTTATTAGTAAATGGCCCGCGGGTCGGTACTTTGAGACCCCTGATTTAAAGACAAAAAGGCCTGACGATCAGCGGTTCGAATGACGAAGTATATATTTTTTATTTTAGGACAAACAAGACCTTCTTCTGCTGACTTTGTTCTGCAAAATTTTTATTTTTTAAATACACAATAACAATAGCAAAAGTAAAACAAATAAACTTTTTTCTCACCCTCTACTTATCGGTGTTAGGTAAATTTGTTACTGCAGCAATAGGGCCAGATTCAGAAAGATCCGTGGATCTTTCTGCTGGCGTAACGTATCCCCAATACGTTACGCCGCTGTAAATATTTGCGCAATTCCTTTATTCAGTTCTTTATTGCGCCATTATTTACAGCGGTGTAACGTATGTGTGGCGGCGTAAGGCCGTGCAATTCAAATGTCTGAAGTGGGGGCGTGATTCATGTAAATGAATCATGACCCCACGTAATTCACGTTTTTTTGGACGGCGCATGCGTGAGATCACGTCGCTTTTCCTAAATGAAAACGACGTGAACGTTACTAACATCGAACCCCATTCCCGAACGATTTACCCAAACGTCGTAACCGACGTACAATTCGACGCTGTCCCGACGTCCATACTTAACATTGGCTACGCCTCCTATAGCAGGGGTAACCTTACGCCGCTCGAACGCTTATGCAAACGACGTAAACTACGATGCGCCCCTGCAAGTACATTCGGGAATTGCTGTAAATAGCTCATTTGCATATATTACGCGAATACCGCCGTAAGCGCCACCTAGTGGCCAGCGTAATAATGCAACTAAGATACGACGGTGTAACAGACTTACGCCGCTCGTATCTTAAAAGAAAGCCAGCGTATCTTCTTTTCAGAATAGCAAAAAAAGATACACCGGCTATTCTTAGTATTTACGCAGCATATCTCTTGATACGCTGCGTAAATAGCTTTCTGAATATGGCCCATAGAATATACATTTTATTCTATGGTTTTCCTATTTAAATTACACTAAAATTATGATTTATTATAAAATTATATTTTTTTCCCAATTTCGAGCATTTTTTTTAAATATAAAAAAAGGAAATGGAAAAAAATTATTTATGGAAAAAAAAATATAAAAAAAATCAGCAGGAAAAAAATAGAGGTCTAACTAGGGAAGGAAGGAGATACTTTTGGCGTATTAGGATAAACAAAGGGTTTATAAGGTGTTATTTTGGGAAAGAAATAAAAAAAAATATTTTTTTTTACTTGTCAGGTTGCTTGACAACTGCAGGCATTGTCCCGGGGGGGGGGGGGGGGGGGGGGTCAGTCTCCTCCTTCCACGGCTTTCCCATCCCACTGCTTCCCCTGGCTGGCTGGATAGCTAAACATAGCTGTGATCAGATTTGATCAGCTGTTTGTAATAGTAACCTGGGAAGCTTACATCAATTCCGGTTTACTAGGAATTCATCGGTACCATTGTTTGAAAATCGAAAGCGTTCAGAAACATTGATCTTGGTGTTTTTTAATGTTTTTAGGTGCAGAGGAGAGATTTGACATCTTATAGACCCCAGATCTTTCCATAATGAGTACCAGTTGATCAAAAGTAGGGGTGTAACATTTTTACCAATGCACTTCTAGCCCATCCAAAGGTATATCATACGTTTACAATCTATTCCAAGATAAACCAACATTCTCCAAAACCTCCCCTATCAAAGCATGGGAGAAAGATTTGCAACAATCATTCCTGATTTCCCAATGGCGTGGTGCACTCCATTACTCATACAAACGGGAATGTGTGGAGATTGGGTATATGTGACTGCCAACATCCTAAACATCCCCTTTGGACTTTACAGGCAGACAATAATCTTGATAAGTAAAAAGCAACTTATGCCAATTTTAAGTACAATAATTAGGGCTGTTACTAATTAAAATTTTCATGCCTGGGTGAACGACTGGGTCCCCAATCCTGAGAAGATCCCAAGCGTTGTTCCTTTGAGAGGAAGCTGTTCGGTGGGGAGTCCACCTGAGGAGAGCCAAGAGAGGCTGGCAATCCAATAGGGTCTCGACCATCCACAGGGGATCAATGTAACCGGGTACTGAAAGGCTGGACGTTGATCACCTATCAGTCGTTAACCTAACTACAAACTACCTGAAGAAGATCTCGGCGTGAAGTCTATTAATCCCTTCAATACCAGCCACCGTCATATGACGTCCACAAAGTGTCTCTCCCATCCAGAGTCATATGACGTCCTGGACTTTGAAGGGGAATATCTGAATGATGCCTGCAGTGAGAGGCATCATCCAGATATCTATCTCTTGTGCCGGCGATTCTGCACAATGTAAGAACGATCATAGCGGCGGTTCTGCCGCTAGATCGTTCTTACAGGTGGCGTGAGGGGACATCCCCCCTCCCGCCGCCATCCGGTGCTTCTCCGGGCTCTCCTGTGCCATCGGGGGCCCTGAGAAAAAATCGTCCGGTGCTGGCAGGAAGTATAGAGATGACTGGTGACCAGATGGTCACCAGTCATCTCTATGACCGTCGGAGGACCCGGGCGCGATGTGATGAAGTCACGCCCGGGTCCCGTAAGTAAACAAAGCCGTGATTGCGGCTGTAATCCACAGTATTCATGAGATCAGTGAATTTTTTTCACGATCTCATGGTTTCCAGCCTGGAGGAGAGATGTGGGGTCTTATTGACCCCGCATCTCTCCATAAAGAGGACCTGTCAGACACATTCCTATTACAAGGGATGTTTACTTTCCTTGTAATAGGAATAAAAGTAATAATAAAATAAAACAAAAATAAATAAAGTGTAAAAAAATAAATAAATATGTAAAATAAATAAATATAATAATAAAAAATAAATAAATCGCCCCTGTCCCCGGTAGCTCGAGCGCAGAAGCGAACGCACACGCAAGTCCCGCCGACATATGTAAACGCCATTTAAACCACACATGTGAGGTATTGCCGCATGCATTAGAGTTGCAGAAACAATTCTAGCCCTAGATCTCCTCTGTAAATCTAAACTGGTAACCTCTAAAAAAATTAAAGCCTTGCCTATGGAGATTTTTGTACCAAAGTTTGGCGCCATTCCATGAGTGTGCGCAATTTTAAAGCGTGACATGTTAGGTATCTATTTACTTGGTGTAACCTAATCTTTCATATTTGACAAAAAAATTGGGCTAACTTTACTGTTTAGCTATTTTTTTAATTCATTAAATAATTTTTTTCCCCAAAAAAGGCATTTGAAAAATTATTGCGCAAATACCGTACAAGATAAAACGTTGCAATGACCGTCGTTTTATTCCCTAGGGTGTCTGCTAAAAAAAACATATATAATGTTTGGGGGTACTGCGTAATTTTCTAGCAAAAAAATTATGATTTGTACATGTAGGAGAGAAGTGCCAGAATAGGCCCGGTATGGAGGTGTGTATAAAAGCCCTGTATTGAAGTGGTTAAGGAGGATTACCTCCGCTATTTCAATCCTAAGGAGGGTCTGTGGCAGAGACTTTTCCATTAAAGTTCCGAATGATACTCTTGTTGCCAGGTCAGTGAGAGAGGCCTGTCCAGGTATACTCTGGCTGGAGTGGCGAAGAAGAAAGAGTTGTTGGAAGCAGGACTGTTTCCCATTGTTACGACTGAATCTGCTATTTCTCCTTTTACTTCAACTGTTCCATCACCACAAGTTTTATTGTTTTTACCCGGCTGGGTAATAAAGAGCACAGAAAAAGACACCTGTCGTGGACATTCCATTACTACTACATTCATCATACAACCCTAGACGGCGGAGGAGCCACGAGGTAACATGCCACCCAAAACAAACCAGCAGCTCCTTCGTTGGTAGTGCTACACAAGTAACAATTTCAATCATTCATGTCTATGGCCGCGTACACACAATCAAATCTATCTGCTGGAAACGGTTGGCCCGACCGTCCCTGCAGACAGATTTGATCGTGTGTACGGGCGAGCCGACGGATTTGGCCAGCCGACAGATTTTAAAGCATGCTTTAAAATCTGTCGGCTGGGAATCCGTCCGCCTGATTTGTCTGCTGGTTAGTACGCTAACCAGCAGACATATCTTCTCGCACATGCGTCAAATGGATTCGACGCATGCGCGGAAGTAATTCACTTCCTGGTGCGGTGACACGTCAGCGCGCCGTCTGCTGGCGGGGATTTTGGTTACATCCCAGCAGACAGATTTGTTCAAATCGGTCTGTCCGACTGATTTGAACAAATCTGTCTGCTCGTGTGTACGGGGCCTATGGGTGGCTGTATGCAGTGCCAGAAACTCCTAGGTACACAGATACACTAGTTTGTTTATGCAGTACTGGAGAATGCACCCACGTGCATGAGCCCTTAGTCAAAACTTTGGCTTAAATGTAAAACATTGCTGGAGAGGAGGGAGATAGGGTTAAAAGGAGTAAGTAACAATGGGTCCTTTCCTTTCTTTTGGGAGCACCACAACAGCAGCATGCTTTAGATCATGGGTGCTCAACCCGTGGCCTTCCAGCTGTTGCGGAACTACAAGTCTTATGGGTCATTGCAAGGCTGACAGTTACAAGCATGATGGGACTTGTAGTTCTGTGGAGCCTTGCCCCCTGGGGACATCCTACTCATGGAAGCCGATAACATTAAGTATTTGGTTGTCACCTATTCCATCGATATATAATTACTCTCTGGATTTTGGATTTTTTTTTTTTTTTTAAACGATTTTAGATATCTAATCTTACCCAAGGTGCTCTTTGAAGAAGCGTTGTCATCAACGCGAAACCGGTCAGAGCCAATACATTACATCATCGCCCTTCGCAACACCAAGCCTGTTCGTCTCCTCTATACTTCTTTGAACAGAAATCTCACCATGGAACCTTGATCTTCATTTAAGATTTGTATTATGATTATGAGTTTACCAGTTTGTACACACTAAAGTGTGAAGTATATGGGACTTTGATGTAATCAATTGAGTATGCTGTCTATATTCACAGCTCCTATGGAACTGGAATATGTTTGTTAACGTATTATTCTTATACTGTATTAAAAAAAAAAAAATTAAACTTAAGAGATTGTCTCTCTTGCATTGTACCCACATCATACTACCGTGCCTCTAAAGTCCATAACATGCCCTCCAAATTTTGTGTTTATTGAAATTTCAGGACGTGGCACGTGCTCTATTTATGTATCCACATGCTCACTACATGTGAGGATACTTTCTTCTTGTTTTTGGGACTTGTAGTTCCACAACAGCTGGATGGCCACAGGTTGAGCACCCCTGTTGTAGATGATGATAGTAGTGTAACCAAGATGTGGCAGGTAGCAATTAGCTCAACACCCACAATTTAATAAATAAGTACTTTTTTGAAGAGTTCTGCTGATGAGAGAACTGGCCATAATTTACGGAGCAGGATTAACAGAAAAAATCTGAGAAGCAATTTAAACTCTCAGCCCAATCACAGTGCATTCGCTACCAAGTCCATACGACAGTAATGCACTGTCCATATGACAGTGCATTATGTATAACAGCCCCTTTAACAAGTCCCTCTAATAATGTCCCTTTAACTTGCAGGCTGCAGGTGCAGCACATATTATCCAGCAAATATCCTGTTAGTTTAGCTGTTGCTGTCACCATCTACCTTCCATCTGATGTCATTTCTCCCTGCTGGGAAATTTTTACCCTGCATTACCTCCTCTCTTCTCAGCTCAATAACTTCAGCTGTACCCTCCTGTATCTCCCCTCTCTGGATAAAAATGAATGGTTGCACATCGTGAAGTTCCAGTTGCCGTTTATTAAAGAACCACCAAAGTCACACCATGGGGCACCAACAGAAAGTCTTGGTAGACGCGTTTCACACAATGATATTCTGCTTAATCATTACAAAAACAAATCTAAATGATACACCTTATATAGACCCACTGTCACGTACCTGATGGTATGCAGGGAGTGGCTTCTTTTACACCTCTGACTCTGGAACCCCTGATAGTGCAGACAGGGAGCTCAAGAATGCAGAGTCCTGGTTCAGGCCGTGTCAGCAACAGGCGGGCAGCAGGCAGTCCAGAGGGAGAAGCAGAAGCTTAGTTAAAACAAGCCAGGGTCAAGGGCAGGCAGAAAGCAGGAGCAGTCAGGAACAAGCCGGGTCACAAGAACAGATAAGCAGAACGTTTAAACAGGTAGCAGGTGCAAACAGAGGAGGCGCATGCGCAGCGCTCTGTGTGATGGCCGCATAAACACAGAGCTCCGTCCCGCTCCAGCAATTCCGCGCCCCATGCGATGACCTGACGAGCCCCAGCCAGCCATACAGGGATCGGGAAATGGAGGACACCCGAGCGATCATAGTGGGAACTCGGCGGACGGCAGATTCAAACTATTTTCGGCTCCGGGAGACGTCCCGCTCTGGCCTCTCCGCGCTCCCCGCGGCGATCGAACGAGTCCCGGCCAGCACTACAGGGACCAGGGAGCTGGGGACACTCGAGTGACTGTTGCGGGGACTCGGCGGGCGGTACAAGCCCTATTGGCGCTTCTAGAGACAGCTCCTGTATCGGCCGAATTTCTAAGATGTCGGCGGAGCGGCCACCTCACGAGGCTCTCACAGGGATTGCCAGCTCAGCTTCATGGAGGGATGCTCTGCATGCGGAGGTATGTGGGGGGGCTCCCTCACCCACCGTGTGTCCTCTGTCCCCAGCTACCACAGTGTCACTCCTATACCAAACACTGGATGAAATTAATGGGTTCATGTCCTCTTCTGGAGCACCTAACAGGTCTCATATTTTGAACCAGGGGGCTGATCAGATCTCCTCACAGCCCCAGGACATTGCTATGATGTTCTCAAAATTTGCTGAGATGCTGGACAGGGGCTTAACGTTGATCGCAACCAGAATCACCTCTGACATTAAAGCTGATTTACAACTTATTGGTTCTCGCATTGAAAGCATTGAACATAAAGTGGATGCCAAGATCGATCGGGTGAACCAAAATTCCGATCGTTTTCAAGAACTGCACGAACAACTTGAGGGAGCACTGGCAAAAATCGATGACCTCGAGAATAGGTCCAGGAGACTAAGTTTTAAAATTAGGGGCCCGAGTCAGTCCTGGACGTCCCCGAAGCAGTACACTCACTTATTAAAAACCTCCTTCCTGACGTCCGCGCCCACAAATTAGAGCTAGACCGAGGTCATAGGGCCCTGGGCCCTCCCCGCAAAGATGGCCTCCCGCGTGACATTGTGGTCAAACCACACTATTATGACATCAAAGAGAAGGTAATGAGAAAAGCTCGTACCACCCCACACATCCAACTTATGGGGCATTCAATCCAAATTTATGCAGACGTCTCTCCCCTCACCATTCAGAAAAGGCGGCGCTTAAACCCCTTTTGACGGTCTTAACTCAGAAGAGTATCAAGTATTGGTGGCTTTTCCCCTTTAGCCTGAAGTTTGAAAACCAGAGCAAACCCTTTAGATTCTCCACTTTTCAGGAAGGAGAACAATTGTTGCTAAAATTGGGACTACTTCATAAGGATCCACCCTCTCCAATGCAGACCTCTATGTCCAGCTTGACCAAACGCCCGCCATCATCTAGCCCTCTCACCTCCCTATGGATGAAGCCCAAGACCAAGAAAGCTAAGGAAGGACTACCACCATGATTTAGAGGATCCCCCTTTCCTCTATCTTAAATCCCCCTTTTTTGGGGTTGGGTCCCACCTGGACTTACAGTCATTTATTGTTTTTTTCCCCTTTCTTTTGTTGCATAGGAACGCGGTCATCGAGCACAGAGAGGGTGCTTTCTTGTTAATGCACGTGTTAGTTCAGAACGGACATTTCCACTGGGGCTTCCCACCTCCCCTTCTCCGGTTTTCTATTTGACTTCCCCATCCGAGTTCACATGGATGGTTCAAGTGCAGTTTCACAGATCTCAGTTCCATGTTATAGGTTGTTTTTTCTCTCATACACTGTAACATACTTGCTCACACCCTGATATACCTTTGACTCCTGACTCATCAGTTTAAGTTCTTATGGGGCAGATAACATGTTTTTTCTCATACCTTTCTGTTTGCTTTATTTTCTTTAAGTTGTTTTTTAGAGGCGCGGAGGACGGAGCGGGTCCAATGCACCTCCTTCCGATCTCGGAGCCAATTACTGTTTAGGTTTTCCTGCTCCCGGTTCGGAACTCCCCCACTCGATGGGGGACACCACGATTGTTTCTCCGAGTGAGGTGGATATGATTCCCCCTCACCCCCGGAGCTTACTTCTACCATTTTTCTTTTCCTTCTTCTTTCTCTCTTTCCTAAACTTCACCTCTCTAATTTTTCTTTCAGTGGCGGAGGTGGTTTCGCTCCCTCGCAGGACCCGGTTGGAGGTCACAGTTACCCTTTTTGCAGCTCGAGCCCTGGAACTGATTGCGTTTATGAAGGTAAGTGGTCGGGGGTTGCCCGCGTTTACCTCAGCTCTGCTCCATGGCTGATTCCACCACACACAGACCCGCCCTTCACATTGCATCCCACAACGTGCAGGGCCTTAACTCTCCGGTGAAACACCGGAAAATTTTCCAACATTATCATGACCTGAAAATAGATATACTTTTCCTGCAGGAAATGCACTTCCCTGAGTCCTATTGTCCTTCTTTTGTCCACGCTAAATTCCCTAGTTTTTACCTAGCGAACTCAGACAATAAGACCAAAGGAGTGGGCCTGTTTTTTTCTCGTAAAACCCGGTTCTCCCTGGTTTCTGAATTTAAGGACCCGGAGGGCAGATTCTTGCTAGCAAAGGGGCTTATTGACGACAAACTCTATTCCTTTGTCTTGTATTATGCCCCAAATAAAGGGCAGTCAAATTTCTTCAAATCTCTCCTCCATACTCTAGTACCACTTATTGAAGGTCTGGTCATTTTTGGGGGAGACTCCAATATAGCATTTGACTCAGGCATTGATAGAACTCGCCCGACGGGCAAAGATCGTATTCGCCCTGCCAGGCAGAGTCTTAATGTGGCCAGACAGCTTTACCAACACAGGCTGATTGATGTCTGGAGGGAAATGAATCCAAAAGCAAGGGACTACACGCATTACTCTAACCCTCATGATACATTTTCCAGGATAGATCATTTCTTTATGATGCAAAAACATATACCGTTGGTGCAGGGGTCTGCCATTAAAGACTCAGCCTGGTCGGACCATTCTCTTCTCCTATTGACACTTAACAGTGGGTTATCTCAGCACTCAGGATTTAACTGGAGACTTAATGCCTCCATTCTCAGCAACCCAACTCATGTGAGCGAAATCGAAAGGGATATTCAGGAATATTTCCTCTTTAATGATGTGGACGGCATCTCCCCATCCACCTTATGGGCAGCACATAAAGTAGCTATCAGGGTTGAACTACTCCAAATTTCTTCTAGGCTACACAAAGTACGCAAGATAGACATTGATAGGTTGGAGAAGGAATTTTTTTCCCTGAGTAAAATACATAAACACAACCCTTCCTCGAATTCTGCCGCAAGACTGGATTCAGCACGCACGGCCCTAAACTTGGCTCTTACTGCTATACCATAGAAAAGCCTTAGATGGGATGGCGGACGGTTCTATCACCAAAGAGACAAACTGGGGTCTTTGTTGGCACGGAGATTAACCCCGAAAACCAGATCCTACACTTTACCCAAAATAAAACTGAACAATGGCCTACTCACACATAACCCCAAAAAGATCATGGAAGCTTTTCATGACTATTATCACAATCTATACGGCAAGGAAGGGAAGGGAATCCTCCCCTGACTTCATTGACACCTTCTTAGGATCAGTGAACATTCCTAGGATCAGTGCTCAGCACAGGAATGAATTAGAGGCACCAATCTCGACAGAGGAGGTGGCACAGGTCATTAGAAACCTTAAACCTAACTCAGCCCCGGGCCCTGACAGCTTCTCTGTACCATATTATAAGCATTTTTCCACATTACTATCTCCATACTTGGCTCGATTCTTTAATCACCTCCGATCGGGAGCCCCCCTCGATAAGACATCAAACTCAGCATTTATAACAGTGCTCCCCAAGCCAGGTAAAGACCCCAGTTACACATCCAATTACAGTCCCATCTCTTTGATCGACAATGATCTCAAAATTCTCACTAAAATATTAGCTGACAGGATTTCCAACTTTATTAGCCTTTACATCCACAAGGACCAGGTGGGTTTCATTCCAGGGTGGCAGGGCCCAGATCAGATCAGGAGAGCAATCAACCTGATTTCGCTCTTGCACTCTGGATGGGACGGAAGTCCCAAGCAACAGGGGTTCCTGCTCTCGCTAGATCTCACAAAGGCGTTTGATTCCGTCTCTTGGTCGTTTATGGTTTCTGCACTACATAAATGGGGTTTCGGACAGTTTTTTATGAACATAATAAACACACTTTATTCCAATCCTGTAGCTAAAATTAAGATGCAGGGCTTCCAATCGAATTCCTTTCCGATTCTGCAGGGTACGAGACAGGGATGTCCTTTGTCCCCCCTGATCTTTGCCATGGTCATCGAGACTCTAGCTATTTCCATCAGAGATAACCAAGATATACAGGGGGTGAAATGCGGACCGCAGACTCACAAATGTGCCTTGTTCACTGACAATCTCTTGCTATTTGTTTCCTCTCCTATTACTTCCATGTCTATAATATGCATGGTTCTTGATGACTTTGGCAAAGCTTCGGGGTTACGGGTTAATTACGCTAAATCTTTGGCCCTTAATGTTAATTTACCAGCACACGCGATTTTGCAAATTAAAAATAACTTTAGGTTTGGATGGAACGAAACGGCCATTCCGTTTTTGGGGATCAACCTGACTGCCAACATAGGCAATCTGTACTCTGCTAACTACCCATTGATCTTTAACAGATTGGAGAAAGACCTCTAATCGTGGGACAAACTGTGTCTATCCTGGCTGGGCAGGGTAAATTCTGTGAAAATGACCCTTTTACCTTGCATTCTTTATCTTTTCCGATCATTACCTATACCCATCCCCAGGGATCACCTCAGGAACTTCCAATCAAAGATTATTACGTTTATTTGGGGATCAAAGGGGCACAGAATTGCCAAAGGGACGCTCTATTGCAGTAAAGATCAGAGCGGAATTGGAGTACCGAACCTCCTCTGGTATTACCAAGTGGCACAGTTAGCCCAACTCTCCACTTTATACTCTAAAATTGCTCATCCTGATTGGATACATATGGAAAGACAGGCCATTCCTCATTATACCCTTGACTATATACTCTGGTATCCAACAAAGGCCAGACTGACCCCACACTCTCCCACTCCTTAAATTTATGGGACTCTGTCAAAAATACTCCTCGCTTAGTCTCTCACTGGCGCCCGCTTTCCCACATTTTTAGAAATCCACTGTTCCCTCCTGGCCTAGACATTAAAGCCTTCCAGTGGTGGCTAGATAAAGGACTGTACAGGATTAGACACTTTGTCACCCCGGCAGGCCCTCTCACCTTGGCTCACTGCACCAACAAACTTGATTTACCAAATACAGAAAGGTTCAGATTCCAGCAAATTTCCCATTTCATTTGCTCTCTAAGGCCTTCTAATCATTCTCCTTTATCTATCACGGACTATGAACGGTGGTGTGGTCAGCTCATGGAGCAGAGGGGGGATAACGGTGATTTATCGAGCACTAGCTACGGTGGATTCCAAAACACTCTTTATGCAAGCATGGGAGACTGACCTGCAGCAAAGGCGAGCTTAGCGGAATTGCATAGCGTGGCTGTCGCTGCGTCCAAAGGCATTCTTAACATAGCACTGGTAGAAGCCAATGTGAAAATTCTAATGAGGTGGTATATGGTCCCCATAAGAATAGCTAAATTTTACCCGAATGCATCTCCCTTGTGCTTTCGCAATTGCGGTCATATTGGCTCCATGTTGCACATTTGGTGGGACTGCCCCAAAATCAGGGGCCTTTGGAACAAAATCTTTCATATTATTAGGAAAATGACATGTTTTCCTGTCCCAAAATCTCCTCAGTATGCTTTACTAAACTTCTCTACCCCTAGTTTTCCGAAATTGGCCCAAAACCTTATCAAGTACATACTTATAGGCACCAAATTGACAATCGCCCACGCTTGAAAACAGCCCACGGTCTCATTTCGATTAGTCAAAAGAAAGATCTCTTGGATCATGGCACAGGAGAAAACAGTCAGCATTCTTCTGGATACTGTTGACAGAACCAACGCCATCTGGGACCCATGGGTCAAATATATATCCTGTCCCTTGGGCCTTACAGACCCCTCTGGTTGACTGCGTGGGAGCGAGCACCACACCGCCACCCAATGCTTTGCTTGCGCTTTTTCTTTTCTCTTCCTCTTCTTCTTCTTATAATCTTTTCTATCCTCTATGTCTCTCTATTGGCTACGTTGGATCTACAGTTACAGCCTAGACCTAGCTTATCCATAAGTTTTAGGAGCTATAGAGCTCTGTAATAGTAACCATGAGGTAATCTCATTTACAGTTCGCCTCGCGACTTCGACCCTCCCTATGCTACCACTTCTGTCTGGCCAGACAAAATGTGTATGTTTTATGAATATTCTGTTACGGGCGGTGCGGTGTCCCTCATTTCCTAGCACAGTTTGATCCCATTCGGGGTGCTGGGATTGAGGAGCCCTCGCCTCCCTCTGTTACTGACAAAGGTCGCTGTTCTATCGCCATATTCCTCAGGATTCCGCAAGATGTAGATTCGCTTCTCATGTGACTTGTTATTTTGTTTCAACGGAGTTGTGAACATTTATTCCTGATGTACCTGTTATACTGTATCCACATATACCTCAATAAAAATCTATTGAAAGAAACAGGTAGCAGGTGGGTCTCAGGAACGCTGTAGACTGAACAGCAAGGAGCCCAGTCATCGGTCCCTTTAAATAGCCAAGAGCTGTCACCGCGGGCGAGCGCGTGCACCAAACAGTACCACTTATGGGAGACCCGCGCACAGACACTCTTCCGCCATCTTAAGTACTGATTTGCCCTTCTTGACATCCACCTCCTATAATCATAGGTGTACTGGGGAGTGGTAATCAGTGGCAGGTAAATATCTTGATCAACCGTATACAGTGGAACCTCGGATTCCAAGCATAATCCGTTCCAGGAAACCCTCAGAAAGGCTCATAAACACCCGGAAACAGAGTATTTCCGAGCATTTCCGAACGGCTCTGATCGGCTCAGGTGCCCCCGCACCTCAGGCCAAATGCGGTACTGCACTCTCCATTAGAATGAATTCTGCTCGTTTTGCGAGACAACACTCAGAATTACAAATAAAAGTTGCTCATCTTTCAAAATGCTCGTTAACCATGTTACTCGTAAACCAAGGTTCGACTGTACTAAAGTCCAACATCCCCTAGGGAATACATATCCTAGAAATAAATAACTAATGACGTACTGGTAAATGAATGTAGGAGTATTTATCAAATCCACAGGCACAATATAAATGGCGCCCTATTCCCTAGGATATAATAAATCATTAAAGTGATTGTAAAGGTTTGCATTTTATTTTTTTTAAATAACAAACATGTTATACTTATACCTCCACTGTGCAGTCCGATCGTCCTCTTCTGGGGTCCCACAGTGGCTCTCTCGACTCCTCCCTGCAATAGATAACCCCCTCTGGGAAGCTCTCACCTGAGGGGGTTACCTTATGGGCGTGCTCCTGTGTCATACACTCGGGGTCCATAGCAGCTGAGTGTATGGCTTGATCCCACCCCCGGCACCCCCGTCATTGGATTTGATTGACAGCAGCGCGAGCCAATGACTGCACTTCCATCAATCTGTCCAATGAAGAGCCGAGAAGCCCGGACAAGGATCGCAGGACTTTTCAGGGCTCAGGTAAGTAAAACGGGGGGACTGGGGGGGCCGGTAATGGTCAAATGTTTTTTCACCTTAATGCGTAGGATGCATTAAGGTGAAAAGACATGAACCTTTACAACCCTTTTAAAAGCAAAATTTGAAAACTAAGAATTATGAAGAATTTTATACTATGTATAACACCCTAAAGAATCCTACCCTACTCACAGCACTTGAAAGAGGACCAACACTTTTCCTGGCACTCCAAAGTAGTCCATCCTACCTAGGACACCCCAAACTTCCCCCCTGGCATTCCTTAGTATCCCTCCCTACTTCTGCCAGTACACAGCTAATCACCCCACACCAGGCACCCCACAGGTAACAGTGCTGTGTCTCCCATTATACCCCCCAATACAGGCCCAACAGAACCCCTACAGCCTGAGTTAAAACACGCACCCTCCCCCCATGCAATATATACAGGGCCATCTTAACCACTTAACCTCCGGACCATATTGCTGCCCAATGACCAGATCACTTTTTGTGATTCGGCACTGCGTCGCTTTAACTGACAATTGCGCGGTCGTGCGACGTGGCTCCCAAACAAAATTGGTGTCGTTTTTTTTCCCACAAATAGAGCTTTCTTTTGGTGGTATTTGAACATCTCTGCGGTTTTTATTTTTTGCGCTATAAACAAAATGGCCGCTAGTGGCCGCTTTAGAGCTGACTTATAGCTACGGGCTCTCGCCCAGCAGAGCCGACTTCCCGCAGTAATATGACGGCGGTCGGTCGGCAAGCAGTTAATGCAAGGGCACTCCTGGGCACTGCCAATGGGCCCCAAGTACATGGGGGCCCCACAATAATCTTGCATTACATCACACTTGCCAACTGTCCTGGATTTGCTGGGACAGTCATGCTTTTTACTAAACTGTCCCAATGTGGTCGTGTCACGGGAAGCGTTACCGAACCTATACTTTGCCCTCTTCCTGATCCCATTATTGTGCCCTCCTGACCTCCCCCATACTGTGCCCCTCTGCATTCCCCCCTGTACTGTGCCCTTTTGTTGATCAGTCTTTGATTTATGGAATGTTTTCCTTTTGTAAAATCAATTTTTTTAGAAAGTACTAATGAATATATGTTTAATTCTATCAACTATTTATACTTTATTTCTTGAAAGTAGGTGTGTAAATTGGGGCAAACTGGTAGGGGCCTCAATGCATTACTTTGCCCAGGGGCCCATGATGCTATTAAGACGGCCCTGACTATATATGCAGTATATAGAGCTGTGTCTGTAGCATGACAGGCTCTGAAGGGTCTCCGGGGGGGGGAGAAGAAGTCACCGTAAACACAGTGTCACCATTTCCATGACAATGCTGGTCCTTTTAGTCCAGCCAATCACAAGCAGAGGTGGGAGGGCCTTTCCTCACACAACGGGTTATACAGGGGGCAATGGAGTGGATGAGGGGCAGCAGGGTGGACAGTGGAAAGCAGAATTAAAGGGGGCCAGCAAGATGGACAGGTGAACAGCAGGCAATGTTGCCAAACTACTAGATTGAAATTTACTGACACAACACCTTGCGGCTTCACAGCATGGTTCCCTCCTGCGCATGCGCGAGTTGCGCTGCGCATCTTTACTGACCCCTGCTGTGTTCTGGGACCTGTGTGTCTACCAGAAGACAGAGGGGAGGACGGAAATAGGGCCGGACATGGCATAGATCGCCGCAGAATCTGTAGCAATCTATCGCCCTAAGTGAGAGCAAATATCTGTGTCAGACAGGTATATGCTCCCTCTCCCCCCGAAAGGTGCCAAATGTGACACCAGAGGGGGCGAGGAACCAGAAAAGCAGAAGTTCACATTTTTGGGTGGAACTCCACTTTAAATTAAATGATCGGGTGCACTTGCTGCTCCTTCTGCTTTGCTCCTGTGAAGCTAGATGATGCTCAGTAGCGGTGCATCCATAACGACGCCGCCCCCTCTCTACTGTCACCCCCTCTATGCATAATGGATAGATTCATGCATTGCTTGCTGCTATTGATGGCACAGTGGCTGCGTTTGATGGCACAGTGGCTGCAATTGATGGCACAGTGGCTGCAATTGATGGCACAGCGGCAGCATTTGATGAGCACAGTGGCAGCATTTGATGGCACAGTAGCTGCGTTTGGTGGCACAGTGGCTGCGTTTGATGTGTTTTTTTTTTTTTTTCAAAAAAATCTGTTTGTTTGCGCCTGTAGCCACCCCGACTCTGCAGATGCTCTCTTACCTCTGACACCTTGGGTTCCATTCTGAAATGTCACGTTAGCAATGAGAAACTCACACAATGGGGCTGATTTACTATTGTCACTGCGCTGCGCCGGTTAATGCCTTAATTAGTGCGCTGGATGAAGCCTTAATTAGGCGCATGAACCGGGCGCAGCAGCAGCGCAATGCAATTGATAAGTAAAGCCGCCGCCGAACTCCCTGTAGAAGTCTATGGGGGAAATCAAAAGTGCTAATTTTGAAGGCTAATCTGCAAGTTTTGTCCTAAAAAGTGTTTGGGGACCTCAGTCCTGCCCCAGGGACATGTATCAATGCTTTTTTTATTTTTAGAAACGGCCGTTTTTTCGGGAGCAGTGATTTTAATAATGCTAAAAGTGCAACAATAAAAGTGAAATATTCCTTTAAATTTCGTACCTAGGAGGGGGTGTAATGTCAGCATGTGAAAAAGCGCACTTTTTTCCGTGGTTAGAACAAAATGACATTCTGAAGAAAAAAAGCCGTTTAAAACTGACTCGCGGCTATAATGAATTGTCGTCTCCCAGCAATTGTGAGAGAAATTCCATTAGAAATCCTTCAGGTCTGATATGGATATTAAGGGGAACCCCACCATCAATTTAAAAAAAAATGACGTGGGGTTCCCCCCAAATATCCATACCAGGCCCTTATCCGAGCACGTTGACGTTGACCTGGCCGGCCGCAGAAAAGAGGGGGGGACAGAGCGCGCCCCCCCTCCCTGAACCGCACCAGGACACATGCCCTCAACATTGGGAGGGTGCTTTGGGGTCCCCCTCAAAGCACCTTGTCCCCATGTTGATGAGGACAAGAGCCTCATCCCCACAACCCTTGCCCGGTGGTTGTGGGGGTCTGCGGGCAGGAGGCTTATCGAAATCTGGAAGACCCCTTTAACAAAGAGGCCCCCCAGATCCCGGCCCCACCTATGTGAAATGGTAATGGGGTACATTGTACCTCTACCATTTCACCCAAAAAAAAGTGTTAAAAAAGACAAAAGCCGGTTAATTAATATCTTTTTTCCGCTTCTTCTTCTTCCATCTTCTTCTTCTTTTCTTCTTTCCTTCGGGTTTCTTCCTCCATCTTCTTCTTCTTCCTCTGCTTCTTTCTTGGGTCTTCTAGTCCCGCATCTTGACCGGCGTCTTCTTCCATCTTCTTCACCTTCCGCCGGCGTTCTCGTCAGCATCTTCTTCTTCTTCTTCCCCGGCGCTCGGCTTCCAATTGAATTCCCCCACTGTGTGCCGCTCCTGGGACCACGCCCCCCTCTGACGCCACAGCTAATCTCCTAGGAAAGTCCCCATGTGGTGTGTGTGCGTCAGAGGGGGGCGTGGTCTCATGAGTGTCACACGGCGGGCAATTCAATTGGAAGCTGAGCCTCCGGGGAAGAAAAAGCCGCGTACAAGCTTCCAATTGAATTGCCCGCCGTGTGACGCGCCTGAGACCACGCCCCCCACTGACGCACACGCACCACACGGGGACTTTCCTAGGAGATTACCCGTGGCGTCAGAGGGGGGCATGGTCTCATGAGCGTCACACAGCGGGGTATTCAATTGGAAGCCGAGCGCTGGGGAAGAAGAAGAAGATGCGGACGAGAAGGCCAGCGGAAGGAGAAGAAGATGGAAGAAGACGCCGGACAAGATGCGGGACTAGAAGACCCAAGAAAGAAGCAGAGGAAGAAGAAGATGGAGGAAGAAACCCGAAGGAAAGAAGAAAAGAAGAAGATGGAAGAAGAAGAAGAAACGGAAAGAAGATATTAATAAAGGACTTGTCAAAAACCGGCTCTTGTCTTTTTTAACACTTTTCACTTTTTTTTTGGTGAAATGGTAGAGGTACAATGTACCCCATTACCATTTCACATAGGGGGGGCTGGGATCTGGGGGGTCCCTTTGTTAAAGGGGTCTTCCAGATTTCGATAAGCCTCCTGCCCGCAGACCCCCACAACCACCGGGCAAGGGTTGTGGGGATGAGGCCCTTGTCCTCATGAACATGGGGACAAGGTGCCTTGGGGGGGACCCTAAAGCACCCTCCCAATGTTGAGGGCATGTGGCCTGGTGCCGTTCAGGAGAGGGGGGGCGCACTCTGTCCCCCTCTTTTCTGCGGCTGGCCAGGTCAACATGCTCGGATAAGGGTCTGGTGTGGATTGTGGGGGGAACTCCACGCCATTTTTTTTTTAAATTTGGGGTGGAGTTCCCCTTAAATTACACACCAGACCTGAAGGGCCTGGTATGGATATTTAGGGGGAACCCCACGTCATTTTTTTAAAAAAAATTGACGGCGAGGTTCACCTTAATATCCATTTCAGACCTGAAGGGCCTTCTAATGGAATTTGGGGGGACCCCCACGCTTTTTTTTTTAATTTTATGAATGAATCTCTCACAATTGCCGGGAGCCGACAATTCATTATAGCCACGAGTCAGTTTTAAACGGCTTTTTTTCTTCAGAATGTCATTTTGTGCAGGGACATTTCTAACCACGGGAAACATGCGCTTTTTCACATGCTGACTTTACACCCACCCAGGTATGAAATTTAAAGGAATATTTCACTTTTATTGTTGCACTTTAACCACTTCAATTCCGCACCTATTCTGGCACTTCTCTCTTTCATGTAACAATTATATTTTATTTCTTGAAAATTACTAAGGGCCCCCAAACATTATATATATTTTATTAGCAGACACCCTAGGGAATAAAGTGGCTGACATTTTTTTTTTTTTTTTTTTTCCAACGGTATTTGCGCAAAAAAAATTCTACTGCCTTTTTTATTTTTGCAAAAAAAAAAAAAACGGTTTCATGAATTAAAAAATAACAAAGCAGTAAAGTTAGCCCAATTTTTAGGGATAATGTGAAAGATGATGTTACACCGAGTAAATTGATACCTAACATGTCACGCTTTAATATTGCGCACACTCATGGCATGGCGCTAAACTTCGGTATTTAAAATCTCCATAGGTGACGCTTGAAGTCTTTTTTCAAGTTACCAGTTTAGAGTTACAGAGGAGGTCTAGTGCTAAAAGTATTGCTCTCGCTCTAACGCACACGTCAATACCTCACATGTGTGGTTTTAACGGCGTTTAACTATGTGGGTGGGACTTGCATGTGTGTTCGCTTCTGAGTGCGCGCTACTGAGGACAGGGGCGTTTTATTTTTTATTTTTTTTATTTTTGCACTTTTCTGTCCTTTTTTTTTTATTTTCACTTTTCTTCCTATTACAAGGAATGTAAACATCTCTTGTAATAGGACTAGTGTGTGACAGGTCCTCTTTATGGAGAGAGGCGGGGTCAATAATGCTGGAAAGCATGGTATTGAAAAAAAAAAAAGATCTCAGCTGCGAACATGTTCGTTCAGCACAGTGGTGTAGTGTATAGCACTTTCACCTCAGCAAAAGGGTCGCTGGTTCGAATCCCGTTCGTGACACCATCTGCCCGGAGTTTGCATGTTCTCCCTGTGCCTGCGTGGGTTTCCTCCCACAATCTAAAAACATGCTGTAAATTGGATCCTGTCTAAATAAGCCCTAATATGCAGTAGGATATTTAGGTTTTGTGCTGCCCTAGGCCTGACTAAATTTCTGCACCTCCTAATAGAAAAATGACCCACCCTTCCTGTCAAGGCCACACCCTGTTTTTTTATGACCCGCCCAGAAATATTCAGGGTTGACACACACTAGTTCTGGGGGGGGGGCGGCACTGGATTCCATTAATTTGCATAGTTTTTCTCTCACTTCCTGTTTGGCTATGGGGCAGGAAGTGAAGGCAAATCTCCCTAATTGGGCACAGATAATACAAAAAAAAACTGACAGGGCCTATAACCCTCCCTCACTCTATCCAAATGAAAGAAAATGAAAGAAAATAATAAGTGTTGATTATGGTTCTAGTTTAACCCCTTCCATACCGGGCCATAGGGGATTGACGTCTGCAGCAACCCCTCACCGATGAGAGTGGACGTCATGTGACGTCCTTTGTTCCCGGCGTTCTAGGGCGCACGCGCGCGGCAGCGCTCGAGATCCCGCGCGCGTGCCCGTCGGCCGCGATTGCCGCCGGGCACCCGCGATTACCGTTGATCACGGCAGGAGTGTGGATCTGTGTGTGTAAACACACAGATCCACCTCCTGTCAGCGGTGAGGAGACTGATGTGTGTTTCCAGCAGTGTTGCTCATCTTACTTTAAAAAAGTAATTAATTACAGTTACAAATTACTTCTCTGAAAAAGTAATTGCGTTAGTGACTCAGTTACTACATTGAAAAAGTAATTAGTTACTCAGCAAAGTAACTGAATTTTTTAAAATATTCTACAATGCTTTGTTAAGAAGCAGATGACTGGCGCTTGCCAGGGAGCAGTGAGTTAATACTCCAATACAAAAGAATGCCAGATCCTTGAGAGAAGAAAACCAGAAACAAATGGTGATCTCGTGTATATCCCAGCCTATGTGCATCCGTCCCACCATGTATGTGCAGCTAATAGGACTTAAAACCCTTATCCATCTTCTACATATTACATCTAAATTATAAGCTGGATTAAAATGTATGTTTATAATATACATTCCCTTGACGTTTACAGAGTCTGTAATTTAAAATCTTATATTAGGCTTTAATAGAATTTTCTATAGTTTATTGTTTATTATTTTATTTATCTTATATAAGCTTTATTAGATGCAAGGGATCTGGAATGGGGATGTCAGATTTTTTTTTGTTGTCTGATGAAGAGATGAAATCACTGACCAAAAATAACCTGCTGATCATTGGTCTGTATAGGTTTCCTGCACTTACCATGTTGACCACTAGATGTCGCGGTGTACACTGTGTTGTATAGCCACTTAAGGACCGCCTCCTGCAGATTTACGTCGGCAGAATGGCACGGCTGGGCACATCAATGTATATATACGTTGGTTTTAGTACCCAGCCGTGGGTCGCGGGCGCGCGCCCGCGACCCGGTCCGAAGCTCCAGGACCGGGACCGCGGGATTCGCGGACCCGATCGCCGCTGCAGTGCGGCGATCCGTCCCTGGAGCGGAAGAACGGGGAGAGCCGTGTGTACACACGGCTTCCCCGTGCTTCTCTGTGGCCGGAGCATCGATCGCGTCATCCCTGTAATAGGGGGACGCGATCGATGACGTCACACCTACAGCCACACCCCCCTACAGTAGTAAACACACACATTAGGTACACATTCCCTACAGCGCCACCTGTGGTTAACTCCCAAACTGCAGCTGTCATTTCCACAGTAAACAATGCAATTTAAATGCATTTTTTGCTGTGAAAATGACAATTGTCCCAAAAATGTGTAAAAATTGTCCGAAGTGTCCGCCATATTGTCGCAGTCACGAAAAAAATCGCTGATCGCCGCTATTAGTAGTAAAAAAAAAAAAATTAATAAAAATGCAATAAAACTATCCCTTATTTTGTAAACGCTATAAATTTTGCGAAAACCAACCGATAAACGCTTATTGCGTTTTTTTTTACCAAAAATATGTAGAAGAATACGTATCGGCCTAAACTGAGGAAAAAAAATGTTTTTTTATATATTTTTGGGGGATATTTATTATAGCAAAAAGTAAAAAATATTGCATTTTTTTTTAAATTGTCGCTCTATTTTTGTTTATAGCGCAAAAAATAAAAACCGCAGAGGTGATCAAATACCACCAAAAGAAAGCTCTATTTGTGGGAAAAAAAGGACGCAAATTTTGTTTGGGAGCCACGTCGCACGACCGCGCAATTGTCTGTTAAAGCGACGCAGTGCCGAATCGCAAAAACCCCTTGGGTCATTTGCCAGCGTATTGGTCCGGGTCTTAAGTGGATAGGGAACGTTTGTTCTGTGTAAATTTTTTTCAGGCCATGTGTTCCCCGGATCATTGATCAGGTTGCGCACACAGTGTGTGTGATCGATGTGAGTTGTTCCCCGGTGATAGGTCAGTGTGAGGCGGGTAGGGCTCATTGTATCCAGGGCTCCTTGTGATTGGGAGTTTCCAGACCGCTGTGACAGGCCATCACAGCGGTCACATGATTATAAAGCGGAGTTCCACCCATATTTATGTTCACAGCGGTGGCAGAAGCAATTACTCTGCTGCCATCTAGTGGCGGTAGATGTAATTGTGGTAATGCCGCCCAAGTAATGGGAACTGCCTTACCATGAGGGGAAGAGTAATCAGGTAGATTACTCGTTACCCTCAAAAGGTTCTGCGTTAGGTAACTGCGTTTATTGTAACTCCGTTACTTACAACACTGGTTCCCAGTACAGAGGAACACACATCGTTCTCCTCCCCTTGTGAGTCCCCCTCGCCCCACAGGTAGAACATACTTTAGGGAACATTTTAACCCCTTCAGCGCCCCCTAGTATTAACCCCTTCCCTGCCAGTCACATTTACACAGTAATCAGTGCAGTTTTATAGCACTAATCGCTGTGTAAATGTGAATGGTCCTAAAAACGTGTCAAAAGTGTCCGATATGTCCGCCGCAATGTCACGGTCACAAAAAAAAAAAAAAACGCAGATCGCCGCCATTAAAGCCATAAATGTATCACCTATTTTGTAGACGCTATAACTTTTGCGCAAATCAATATACGATTATTGCGTTCTTTTTACCAAAAATACATATCGGTCTAAACGGAGGAAAAAAAATGTTTAAAAAAAAATAAAAAAATTGTGATGTATATTAAATAAAAAAGTAAAAAAATATTGTGTTTTTTTAAATTGTCGCTCTTCTTTTGTTTATAGCGCAAAAAATAAAAACCGCAGAGATGATCAAATACCACCAAAAGAAATCTCTATTTGTGTGGAGGAAAAACATACCGATTCAATTTGGGTACAGTGTTGCCCGACCGCGCAATTGTCATTCAAAGTGCAACAGCGCTGAAAACTAAAAATTGGTCTGGACAGGAAGGGGGTGAAAATGCCCTGTATGGAAGGGGTTAGGACAAATTTTATTGAGAGGCCTAAGAAAAATATAACCATGCCAATAAGCCAGGATACAGCATTGCTAATATGTGTGAATGTGTGTTAGGGACCCCCACAAACACCATCCAATGTTAAATAAACAATTATCTTAATTTGCAAATAAGTATTATCTGCTCATTTTTGGGGGATGCCTGCACCCCTAATAGGGTGAAGACACCTCACAAATGTTGTCACTTTATACTTCAAATTCATTCACTTCCTGTCACATAGCCAAACAGGAAGTGAGGGTAAAACCTGACTAATGTCTTTTGTTGGGGACACAGATCAATCTAAATAGTTTGCCATTATGGAAATTGCATTTTGCTGTGTACACCCCAAATTATTAGGGATCTTGGACTTTGGGGGTCCATTTACTAAAGGCAAATCCACTTTGCATTACAAGTGGACAAGCAAGGAAGATAAAAAAAAAAACATTGCTTCTACAGGATTGGATGTTAAAAACATCAGTGCTTCCCTTCTGATTTTCAGCGACTACACTTCTATTGCAGAGTGGCTTTGCCTTTACTAAACCCCAAGCTAACTAATCATTTGGGTTGTACACAGCAGTGCAATTTGCTTAATGGGGACACTAGTCGATTGACCCCAAGAAAAGACATTGGTAGGGTTTTAACCTCACTTCATGTTCAGCTGTGTGACAAGAAGTGAAGCCAACTTTAAGAAAAGTGACACAAAACCCAAACCAAAAACCACAAGCAGGGGTTCTAACACTCACTTGGCTTCCCTCAAACACTCACAATTAGAATAGGATTGTCTTGTGCTAGATTTAAGCACAGTGCTGTCCACCAATACACCACCCCCCCAACAGGCCATGTTTGCAGGTTTTCCTTCATCTTGCACATGTGCTTTAAAAGACAGTCTGGACAGCAATTCTTGATAAGAGAAATACACAAAACATGTCCTGTCGGGGGTACTTGAGGGCTGAGGACCACTGAAGTAAAAAGAAAATACTTACCACATTGTCTTTTTAATTTCCTGGTGATTAAACATGGCAGCAAACATTTCATGCATACACACCAGGAAAGAAGCTTAGACAAAAATCACACCTAATTTGTTAGGCCAAACCTATTTCAGCTGCAGCTGTCAAAATCTGTAGCATGAAAAAGTAACAAAAAACAAACTTCACAATTTGAAAGTAATTTTTATTGGTCAACAAAACAAGGAAAGCAAAAAAGACAAACAAACAAAAACACACACACACACACACACACACAAACAAAAATACATTTAAAAAATCAAAATAAACATAGGTTAACCACTTGCTTACTGGGCACATAAACCCCCTTCGTGCCCAGGCTAAATTTCAGCTTCCGGCACTGCGTCGCTTTAACTGACAATTGCGCGGTCGTGCGACGTGGCACCCAAACAAAATTGGCGTCCTTTTTTTCCCCATAAATAGAGCTTTCTTTTGGTGGTATTTGATCGCCCGTGCGGTTTTTATTTTTTGCGTTATAATGAAAAAAAGAGCGACAATTTAAAAATATATATATATTTTTTACTTGTTGCTATAATAAATATCCCATTTTTTTTTTTTATATATATTTTTTTCTCAGTTAAGGCCGATACGTATTCTTCTACGTATTTTTGTAAAAAAAAAAAAAAAAAAAATCACAATAAGTGACTGCTTTGCGCAAAAGTTATAGCAGCTACAAAATAGGGGACGCAATTATGATTTTTTTTTTTATATATTTTTTTTTACTAGTAATGGCGGCGATCTGCGATTTTTATTGGGACTGCGATATTGCGACGGACACATCGGACACTTTTGACACATTTTTGGCGCCATTCACATTTATACAGCGACCAGTGCTATAAAAATGCACTAATTACTGTATAAATGTGACTGGCATTGAAGGGGTTAACACTAGGGGGTGAGGAAGGGGTTAAATGTATTGCCTGGGTGTGTTCTAACTGTGTGGGGGGTGACTGGGGGAGGTGACCAATGCTGTCTCCCTATGTACAAGAGAAACAGCATCTGTCACCTCACTGACAGGACGTGAAGCTCTGTGTTTACACTCAGAGCTCCACGTCCCTGCTCTCTCACCGACGATCGCGTGTACCTGACGGACATCGCGGACGCCGGGTACACGAATCGGATCCTCGGTGATGCGTCGGGACTGTTTTTCCCCACCGCGCGCCACCCTGTGGCGCGCACGGGGAATTACAAGCAAATCACGTCCAAAGACGTGACCCCGGCGCCTCAGGTCCGCGCTGTTCACGTATTCTGTTAATAGCGCGGACCTGAAGAGGTTAAAGAGGTTGTAAAGACAAAAATATTTTCCTCCTAAATTAAAGTCTGACAGTAGCTGATGAAGTAAAAAGTAATGTTTTGCATTATAACTAGTTTGATACCTGTTGAAATCGAGCTGTTTTATTCACCTCCTTCACTCCTAAATCTTTATTCTCACTGACTTTCTGGTTTGCGTGGGGCGCATTCATTCTTGCTACATCACGGCCTAATGGGAACTACAGTTCCCATTAGGCTTAGCCTCCATGCCTATGAGGGATAAGAGAGTATATTCACGCAGGCCTGTCATCATAGGGAGGGTGTGAGCACATTCTGCTTTCCACCATGCAAAATGGCTCAGATGCTGGTGGAAAGCAAGAAGTGGAGAGACAAGAAATGGCATTTTCAAACCTGGATTACTGTATTTTGGAGGTCAAAAGGAAAAACGAGGTAAGTGATATTTAAATGCTCTAGCTTACAGCAATCAATTGATCCAATAAAAAAACGAACCTTTAGTGTTCCTTTAACCGTCCCAACATCTTCAGAAATATTTTTGAAAATAAGGCAGCAGAGACAAATACATCAAAGTGAACATCATTTAAAAATAAACAAAAAACATTGGCAAAAAAAAATACATGCTCCAAAACACATCTCTGTTTAGCAACAACATTCCTGCCAGCCTGCCCCCTCTCAGGACTGCTCTATCCACGCTTTTTATAACATGTGTGCTTGTGTGCTAATGAACCAATTGAAATCACATGAACAAATTTCAGTCTCTAGTTTGGGTGAACTTGTAAGTGGTTACACCTGTTAAAGGGGTGTTCCAGCCCTAAATTGTGTTTATTAAAAGTCAGCAGCTACAAAAAGTGTAGCTGCTGGCTTTTAACCACTTGCTTACTGGGCACATAAACCCCCTTCGTGCCCAGGCGAAATTTCAGCTTCCGGCACTGCGTCGCTTTAACTGACAATTGCGCGGTCGTGCGACGTGGCACCCAAACAAAATTGGCGTCCCTTTTTTCCCCACAAATAGAGCTTTCTTTTGGTGGTATTTGATCGCCCGTGCGGTTTTTATTTTTTGCGTTATAATGAAAAAAAGAGCGACAATTTAAAAATATATATATATTTTTTACTTGTTGCTATAATAAATATCCCATTTTTTTTTTTTTTTTATATTTTTTTTTCTCAGTTAAGGCCGATACGTATTCTTCTACGTATTTTTGTAAAAAAAAAAAAAAAAAATCACAATAAGTGACTGCTTTGCGCAAAAGTTATAGCACCTACAAAATAGGGGACATAATTATGATTTTTTTTTTTATATTTTTTTTTTTACTAGTAATGGCGGCGATCTGCGATTTTTATTGGGACTGCGATATTGCGACGGACACATCGGACACTTTTGACACATTTTTGGCGCCATTCACATTTATACAGCGACCAGTGCTATAAAAATGCACTAATTACTGTATAAATGTGACTGGCATTGAAGGGGTTAACACTAGGGGGTGAGGAAGGGGTTAAATGTATTGCCTGGGTGTGTTCTAACTGTATGGGGGGAGGGGGGTGACTGGGGGAGGTGACCGATGCTGTCTCCCTATGTACAAGAGAAACAGCATCTGTCACCTCACTGACAGGACGTGAAGCTCTGTGTTTACACTCAGAGCTCCACGTCCCTGCTGTCTCACCGACGATCGCGTGTACCTGACGGACATCGCGGCCGCCGGGTACACGCATCGGATCCTCGGTGATGCGTCGGGACTGTTTTTCCCCGCCGCGCGCCACCCTGTGGCGCGCGCGGGGAATTACAAGCAAATCACGTCCAAAGACGTCAACCCGGCGCCTCAGGTCTGCGCTGTTCACGTCTTTGGACGTGAAGCGGTATTGAAGTGGTTAATAAACACTCACTTACCTGCTCCTGCGTTCCAGTGACGCGCCGACCGGGGCTCTGCTCCTCTCCCCCCCTCCCCGGCCGGCGTCTCCATCCTGACTGTGGGCACCCAGCCGTGACAGCCTTCGGCTTCACGGCCGGGCACCCACTGCGCATGCGCGAGCCGTACTGCGCATGCGCGCGCGGCGCGGCTCGCCGCTGATTGGAGAGGCGATCGCATGGGACCTGTCAGTGTCCCATGTGATCGCCTACAGGGAGGGGCTGGTGTAGGCGATTAAGGCTTAATCGCCTAACCAGCCCCTCGGCGGAAGCAGGAAGTGGGACAGGAAGTCCCACTCCTACTGAAGCCCCCACTCCCCCCCCAAAAAAATTACATGCCAAATGTGGCATGTATGGGGGTGAGGAGTGGATTAAGCAAGGGTAGTTTTTTTGGGTGGAACTCCTCTTTAAGGATGTCCTTAAATTACTAACCCACCCACGCTCTATGAGCATGCTTATGGCCCATACACACGATCCGAATATCGGCCGACGGATCGTACGACTTTTTTCGCTTAATAATCGCGAGTAAAATAAAATAGGTTTTTAAACTCACGAAAATTATCGTACGATAGAAAAAACGATCGGAAGTGATGTCACGTGTTGTAATGTATTTGTATTGTATTGTCGGACGACGGCTGTACTGACTAAACGAAAATCGGACGATCGGACATCGGACGAGAAAATTTTTCGCGCTTGTCCGATCGAATTTAATCGGATGAACGGTCGTGATCGGCTGTCGAAAGTAGTGTACACACGATCCAAAAATCGTACGATCCATCATCGGACGATCGTTTTCGTCCGATATTCGGATCGTGTGTATGGGCCATTAGAGACATCCAAGTGAGTTTCACCCACAAAAAGAAAGTAAAAAATGTCTAAGTGTCTGAGCATGTGCAGTGCATCTCACAAAGCTGCAATGGTTGCTGAAAGCATGAGAGCTGTGTTTTTTTTCCCCTGAACTCATGCTTTCCAGCCTGAAGGGGAGGTCTTAGTGAATTATTACGTAACAAAAATAAATAATAATAATTAAAACGCCCCTGTCCCTAGTAGCTCCCAGTCAGAAGTGAACACGCACATTTTTTTTTTCAGGTTACCAGTTTAGAGTTACAGAGGAGGTCTAGTGCTAAAAGTATTGCTCTCGCTCTAACGCACGCTATGATACCTCACATGTGTGGTTTGAACGATGTTTATGTATGTGGGCGGGACTTGCGTAAGTCCCACCCACATTTGTAAACACCGTTCAAACCACACATGTGAGGTATTGATGCATGCGTTAGAGCGAGAGCAATACTTTTAGCACTAGGCCTTCTCTGAGCAACATAACCTGAGCAACATATACCAAAAAATAAAAAGCTCATAACCTGAGCAACATATACCAAAAAATAAAAAGCTCATAACCTGAGCAACATATACCAAAAAATAAAAAGCTCATAACCTGAGCAACATATACCAAAGAATAAAAAGCTCATAACCTGAGCAGAAAAAAAAAAACACCAAAAAGCCATCATCTGGGCTGACGGGGGCTCTTTCTGGTGGGCCCTCTCTGGCTCCTCAGCTGCCTGGAGGGAGTGGGTGGGGGTGGGGGGCATCTGGAGGTGGCTGATCCCCGGTTGGGCCACTCCTGGCAGGTGTGGCCTGCATGCCCTCCAAGGCCATGGCTATCCGGCCGAGGTATGAATTGGTCTGGGCCTGCATCCTCAGCTGCCGGGTCACTTGATACTGTTGGGCCCGCTGCCTCTGCCTCCCCTGGTCCCGGATGGCAGCTGTGTTGGCCTGGACGGCTGCAGTGAGGTGCCGAAGATCAGCCTGCACCTCCCCCAGGCTGGTCACCACTGCAGCGCAGTTGCAGCTGACATCCTGCACTGCGTTGGTCATCTGGGCCACGGAGCCCAGGCTGTCAGCTACCCGGTCCAGGTACCCAGCTATCTCCCCCATCTGCTGGGTCTGCCTGGTCCCTCGCCATCTGGTCATGGACCACATCAGACACCCCCCTGGTCTTCCGGTTCGCCTTCCTGGGGCCAGGAGATGGTAGTCCCCGGGGGGGATGGAGTCGCCCTTGAGGGGCTTCCTATGATGGGGGAGGGGATTTGAGAGGGCCCTGCTGAAGGGGAGGACTCCTCCAAAAATAGGACAAACTCCTGCTCGGTGACAACAGGCTCCTCCTCAACCACCTCAGCAGGTGAGGTGTGGGCACTCCCCTCCACCTCGGTGTCTTCGGTGCCCAGGGGGTCGGGCTTAGGATGCAGTTGGGGGGATGGGGTGGAATGGCCGCCGGCAGATGATGGCCCAGCTCCGTCATCTGTGGATGACACAAAGCAGACACATGTTGGTGGTCCCACACACTTGGCACATGTACCCCCCCCCCCCCCCCACATGCAACACACCAAATAGGGGATAAAAAACACTTACTTAAGTGCGCATGCGCGCGGCGCCGACGGAGGTCATGCTCTGAAGAGCTCCTTTTAAGCCTATATTTCGCCTCTAGAGCGAGCGGATCGGTCTCTCTCCGTCCCCCCTCCACGGGACATGCAGCGGAGGTCAGCGGGGAACAAATTTTTCTCAACGCAGGCCCTCTAATCCCGCCCGTCGGACCCGGGCTTCACAGGCCTCGAGGCAGTCCCCGCCAGGCAAGATGGCGCCGGGGAAGAAAAACACGGAGCGTGGCGGCTCTCAGGCTACGCCGACACCCCCCAGCTCACTGTGCAGCAGAGCACCGCAGGAGAGATGAGAGGAGACTTGCAAGCACCGCCATGCACTCCGTGGATGACGCTGCAGCCTGTCGGGGAGACGGAGGACTTTCCACCCCTGCAATCTCCCCTGGCAGCTATGGAGCTGGTTGCCTCAGGTACTGGGAGGGGGTATACTGTATTCTCTACAGTGCCAGCCACGATCAATATGGTCTCTGTCCAGGCTGAGATCCACAGGGATCCCTTCTCCTCACAGTCCCAGGAGGTGATCCCCTCCCCGCAGAGCGGCTGTTCCCAGCATTCTCCTTTATCCAGCTCTCCGGACAGGCCCCTGTTGTTCTCGGCCTCCCCTGCCTCCTCCACTGATAGGCAAATGGCAGAACTTGCGGAACTGACCTATAGCCAGTTTAGCCAGACTGGTTCTGGGCCCCTCCAGCCCCCAGTGTCTACTACTGCCCAGTATTCAGGGGATACGGTCCTGCTGGCTAGATTTTCTGCCCTTCTGCAACAAGAATTGACGAAAGCCTGTGCCATGATCACTGCTGGGATGAAGGCTGACTTTCAAAATATAGGTGGGCGGTTGGATGGTATTGAGACTAAGATGGACGGCACGATCAAGCGTGTGAATCAAAATTCCAGGATGGTTACTTCCTTACAAGACCAGCTGGACCAGGCTAACGCGAAAATAGAGGACCTGGAGAATAGGTCCAGGCGCTATAATTTCTGGAGACGGTCCTGGACTTGGAGGAGGCTGTACATGCTCTGATGACACAGTTGATACCGGATATCTCCCCCCACCAGTTGGAGTTGGATAGAGTCCATCGCGCCCTGACAGCCCCTAGGCCTGATGGCTTACCTCGAGACGTTATTGTCAAACCACATTACTACAGGATTAAGGAAAAGGTGATGATGGCGTCCAGGCTGCAGGGCAACGTGCCTCTTATGGAACATTCGGTCCAGATTTTCGCGGACATTTCCCAAGCAACGATCCTGAAGAGAAGGGCACTGAAGCCTCTTCTGAGTCACCTCATCAATCATCACATCAAATACCGCTGGTCGTTCCCGTTCAGACTTTCTTTTTCATACAAAGGGAAGTCCCACTCCTTTTCTACTTTCCAGTCTGGGGAAGAATTGCTTCAAGAATTGGGGCTGATTTCGCTGGAGCCGCGGTCCCCCTCCAGGGCCCCTGAGAGGGGAGATAGACCAGTGTCCCCTCTCTGGTCTCAACAAGGCCGCCCTAGGAAAAGCAAGAAGTCCCTCGCGAACACTTGAACATCTGAGACTTCCCCTTTTTTTTTTTTTCTTCCCTTGAAATCTTTGAGCCCTTTTTTTTTTGCCTCATTCTCTTGCAGGTTGGGGGGGAATACTCCTCCGTAGATTGAGGTTGAGGCCCCGCTGGACATTGTTTTTGACCATTTTTGCATCACTAGTCCGTTTATCTTTTATTTTTTTGCTATTGGTCAGTCTTTGTTATTACAAGATTATTGTTTGCTAGGATTTTAGCTCTGTCATGGGGTAGCAGACCCGGCGGAGGCTCTTGTGTCTGAGTGCCCCCCTGCTCTCCTTACGGAGTTTTGACGACCGATTCCGCCCGCTCTTCTCATTCAGCGATTGAGCTGGGCTGAGGTGGAAACGTGTGCCACTCGAGTGAACTTGCCTCCTCCTTACCGGTGGGGGCAACTTTACGTTGACTACAGGGAGTCTATTGCTCTCTGGATTACACTGGATTTTCGGTGTGATACTTTATTGCTTAAGCCTTTACTAGGCGTTGGTTTATTGTTTATTATGTTGCTTATGTTCTTGTTTTCTTTGTTTTTTCTTTTTTCTAATCTGACCCTTTTTTCTCTTCTCCGAATCTACCTCCTTTGGGGAGCACTCCTACATTGGACCGGGTTGTAGTTGGTGACTTGGGAGACTTCCGGGCCTCGACCTCTGAGACATCCAAACCGTGAGTACAGCAAACCGAACCACTATGGCCTCTAGACCCTTAACAAATTACACTATTTTGACTCATAACGTCCAGGGTTTCAATTCCCCCGTCAAAAGGTCTAAAGCGTTTCAGCAATATCATAAAATGGGGGCGGATGTCCTGCTTCTGCAGGAGACACATTTTTCTAAGACCTCAGCTCCTAGATACTTGAATCCGAGGTACTCCACGTTTTTCTTATCTAATGGTCCTGATAAAAAACGAGGGGTCGCCATTTGTTTTGCTAAGAAGGTCCCTTTCACTCCTTCGATTGTGATTAGAGATAAGGAAGGTCGTTATGTTATGGTGGCGGGGAAAGTTAATGATAAAGAGGTGACATTCCTGTCCTACTATGCCCCCAATGTAAACCAATTGCCCTTCTTCCACTCTATGCTGGAAGTGATAATGCCCCACGTAGCAGGTCATGTGGTACTGGGGGGGGGGCAGTAATTTCCCGTTAGACCGGACCCTCGATAAATCTGATCTTGGAAGAGCGGTGCTAAAACATGTGCCTAAACAGAGTAGCGCAATGGCGCGTCTCCTTCATAGCTATGATTTGATTGACGCCTGGAGGGAATTCCACCACACTACCAGGGATTTTACATTCTATTCCCATGTCCACAAGACGTATTCGCGTATAGATCACCTATTTACGCTTTCCCCTCTACTTCCGTATGTTTCGTCGGTTAAGATATCCCCTGTGGCGTGGTCGGATCATTCACTGATCCAGATGGTGCTGACAGACCTTTGGTCTAAATCGGGTCCGTCGCCGTGGCGTTTAAACGAGTCCTTGCTGAATGACCCTGTCCTCGAAAAAGAGGTGGAGAGGGCTATTCAACAATACTTCAGAGAAAACTCCCTCCCGGAAATATCTCCGGTAACGCTCTGGGCTGCCCACAAGGTCACTATACGGGGTACACTGATACATTTGGCCTCCAGGGTGAAGCGTGAACGGGAACAAACTATTCGACGTCAGGAGGAGGAGTTGAAGCGACTTATGCGAGATCAAACTGCTAATCCGCATGTTGATCTCCGAAACCAAATAGACGGGGCCCGAACAGCTCTGAATTTGAGCCTGACCACGAAAGCAGAAAAATCCATCCGTTGGGCCCGCCACCGTTATTACACTTTGGGTGACAAACCGAATACACTGTTGGCAAGGAAGCTGACTCCTAGGCCCTTTAGCCCCGCTCTTCCTAAACTACGGTTAAGATCGGGCTCGACCACTCAAAATCCCCAGTCCATTCTCAAAGAATTCTCCAACTTTTATTCCACCCGTGTCGGGTGCGGAGGACTTCTTGCGTGACTTGCCCCTCCCGATGTTGTCCAAAATTCATACGGAAATAATGGAGGCGGAATTTACGCCGAATGAAATTGCCATGGCTATCAAGTCTTTGAGTCCATCGAAAGCGCCGGGCCCCGATGGATTCACGGGTCATTATTATCGCAAATACGCCAAAATATTAACCCCACACATCTGTGCCTTCTTCAATGCCCTACGTGGGGGGGCTCCCCTTCCCCCTTACGAAAATGGTGCCTTTATTCATGTTATCCCCAAACCCAATAAGGATCTTGGAGATTGCGAGAATTATCGCCCCATTTCATTGATAAACGCAGACCTTAAGCTCCTGACGAAAGTCCTAGCCATGCGCATGAACTCCTTTTTGTCCAACTACATTCACCCAGACCAGGTAGGATTCGTGCCTGATAGGCAAGCATCGGATCAGACTAGACGAGTCATAGATATAATATCGGTACCGAATTCTGGCTGGGACGGGGGGGGCAGCGGGGAGCCTTGCTTCTGTCGTTGGACTTACGTAAGGCCTTCGACTTATCGTGGGACTACCTCTTTTTTATACTGCACCGCTATGGCTTTGGGCCAAATTTTTTGAGGACGCTTCGTTCAATTTACGATTCCCCTATTGTGAATCTCCTGATTAAAGGTTATCGTTCTCTAATTATATCTATCGGTAGAGGTACCCGTCAGGGCTGTCCTTTATCCCCCCTGCTGTTCATTATGGCCTTAGAACCCCTGGCTATCAAGATTAGGACACATCCGGATATTCTGGGAGTACACTGCGGGGGCCGAGAGCACAAATGCGCGATGTTTGCGGATGACATTTTATTGCTCCTGGCCTCCCCGGTTACCTCTTTACCTCACCTGAATCTAGTATTGGATGGATTTGCGTCCTTCACGGGCCTATCTGTGAATCACTCTAAGACCCAGGCCCTTAATATTTCCCTGCCACCTCACATAATTCGAGCCCTTAAGCAGTCTTTCTCTTTCAAGTGGCAAGACGATGCCCTGCCTTACCTGGGCATCTCCTTGACACCAACCCTAACCACGCTATATAAAAAGAATTACCCCCCCTTATTTCGAAAATTGTCAGATGATTTGCGTAGGTGGTCAAAAACTCCCCCGTCGTGGTTCGGTAGGCTGTATTCTATTAAAATGACTATTTTGCCTAAGGTTTTGTATTTTTTTAGAACCCTTCCAATTGCAATTGTGAGCGCGGACTTGGAAAAATTTCAGGCTGATCTGTTGAAGTTTATATGGGCTGATAAGAGGCCTAGGGGGAACAGGCGGACGCTGTACGCACCTAAATTGGGAGGGGGGTTGGGTGTGCCTAATCTCCTTAGATACTATCACGCAGCCCAATTGGCTCATTTGACCCGCTTCCACTCAGCACGGCCTAGACCGCTTTGGATGGAGTTGGAGTCCTCCCTGTGTCCTGACAGGGAGATTTCCCACTTAATGTGGCTTGGGGGGAGGGACAGACAGTCCATACTGTGTCCATCCCTGTCTTTCTCCCTCAGCTTGTGGGACCGCCTAGCGGCCAAACACAAATTTAAATCGCCACATATGCCTTTGGCGCCACTATTCCATAACCCTCTGTTCACCCCGGGCCTCCGTCCCCAGGAATTTTCTTGGTGGGTCAACAAGGGGCTGTTGAGGATAGCAGACTTATGTGATCATAGAGGAGCCTTCACAAAACCGGCTCTGCAAGAGAAATATAATATGCCAAACTCTGAACTTTTCCATTATACCCAAATAGCCCATTTTCTAGCCTCACTGAACCAGGTTTCTCCCATCACAGCTCGCACTGCCATGGAAACCTTTTGTAGAACTTTTGACAAACAAGCGGGCCATATATTGCAGATCTACGGTCTCCTGTCCTCCAGCTCTCAGAAGTTAGATTATATGTTGAAGTGGGAACAGGACACAGGAGAGTCTATGGATCTAGCTGACTGGAATGCACTCTCACATAATGCCTCTAAATCCTATGTCAACACCTCTTTGATAGAGGCGAATTATAAGGTATTGTTGAGGTGGTACATGGTTCCTGTCCGAGTGGCAGCCTTTGTGCCTGGGGCGTCCCCGCGGTGCTTCAGGGGTTGTACTGCGGATGGTACTATGTACCATGTCTGGTGGTCGTGTCCGAGGGTGAGGCGATTCTGGATACGCACATACAATCTTATATATTCCCTTACCCACGTTAACCTCCGTAAGTCGCCGCTGGTTGCACTGTTGGGACTTCCGGTTGAGGGAGCATCGAAATCCACGAAAAAGCTGATAGCCTGTATATTTGTGGCGGCCAGGATCTCCATTGCGGGGTCCTGGAGGTCCCCCACTGTCCCATTTCATTTGTTGAAGAACAAATTGTCCTGGATAATGGTGAATGAGAGGTTGTCTGCTATTTTAGCAGATAAGATTGAGGGGTTTCATAGGGTTTGGGACCCGTGGATCAATTACCTCACAACCACATGACCAATAAGCCTGTCGTGGGAGGGAATTTCTTCCCCCCCCCCCGATCGGAGTGCTCCCTTCTCTTTTCCCTCTCTCTTCTTTTCTCGCTCTCTTTGCTTCTTTTCTCCTTTCTTACTCTATTTATCAGGGTACTACTAGATTTAAAGCATTTTGACATGGTCTCCTCTTCTAATGTATGGTCACTCTCTTTCCCCTTTTTTACTATCATGTACCCTTTGCCATTCAGTGAGGATACGGTTCCTGAGACCAGGGGACCTTTCTGCCGGGAGCCCCTCTGGTGGTCCTGATCTAACCCCCTTTTTGCTGGCGGGTGGGGGCCCTTGGACGGGGACCTAGGTGGATGTTTTCTATTGATTTTATTATTGTGCCCTTAATAGATATTACTGTTATCTGTTTTTTAGTATCTAAGTGTGTAGACGGGATGTTCCTGTCCTATTGTTTCACTTCTTTTTGAAAACTCAATAAAAATATTGGAAAAGAAAAACACTTACTTGTCCTGAAGCCTTCCTCCATGGAATCATAGCCCGGGACCCCCTCCAACTGCTCCCTCTCTAGGCAGCGGGCGACCATCTCCTCCTCCGTCGTCAGGCTGACCGCACATGGGGGTCCACCCCCCATGCCCCTCTCATGCCTCCTGATAGTGGCCACCTTGCCCCGGACTTTCCACCTCAAGTCATTAATTTTTTTGTCCGCAGCACTCCGTGTGGAATAGCCCAAACTGTTCACCCTGGCAGCAATGGACTCCAGGATGGCCTGCTTCCTGTCCCGGCTTGTCTTGCGACTTTTCCTGCCATGGAGGAACTCATTGTAGGTCTCCATAGCCGAGATGACGACAGACAGCTCCTGGCCATTGAAGTTAAGATTTCTCCTCTCTTTGCGGGGAACGGGAGCAGCCATATCAGAGCAAAAGTAACTTCCCTGGGGGGGGGGGGGGACCGGATACACTTTTGTGTCGGGTTGCGCCATCGCATTTTCGTTACTCCGTCGCAAAGTAACGAACAAGTGCTTGGTGAATACTGTACTTGACTCACTAGTTCGCGTCAGCGTAACGTATATGCGCTGCACTACGCCGGATAAAATATGCGCGCATCTACCTGAATCTGGCCCAATAATAACTTTTGTTATAATAATATCCAAATGTTTTTTGTTTTTTTTTCTCAGTTTAGGCCGATACGTATTCTTCTACATATTTTTGGTAAAAAAAAAAATCGCAATAAGTGTTTGATTGGTTTGCGCAAAGGTTATAGCGCCTACAAAATAGGGGATAAGTACTTTTTTACTAGTAATGGCAGCGATCTGCGATTTTTGTCAGGCCTGCGATATTGCGGCGGACACATCGGACACTTTTGACACTATTTTGGAACCATTCACATTTACACAGCGAACAGTGCTATAGTAATGCTCTGATTACTGTATAAATGTGACTGGCAGGAAAGGAGTCAACACTAGGCGGCGAGGAAGGGGTTAAATGTATTCCCTGGGAGTGATTCTTACTGTGGGGGAGGGGACTGACTGGGGGAGGTGACCGATGCTGTGTCCCTATGTACAAGGGACACAGCATCGGTCTCCTCTCTCCCTGACAAGACGTAGAGCTCTGTGTTTAAACACAAAGCTCCACGTCCCTGCTCTGTCACTGTCAATTGCGGGTACGTGGAGGACATTGCGGCCACCAGGCCTGCGCATCAGCATCTCAGCGATGCGCCGGGCACAGGTTTTCCCCGCTGCGCGCCCCTAGCGGCACGTGCGGGGAATGCAAATAAAAGGACGTCCAGGGATTTGACTTGTATGACCCCCTTCGTTTCACCGCCACCCTTCGTCTAGGGTTCACGCCATCTCGGTGACTGGGACGGTTGGTCGTACAATATGTCCACCATTTTATACTGCTGTTCTTGATATTTTATAACCATGTGTGTCTCCTGTTTTTTGTTAAATAAATAGATTTATATCTTTTATCTCTATTACAATTCTCCTCTTAAATTTTCTTACTTAGTACCGCTATAGTCCCTCTGCCCCCACTTGCTCTAATGGACTTTTTGGGCATTTGGGGTCCCATTAACCTTTATTCTATTCAAATGTTGATTACGTGGTCTGGTACTCCCTGTTGGGAGGCAGCTGAGGCTGCTCTAATTCGGAAAGAATGTCCAGAGAACTGACTGTGGTTTGAAGCCCAAGTTACCTAGGAGGATTCTGACATGCTTGACACACTGGCTGCCACTCAGGGAGCTGGTTTAGAAAGGATAACAATGAGCTACCATCAGATTGGCTGGGTAGATGGAGCAAAAGTCGGTCGAGCACCGTCACTGGGCATCAGGCGTTGTTAGTCTGAAACAGGTTGATGTCAACCCCCGGTGCTGGTTTGTTGCCTTTGCAGACTGTGAGAGTATAGTGGTTCGAAAGTGAGTCGGGTGGCGTCGAAGCAGTGTCTGACTCAAGGGCGGATCCAGAGTCTAGTCTCGGGAGGGGCACTGCCAGAAAATATACCGTTTCTCTCTCGACGGTGGCACCGCTGATCGGGTTATGAGCAGGGCCGGACTGGGAATAAAAACCAGCCCTGGAAAAAAATTCATACCAGCCCCATAGCATTTTTAATACCGGCCCAACAGCACAACGTCATTATTTTCTTGTTCATGAAAGGGAAAACCATGCATTTTAAAGCACATTTGAAGAGTGTATTCTATATAGAGAAGACAGATATGAAAGCACTAGTTATTAGTGCCAAAAGTGGTCAATCATCAAGGGGGACCCCAGGAACTCTGGGAACGTGGGGGGTGACTCTGTTGGTCAGAGACCACCTTCCACAGAAAGAATACACTAAAGGGGGGGGGTACTAATATAGGGATAAACCTTTATATCAGTGCCCCATTACATTGTTGTATTCACTTCCCCTTTACATCACTGGCCTAGTGGTGCTGTCACTGACCTCCCCACAGGTGCACCATGCAGGGCTTAATCAGTGGGCTTCAGCTTGGTGGCTCTGGTTTTATTCTATAGTCTGCTCTCCACATCCACACACCTCTGACTTCTCCCATGACCCCCATTCTGGCAGCTCTCCCTCTCTTGACTCCTCTCCAGACTCCCTCAGAGACTGCAGACATGGTACAAGAGATGGTCAGAGACTGCAGACATGGTACAAGAGATGGTCAGAGACTGCAGACATGGTACAAGAGATGGTCAGAGACTGCAGACATGGTACAAGAGATGGTCAGAGACTGCAGACATGGTACAAGAGATGGTCAGAGACTGCAGACATGACACAAGAGATGGTCAGAGACTGCAGACATGGTACAAGAGATGGTCAGAGACTGCAGACATGGTACAAGAGATGGTCAGAGACTGCAGACATGGTACAAGAGATGGCCAGAGACTGCAGACATGGTACAAGAGATGGCCAGAGACTGCAGACATGGTACAAGAGATGGCCAGAGACTGCAGACATGGTACAAGAGATGGCCAGAGACTGCAGACATGGTACAGGAGATGGCCAGAGACTGCAGACATGGTACAGGAGATGGCCAGAGACTGCAGACATGGTACAGGAGATGGTCAGAGACTGCAGACATGGTACAGAGATGGTCAGAGACTGCAGACATGGTACATGAGATGGTCAGAGACTGCAGACATGGTACAGGAGATGGTCAGAGACTGCAGACATGGTACAAGAGATGGTCAGAGACTGCAGACATGGTACAAGAGATGGTCAGAGACTGCAGACATGGTACAAGAGATGGTCAGAGACTGCAGACATGGTACAAGAGATGGTCAGAGACTGCAGACATGGTACAAGAGATGGTCAGAGACTGCAGACATGGTACAAGAGATGGTCAGAGACTGCAGACATGGTACAAGAGATGGTCAGAGACTGCAGATATGGTACAAGAGATGGTCAGAGACTGCAGACATGGTACAAGAGATGGTCAGAGACTGCAGACATGGTACAAGAGATGGTCAGAGACTGCAGACATGGTACAAGAGATGGTCAGAGACTGCAGACATGGTACAAGAGACGGTCAGAGACTGAAGACATGGTACAAGAGACGGTCAGAGACTGAAGACATGGTACAAGAGATCAATGCAGCCTCATCAGTGCCCATCATTGCAGCCTCACTGTACATATGAATGCAGCCCCACTTTTGTATATAAATGAAGCCCTACTGTAAATATAAGTCCAGTCAAGTGGCCCATTGAACCACTGAATCAGCTCACCATTCATGCCCACCTGTTTTTTTAATGCAGCCTGATCAGTGGCCATCCAATGCAGCCTCGCCGGTGGCCATCCAATGCAGCCTCGCCAGTGGCCATCCAATGCAGCCTCACCAGCAGCCATAAATGCAGTCTCATCAGTGGCCATCCCATCAGCTCAGCCTTACCTATGCTCATCAATTCAGCCTAATCAGACAGTAGTGCCCAATAGCGCAGCCTTGCCAGAGCACGGGGAGAGAGGAGAGCCGCTGGTTTACACAGTGCGGGTATCTCCCGCTTCCCCCGGCCGTTGTCACATTAAGTCCCACCTGCAAGACTGGCTCCTAAGCTGGACATCACACGTCCCGAGATTGGACCAGTATGACATCCATCACAGGAGCCGGTCCAAGAGGCAGGACTTCATATGTCTCTGGGCAGTATGTACAGGAGAGGAGTGTGGAGGGTATGAGAGTGGGCAGTATGTACAGGAGAGGAGTGTGGGGGTCATATGAGAGTGGGCACTATGTACAGGAGAGGAGTGTGGGGGGGTATGAGAGTGGGCACTATGTACAGGAGAGGAGTGTGGGGGGGGTATGAGAGTGGGCACTATGTACAGAAGAGGAGTGTGGGGGGGTATGAGAGTGGGCACTATGTACAGGAGAGGAGTGTGGGGGGGGTATGAGAGGGGGCACTATGTACAGGAGAGGAGTGTGGGGGGGGGTATGAGAGTGGGCACTATGTACATGAGAGAAAGGTGGAGGGTATGAGAGTGGGCACTATGTACAGGAGAGGAGTGTGTGGGGGGGGGGGTATGAGAGTAGGCACTATGTACAGGAGAGGAGTGTGGGGGGTATGAGAGTGAAAGCACTCTGTGTATGTGGTTTACAGATAATGTTATAACCATTCAATTTAACCCTGTGTTGATCCAAACTCTGTATAATCCAAAGTGTAAATTCACCATATAAAAACAAAACACTCTAAAGCTAAGTTCACATATATGTGTGTGGGTAACGCATGCAAAATTGCAAGCTTCCCAACATGCAAGGAAATGTGCTGTCCTTAAGCAGACGTGCAGCAGTGCCATTCTTTGTTATTGGCACCTTCATGCATATGCAAACATGTGGACCAAACTACAGGGTGCCGTACACTTTTGGAAAAGTTTCAGGACTTCTTTTTCATGTTGCTCGTGTGTAGGGCAGCACTACACCTAATGCATGAAAACCACGCCTGTGCACATATGTGTTAAAAAAGCCTAAGGGCCCTTTCCAACGTACGGATCCGTACATGTCTCATCTGCTTGCTCAGCGGGGATCGCTCTGTTGATCCCCGCTGAGCCGGCAGATCACACTGTGCAGGGACTGCCCTGTCAGATCTCCGCTCTCCTGTATGGGGGGGAAATTGGATGAACACGAACCGTCTGTCCGTGTTCACCCGATCCAATTTGCAGACGGATGGAAAAATAGGATTTTTCTCCATCTGCAGAATCGGAGCATAGCAGGACCGATGAGATCGGGTGTCAACGGATGTTCATCCGCTATCCCATAGGGATCCATGTATGCAGGGCCGGCCTTTGCGTTGTGCGGGCTGTGCGCCCGCACAAGGCGCCGTGGGAACACGGGCGCTGTGCATAGGGTTGCCACCTATTTTGCCCGGGTACACATTCCACCGTCCTGTGGCTTGTAGCAGCCAGATTTCTGTCTCGGGCGGCGCGCATGATCCCGTACTCTGCGCTGCGCTGGTGCCCTGTGATTGGCCGAACGGGCCATGTGCAATGTGCGAGGCGGGCCGGGAAGCAGATATGGGGGTCTATGAATGGCTGTGCTGATCATGTGTTAAGGTGTGGGCGGGGCTGCACTGTGGATACGATCATCGTGCCTGCTTGCTCCCGGAGTCCTGCCTCACGATGTGAGTCCTGCTCATCTGCTTTGTCAGCTTACCTCCCTCCTCTGTTATGTCACCCCCCCCATCTCCTCTGTTGTGTCACCCCCCTTCTCCTCTGTTATGTCACCCCCCCTCGTCTGTTGTGTCACCCCCCGTCCTCTGTTGTGTCACCCCCCCATCTCCTCTGTTGTGTCACCCCCCCTGTCCTCTGTTGTGTCACCCCCCTGTCCTCTGTTGTGTCACCCCCCCTGTCCTCTGTTGTGTCACCCCCCCCCGTCTCCTCTGTTGTGTCACCCCCCCATCTCCTCTGTTGTGTCACCCCCCCTGTCCTCTGTTGTGTCACCCCCCCATCTCCTCTGTTGTGTCACCCCCCATCTCCTCTGTTGTGTCAGCCCCCCATCTCCTCTGTTGTGTCACCCCCCCTGTCCTCTGTTGTGTCACCCCCCTGTCCTCTGTTGTGTCACCCCCCCTGTCCTCTGTTGTGTCACCCCCCCCTGTCCTCTGTTGTGTCACCCCCCCATCTCCTCTGTTGTGTCACCCCCCATCTCCTCTGTTGTGTCACCCCCCCATCTCCTCTGTTGTGTCACCCCCCCATCTCCTCTGTTGTGTCACCCCCCCATCTCCTCTGTTGTGTCACCCCCCATCTCCTCTGTTGTGTCACCCCCCCTGTCCTCTGTTGTGTCACCCCCCCTGTCCTCTGTTGTGTTACACCCCCCCCATCTCCTCTGTTGTGTCACCCCCCTGTCCTCTGTTGTGTCACCCCCCCTGTCCTCTGTTGTGTCACCCCCCCTGTCCTCTGTTGTGTCACCCCCCATCTCCTCTGTTGTGTCACCCCCAATCTCCTCTGTTGTGTCACCCCCCATCTCCTCTGTTGTGTCACCCCCCCCATCTCCTCTGTTGTGTCACCCCCCCATCTCCTCTGTTGTGTCACCCCCCCATCTCCTCTGTTGTGTCACCCCCCATCTCCTCTGTTGTGTCACCCCCCCTGTCCTCTGTTGTGTCACCCCCCCTGTCCTCTGTTGTGTCACCCCCCCATCTCCTCTGTTGTGTCACCCCCCCTGTCCTCTGTTGTGTCACCCCCCCTGTCCTCTGTTGTGTCACCCCCCATCTCCTCTGTTGTGTCACCCCCCATCTCCTCTGTTGTGTCACCCCCCCATCTCCTCTGTTGTGTCACCCCCCCATCTCCTCTGTTGTGTCACCCCCCCATCTCCTCTGTTGTGTCACCCCCCCTGTCCTCTGTTGTGTCACCCCCCCTGTCCTCTGTTGTGTTACCCCCCCCCATCTCCTCTGTTGTGTCACCACCCTGTCCTCTGTTGTGTCACCCCCCCTGTCCTCTGTTGTGTCACCCCCCCTGTCCTCTGTTGTGTCACCCCCCATCTCCTCTGTTGTGTCACCCCCCATCTCCTCTGTTGTGTCACCCCCCATCTCCTCTGTTGTGTCACCCCCCCTGTCCTCTGTTGTGTCACCCCCCCATCTCCTCTGTTGTGTCACCCCCCCCCTGTCCTCTGTTGTGTCACCCCCCCTGTCCTCTGTTGTGTCACCCCCCCGTCTCCTCTGTTGTGTCACCCCCCCCCCATCTCCTCTGTTGTGTCACCCCCCATCTCCTCTGTTGTGTCACCCCCCCATCTCCTCTGTTGTGTCACCCCCCATCTCCTCTGTTGTGTCACCCCCCATCTCCTCTGTTGTGTCACCTCCCCATCTCCTCTGTTGTGTCACCCCCCATCTCCTCTGTTGTGTCACCCCCCCATCTCCTCTGTTGTGTCACCCCCCCATCTCCTCTGTTGTGTCACCCCCCCATCTCCTCTGTTGTGTCACCCCCCCATCTCCTCTGTTGTGTCACCCCCCATCTCCTCTGTTGTGTCACCCCCCATCTCCTCTGTTGTGTCACCCCCCCATCTCCTCTGTTGTGTCACCCCCCATCTCCTCTGTTGTGTCACCCCCCATCTCCTCTGTTGTGTCACCCCCCCATCTCCTCTGTTGTGTCACCCCCCCATCTCCTCTGTTGTGTCACCCCCCATCTCCTCTGTTGTGTCACCCCCCCATCTCCTCTGTTGTGTCACCCCCCCCTGTCCTCTGTTGTGTCACCCCCCCTGTCCTCTGTTGTGTCACCCCCCATCTCCTCTGTTGTGTCACCCCCCCTGTCCTCTGTTGTGTCACCCCCCCTGTCCTCTGTTGTGTCACCCCCCCCCCATCTCCTCTGTTGTGTCACCCCCCCTGTCCTCTGTTGTGTCACCCCCCCTGTCCTCTGTTGTGTCACCCCCCCTGTCCTCTGTTGTGTCACCCCCCCTGTCCTCTGTTGTGTCACCCCCCTGTCCTCTGTTGTGTCACCCCCCCATCTCCTCTGTTGTGTCACCCCCCCATCTCCTCTGTTGTGTCACCCCCCCATCTCCTCTGTTGTGTCACCTCCCCATCTCCTCTGTTGTGTCACCCCCCCATCTCCTCTGTTGTGTCACCCCCCCATCTCCTCTGTTGTGTCACCCCCCTGTCCTCTGTTGTGTCACCCCCCCATCTCCTCTGTTGTGTCACCCCCCCATCTCCTCTGTTGTGTCACCCCCCCATCTCCTCTGTTGTGTCACCCCCCCATCTCCTCTGTTGTGTCACCCCCCCCCCCATCTCCTCTGTTGTGTCACCCCCCTGTCCTCTGTTGTGTCACCCCCCCATCTCCTCTGTTGTGTCACCCCCCCATCTCCTCTGTTGTGTCACCCCCCCATCTACTCTGTTGTGTCACCTCCCCATCTCCTCTGTTGTGTCACCCCCCCATCTCCTCTGTTGTGTCACCCCCCCATCTCCTCTGTTGTGTCACCCCCCCATCTCCTCTGTTGTGTCACCCCCCTGTCCTCTGTTGTGTCACCCCCCCATCTCCTCTGTTGTGTCACCCCCCTGTCCTCTGTTGTGTCACCCCCCCATCTCCTCTGTTGTGTCACCCCCCCCATCTCCTCTGTTGTGTCACCCCCCCATCTCCTCTGTTGTGTCACCCCCCCATCTCCTCTGTTGTGTCACCCCCCCATCTTCACCTCCTCTCTCCCACCCACCACTCTTTCTCTAATCCCCCACCAACTCACCCAACCCTCTCTTTCTCCCCCTCTCACCTCCTCCTCTCTCCCACCCACCACTCTTAAATCCCCCCTCTCTCTCTCATCCTCACCCCCACCAACTCTCTCTCTCTCTCTCTCTCTCTCTCCACAATTAAAGGAAGGAAAACGACACTACAGTAGAGGAGCTCCACCCACAAACTCTGGCTCAAAGCGTCTCTCGGTAAGACAGTCTAATGGGGGTCTTTCATGGGGAAGGGGACACTGATGGGTGGGTTCCCTGATCTAATCAAGGGGGGACCGATATAAGGTAATGGGAGTCCTGGTGGACTACAAGACCCAGCATTTTACTATAGGAGGCATTGGTGGACTACAAGACCCAGCATTTTACTATAGGAGGCATTGGTGGGACTAAAATGCTGAGCCTTGTAGTCCACCAATGGATCTATAGTAAAATGCACCAATGCTGTAGTGTCAGTGTGTATTGTGTAGTGGTCTGTGGGTAGTGTATTGTGTAGCGGTCAGTGTGTATTGTGTAGCAGTCTGGGGGGGGGGCTCCACAGGATTATCTCGCACAGGGCGCCTCAACACCTAAGGCCGGCCCTGCATGTATGTCCCTTTTTCATCTGTAAACAGATGGATGAAAAAAACGGACATAAAGTTCACTGGTGTGAAAGGGGCCTTACTGAGCAGATGCAAAATAACAATTCTCAATAAAAAAATTATTCTCTAGATAATCAGTATTCATACAATTGTACTACCATTTAAATAACTGTAGACACTGCGCTCTGCTCTGTTTATTTCGGACAGCGAACATGTATATAGAGTGTTTAGTTTGTGTGGGGAATTTACATGTTGATTGTACAGTTTGGAGAACACAGGGTTAAATTGAATGGTTATATAATTTTCACATTATTTGGACATACATAGAGAGTGGGGGTTGTTTATATAGTGATATGTGGCAGCTTCCAAGATATGTGTTTGCTGTGAGCAAGGCTGACTACTCCCCCATTATCCCATACACACTCTTCCGATCCTTTCTGTTAGCTTAATCATTCTCCTCACACTGCAAACAAATCCTCCAGAATAGTCCTCATGTGAAACTGTCAGCTTACCTCTCCAGACTGACTTTTCTTAGACTTAGAACATCAGCTCAGAAGCTCATCCCCCTCCCTGCACAGTGTCAGCAGCACCTGCCAATAGCATTCCCTCACCTCTGGGTTCTCTGGGCAGACGGCACTGGAGATAGGGGGGAGGATCTAAGTGAATGAGGGGCACAGATCAAACAGACAGGAGACTTGGGGAGATAGAAAAAAACGAGATTGGAAGCTTCTGCTTACACTACAAGCAATGATACCTCTGTTGTCTTTACAGCCCTGATCCCAGGGTTGAGCTGTGGCAGGACGGTCACTGCTGTTGTAACATGCAGGAGGTGATTAGGGCGTGCCTATTGCTGCAGTGCTCAGTTCCACCCACCGCCACCAGGAAGCATGGTTCAAACTACAACTCCCAAAATACACTGCAGCCATCCAGCCAATCAGCAGCCACTGTGGCCGAATTTACCTTCTAATAGCAGACAGGCAGCGCGGCCTTTTTGAATACAAAGTAGCCGGCCGGTGGGGGGAATCCACCCCCCTGGCCCAGGCCGCCCCTGACTGCAGGCACCCAAAAGCAGTTTAAAAAAAAAGTCATAAAAAAAAAGCCAATGTAACATGATTGTCTCGGGGGGGGGCAATTTCCCTGTTGCCCCCCCCCTGGATCCGTCGTTGGTCTGACTGCCGGAGCCACTGACTGTAAACGCACCAATTTGGATAAAGGTTCCGCGTAGTACAGCCTTTAGTGCCTCCCATTGGAAGGGCGCTGCAGTCGTATCTGAGGCGTGGTCAGCAAGAAAGTTAGAGATTGTATTGGAGACCCTCTGCATACACTCCAAATTCGTAAGTAACGAATCATTCAAGCGCCACGTCCACTCCCTAACTGGAGTGGAGGGGATCGAGAACGTCATGTGGATAGGAGAGTGGTCAGACCAGACCATCACGTCTATGCTGCATTCAGGAGACCAATCTAGACAGCTGTGGTCACTCATCAAGTAGTCTATGCGACTATAAGTGTGATGTACATGAGAGAAGTGGGTATAATCATGGGATGTTGGGTGTAATACTCTCCAAACGTCTACCAGACGCATATCAAAAAATGCCCGCTTCAGTGCCCTCAGTTTAGGGAATGAGACACCTGATCGTGAGGTGGAGGAATCTAAAAGTGGCTCTAGAGGGGTGTTAAAATCACCTCCCAAGACGAGCTTACCTTCCATGAACCCCGACAGAATCTTCAAGTAGTTCAGCGCGGACGATACTTGATTAACATTGGGAAGATAGATATTAGCTACCGTAAATTTGGTACCCCACAGCAGGAATTTCACGAAAACATACCTTCCATGAGGGTCAGAAAGCTGGTCAAGCACCTCTATGGGAAGCATCTTATGAAAGGCAACAGACACTCCCTTAGCCTTCTGAGTTGGGTTAGTGCTATGGAACCACCTATTGAAATATCTGTTGGAACAGGAAGGGGCGGAGGAGGAGTGAAAATGTGTCTCCTGGAGAAGAAGCACATTGACTTGGCGTTTGTTCATTTGATAAAGGATTTGACCTCTTTTGGAGGCAACATTGAGGCCATTAACGTTGTAGGAACAGAATTGCAGCTTGGGGTGAGAAACCATTGTGTGGGCCATGATGGAGTGATAAAAAAAGAAGGGAGGGGGGGGAAGAGAAAGGAAGGCTGGAGCGGAGGAATAGGGAACGAGAGAAAGAAAAGGAAAGGAAGACAGCAGGGAAGGAAGAGGCGAGGAGAAGAGAGGTGAGGAAGAGAGTGATCAAAGAGAGCACCTTGGAACAGTGGCTCAAAAACAGGGAAACTACTAGTGTCCGAGAGAACGGGACACCTCGTGAAAAATCACGTGTTAGGCACGGACTGTGCCAATCCTATTTAGGGAGAGAGAACAGGGTTAGAACAGCCAAGTTGTGATCCCGACAACTTAGCAGGCATACAGAACATAAATGTAACACACCCAATAACCATGACATTTAGTGCACAACTTGCCAGTTACTAAAGAACATATCGTATAGCTAATATCATTGGTATTTTCGGGCATCCTGAACAATAAAGAATTATATATAAAATAACAACAGGGTAGAAACTAGCTGAGGACAAAATAGAGGCACAAATGGTCCCTTGTGGACCCTCGGGGACCCGACAGACCAACTGCAACATCCATGGCAGCATCGCCCCCGATCGCTGTCTCAACTTTGCCCAGACAACGATGCGAACGCACGTTAGCTGCCCCTGACATGGTTCATGAGTCCCAAGTCACCGGAGCATACGAGACCGGTATCGAGGGGACCCCCGGGAGCCCCAGGAAAAGCCATAGGACTGCGTCCAGGAACCCCCAAGCCAATCCGCAGGCCCACGGCCCAGAGAAGACATAATGACACTAGGGGAGCGGGCCTGTCATAGACTAATAGGCAACATTAGCATTACTATCCGTCCCACCAGAGCCCCAGCAAGCACAACTGCACCAGTCAGGGGCCGTGGGAGGATCTTTAAGTCAAGTAATACAGTCAAACCATCAATAGCATTCAAAGGGGGCAATGAGTAGCAGTTCATGGGTATAAAGGGAAAAAATAAGTAGAACAGAACAATGGAAACACATTCAAGGCAAACCTGATCGAAGTCCTGGACAGGAGATGTACCCTCCTAGTGGATAAAAAGTCACAGAAAAAAAAAGGGAAAAACCAGTGCAGGTCTCAACTGAAAGAGCTCGGATCAGTCTTCAGGTGATGTGGCTCACTGCTCTCTAGTGCCGGAAGGCGCCGATCTAGGTTGTGGATACCTTCGAAGCTGAAGAGGAGGGCCCGGTAGCCGCTAACGGTCATCTGGAGGGTCCAACCAGTTCGGGACGGTGACAGGGTCCTGGTCCAGGAAGAGGAAGAAGGCAGGAAGTTGGTCCGGATCTGACAGGACAAATTTGTGGTTATCATCCCGGGTCACTTTGATGCTGAAAGGGGTGGCCCCAGGTGTATGAAGCACCAACTTGGCGAATCAGTTCCAGCAGTGGGCGGACCACTCGTCGCATGTACAGGGTGTTACGGGAGAGATCCGGGTATAGGTGAATGGAGGATCCGTGAAAGTCCAACGGGCCTAGGCGCCAGGCCTTGCGTAAGATCTCCTCTTTCAAGGTATAGTAGTGCACATGGCAGAGGACATCCCGAGGGCGGTCCCTGCGGTTGCCCCCCATGCCCCCCACCCTATGTACTCTGTCCAATTCGATAGGGGATGTAATCTCCCTGCCCAGGACCTGATTGAGGATAGCGGTGACAGTGGGTTTGAGATCAGCACCCGAGGTTGCCTCTGGGACACCCTGCAACCGGATGTTGTTCCTGCGGCTCCGGTTTTCACCATCTTCAATTCGGAGCTGGTGTTGTCGCAAGCAGGAAAGGTGAGCTGTAGAAGCGTTTTCAAGCGCCGTTATACGGGCCGAATGGTCTTCCTGGGTGGTAGCCATTGCAGAAACTGCAACTTCCGATGCCGAGACCCGTTGTTTAAGGGCAGTCAGTTCAACATGGAGAGAAGCCTCCAATTTAGAGGCCCAGGTGTCAAAATCAGTCCAGAAGGCAGAGATCAGGGCAGTGGTTGTGGAGCCCGGGGCGCCCCCCGAGGCTGGGGAAGGCATCCCCTCCAGGGTAGTGCTTACGCTAGTGGAAGGGGCAGTGCGGGTCCGGGTAGTGGATCTGAGGGGTCCATCAGAGGAGACGGGTGTGGGCCCGAGCCGTCCTCACCGGGTAATGAAGTCACTGCAAATTGGGGAGGAGGCTTAGTTTTGCCCAGAGTTCGGCTTGCTGAAAGTTTTTCTTTCCCTGTACGAGGGTCTTGTAATTTTGTGCGTAGCAGGTACCATTGGATAGTGCCTTGTTGCAATTCAGTATTGTCGTTAGATGCAGAACTGGAAGCTGCCATCAGAAGATCGGGTGCGAGTTAATATGAACACAGCCTGCAGTTGTTGGGAGAGCACAGAGCTCAGCGGTGCATGTCGTCAGCCGACCATCTTCAGCCACACGCCCCCATAGGTGAAATAGTGATGCAGCTGCACTGTCCAAACACTTTACGGATAGAGGACTGCCCGTGCATACAGTTTAGGCAGCAGCGTGGTTGACCGGGCAGGACCCGCGGCCGAAGAAGGGGCGCACTGAGGCCAGAGGCGAGCGTCAGTCAAGTTTGGGAGTAGCAAGATGGCTGCCGTACCTTGCATTAGAGCCGTGGCCACGACCCGTCTGTCAGGCGGTCTAGGGGGCAGAGGGTGTCACGATGCTGCGGTCGGGCTGAGCATCCGGGAGGCCCCAGGGCGTGTGGAGGACAAGGAGGGAAGATGACTTCCCCCTCCAGTACGGGAGTAGCAAGATGGCCGCTGGTGTTTTTGACAGTGAGACCCTCTGGGCTGGTACCCAGGTCTCCCCATTAGCGGGCAGGGGGGTTGCCTTCAAGTTGTATGGTGTGAGTCCGGGAAGGAGGGGGGGAACAGGGCCGCTAGAAGGACAATGGGTGTCTAAAGATGGCCACCGCTCACCTCCGCACAGCAAAGCTCTCCGCTGGGTGTCCTGGCTGTGGGACCTCCTTGGTGATCCCTCGGTCCGGGGAGGCAGTGGTACTCAAGTTTGGAGCGGGGCGCCGTTCCTCCCGCAATCGCGGCACTCCAGCGCGGCGATTCCAGAGGCCTCACAGGCCTCAAGATGGCGGCTGATCCTCCGGGAGGGGAACCGGTTCTGGCCCAAATCACTGGGTGCTCGGCCGATCCGGAGCCTCGATTCTCGGTGAGTAGTGGAGAGCGGGTTAGGGAAGGGTAGATGCCCACTCCGCGGCCGCCGCACGCGAGCCCGGTTCATTCCGAGGCCTTGCAGGCCGCACAGGCCTCAAGATGGTGGCGGACTCCCATGAGTGGAGCCTGTCTCGGCCTGTATCGCAGGGTGGGCGGCTCGTCTAGAGGCACAATAAGGCAAGCGGATCGTGCAGGGTAAGTCCAGGAGTTGGGATGGAGTGTATTTTGGGCCAGATGTGTAGTATTGACCCGGGATGCCAAAAATTGTTTTTATACGCCCCTGGTAAACAGGGGCAGAAAAATTGGGCCTTAGGCACTGGTGGCAGTGCCCAGAACCAACAATGTTTTTACTAGCTATCAGCAAGATGATTGAGGAGGAAAAGGATATTCAGTCAGCAGCATAACAGGACAGTCACTCAGCATCAGCATAGGCAGTCTCCAAGGGATCTGACATTTCAAAAAAATTATTCAGTTACATCAGCATCAGGTGCTTGGTAGCTGGTGTTGATCCAAGCCTGATTCATTTTTATGAAGGTCAGTCGATCGACGGAGTCGGTGGAGAAGCGCACCCTGTGATCAGTCACAAAGCCTCCAGCAGCACTGAATGTGCGTTCTGAAAGAACGCTGGATCCAGGACAAGCCAGTATCTCAATTGCGTACTGTGCAAGCTCTGGCCAGTGATCCATCCTCAAAACCCAGTAAGCCAGAGGATTTTCGGTGGGGAAGGTAACTGTAAGGCCTTGTACACACGAGGGAATGTATCCGGTCGGAAACATCCGACGGATATTTCCCAGCGGATAAGTCAAATTTGTCCGTTGGTCTGATGAGCGTACACACCATCGGACCGAAATCCCAGCGGACCAGAACGCGGGCACGTAAACCACGTACAACGTCACTATAAAGGGGAATGACGAAGCCATCGGCGCCGCCCTCTGTTCCGCTTCTGCTAGTTCCGTGTTAGCGAAGGTTTGGTTAGAGCTGATTCGTGCTTTTCAGTCTCCGCGCTTAACAGGTCGTATTTTCAGGTTCAGTGTGTGCTTGTGGGCTCGTATTTGTCATTCAGTGTCGCCGTACGCGGCGTTTCTGCTTTGCAGTGCCGTCCTGTACGGTCGTATCTGTTTGACGTGCGATCTTTGCAGGTCTTGCTGGATTTGGGGGTGCTTTCTGTTTGAGTGTGTTCTTGACTGACCAGCCGGCCGGTTTGAAGCCATGATGGAGCAGCAGCGCAACTTTTCACGAGTTCGTGCTGTTTATGGGTTTTGTTCTGGAGTCTGTGTGCATTCCAGTGGTTTGGACAGGAACAGTAGGAGGAGGAGTTCCTGGGCCAAGAATTGGTTGCGGCAGCGTAATCGATTCTCTCATATGTCTCTGCTTAGGGAGATCCGGGAGAATAATCCTGATGACTTCAGGAACTTTCTCCGTATGACGGACCCCGTTTTCCACCGTCTGCTGGATCTCCTGTCCCCCTATATCACGAGGCAGGACACTGTGATGCGCCAAGCCATTCCGGCTGAGCAGAGGCTTATTGCCACGTTGCGGTACCTGGCGACTGGGAGGAGCCTGCAGGACCTCAAGTTCTCAACAGGCATCTCTCCCCAGGCGCTTGGGATCATAATACCGGAGACGTGTTCTGCCATCATACAAGTCATGCAGGAGGAGTTTATTAAGGTAAGTTTCCTCCTTTAACATCACAATCTGTGTCTTTAATAATGTTTGCATATTTTTCTCACCTTTTTGTGTTGGTTTTCCTAGTCACCATGATTGTAATATGCTGTGTGCTTAATGTTCCCTTTTCTCCCCATGCATGTTGTTAAGCTTTCCAGGTTAATATGGTTTGGCCTACCTGCATATTTTTACCTTCAACACTACTAACCTGTCCAGCATCATCTCCTAGGGACAAAAACACCTTTTTTTTTTATTTGGTGTCCTGCTCCATTGTAGTTCAACTCCCTCCCTCTAAAAAAGTGTATTGCCCCATCAGCGTGATGTGGAGTCTGATAATAATTGTCTCTAGATTTGTTGCCCTAAATACTCTCTATACACTAATTTTTGGAAATGTTAATACCGTGATGTTGCAGAATGATTTTTTTTTACTAGTGTTTGCAATGTTGTTTCTGTGCCAAAGTGCTAATTTTTTTTTTTGCTTTTGTCCCCACAGTTTCCCTCCACGCCGCAGGAATGGCAGACTGTGGCTGCCCACTTTGCCCAGCGTTGTGATTTTCCAAACTGCGGAGGGGCAATTGATGGGAAGCACGTCCGCATAGTGCCGCCACCTCTTTCGGGCTCGTACTATTATAACTACAAAGGTTTTCATAGTATCGTGTTGATGGCGGTGGTGTCGGCAGACTACGAATTTTTGTATGTGGACGTGGGGAAGAATGGCCGGCTGTCTGATGGGGGAGTGTTCGCGCGGACCGAATTTTACAGGCGTCTACAAACTGGTGGTCTTGAACTGCCACCGGATGAAGACAATGTGGAAGGACTTCCGTTTGTTTTTTTAGCGGACGAGGCTTTTGGACTTGGACCTCACCTCATGCGGCCTTTTCCCCAGAGGACCCTCACCCCGGAGAGGAGAGTCTTCAATTTCCGGCTGGCCAGGGCCCGGAGGGTAGTCGAGAATGCCTTTGGGATACTCGCCAGCCGGTTCCGCCTGTTCCAGACAGCGATACATCTGGCGGAATATAAATTTAACTCTGTTATTTTGGCCTGCTGCATATTGCATAATTTTTTACGCAGGCATTCCCAGACGTACCTACCCAACATCGGTGCTGAGGCAGGACTACCCTCAGATACCCTTCCTGGGCTGGACACTGGTCGCGCTGGCTCGGTCACCCAATCTGCTCGTGAGGTACGCGACAAATATGTTGAGTACTTTATGGGTCGGGGGGCCATAGCTATGCCAGATTAATATTTCTTTATAATTCGGCCCCCAAAATAAAGAAATATTACCAATAAATAATAAATAATTTGACCATTGGACTTTATACAGTTGTTTGTCATTATTGCTTTTTCTCTTTTTATCTGTCTTCCAGGTTCTGAAACTAGTGCATTTCTTGTGCCCAATTTAGTTAGCAGGTTTTAGTAAATACACACAATTGCACATTCTAGTCACTCTTCTACAAACTGGGTATTGAGGTTAGAAATAAGAAGCCACTGGTGTGTGTGTGTTTTTAAAAGGTTTTTATATTTTTTTTTTATTTACGAACATTTTTGTGTTTTAATTAGAAAACTTGGTTTAGAAAGTATTTATTTATTCAAAAAATATTTTGTGGTTTTGACAAACATATCTAACAATCGAACTTACAAAGTTCAACCTTTTATTTGGCATAACAAACCCAGACAACATGGTCTTAGGTCACGCCGGAATCCCCCAAAATTTGAGGATGCACACATGCTGTGTGTGTGTGATGGGCCAAATGGTGTTTTTTCACATGAGATCCCATGCGAAATGTTCACATGTGCTATCTGCCATCATGGGTGATCAATTTTTGTGCTTTGTGGGTGCAACCCCTTTCTGTCACCTACTTGATAAGTAAGGAAGGGGTTGCACCCACAAAGCACATACAATTAATGTCCTGTGCTGGCAGATCGCACATGTGAACAGACATTGGGGTTTATTTACTAAACAGTCCAAACTCCGGCTTATTTGTGCATATAAGCCAATCAGCTTCTAAATTAAGCTTAGTCAATTAAGACTTCGCATCCAAACATGGAAGATGATTGTTTTATATGCCAAGTGATGCTGTTTTTGCCCCTTATAGCTTTAGTAAATAAACCCGTGTGTGTGTGTGCATCCTCAAATTTTGGGGGATATTAAACGAACATTATACAACATCTTTGAGAGTGGGGTGGTTAGGGGTGAGGGCAGGGGGGGCATGGGGGGCAGCTGGGGGGGATAGTCTTCTATATACGTCCCAAAATATCGAGCATGTTTTTTAGGTTTTGGTCCATCACCACCATCCTTTCCCTCATATTGTCCAGATCGGTGCTGCACTCCATTATCTGCTGTATTAGGATTTGTGCACTTGCACGAGAAAAAATAGGAGCGACAGATGTGCTAATCCCATCTTCATCCCCTAAAAATGCCAAAGGAAAAACACAACATTGTAAGTAAGTAAGGTCCAGGCCTATCTACATCTCTTTTTCCCTGCAAAGCTGGGGTGTCACTGACCTGTTGTACTGACAAGTTCAACATCTTCTACAACTTCTCCTTCTTCTTCAACTTCTCCTTCCTCCACCAATCCGCCTTCCTCCTCCAATCCGCCTTCCTCCACTAATCCGCCAAATTCCACCAAACCGCCTTCCTCCTCCAATCCGCCTTCCTCCACTAATCCGCCAAATTCCACAAAACCGCCTTCCTCCACCAATCCGCCAAATTCCACCAAACCGCCTTCCTCCACCAATCCGCCTTCCTCCTCTCTCCCTTCCTCCTCTCCTTCTTCCTCCTCTCCTTCTTCATCATCCTCCTGCTCAACAATTTTTTCGGGCCGTTTGGGAGACAGTGTGGGCCTCCCTGACTCCTCATAGCGCTGTCCTCTTCTTTCCCCTAAAAAAAAAGAAAAAAAAAAAACATCAGCAAACAGATCTTTTTGGAGGGACTAATTTGCAAACATTGCTTAGAAGTGGCGTTACAATTCTAGTTTTGGCCTTATTACAGCACAAACCATGTTCCTTTTTTTTGCTAGCTGATGTCTCCCTAGCTGCGATATAATGAGGCTTTTTGGGGAAGTGACACACATGGCTGGCCTCCTGAATAAGTCTTTTTTGGAGTCCCTTCTCCTAAACTCCAAATTACTATTTTATGTGGGTAGACAGGTTTTCTAAATTACAGATGTCCAAACAGCTGTATATTAAGTTATCTCAGCACTGTGTGAATTACTGAATCCTGATTGCCTTTTTAAAGAAACTTATTAGTTTGCACAAACACATCATATTTTCAACATTGTTTCTGAAAACGATGTTTTTCGCCAAATAGCCTTGTCCAGGTGTGATGTTCCTGGAACCGCGGATTGAGGATAAACGATGTGATTGGAACGATGTTGACTACGATCGTGGCAAGTCGTCTGATTTATATTAGACAAACATTACTAAATTTACAAGGCAGGGTTTAAAAAATACAAGCAGGCCAACGAGGCAGATGGCGAAATATACATGGCAAAACATTTCCGACATAAATAGGCACTCCAAAGACATTTTAAAGTACTTACTTTTTTCTATGATTCTTTTTATTTTGCGATACTGCTCTGGCTCGCGCAGTTTTAAGTCGGACCAGCGTTTCCGGAGCTGCTCTTTGGACCTGGTGACCCCAAACATCTCATAAAGTTTCCTTGCTGCCTTATCCATAATTTTAGACTTCCTCCGGTTAGGGGTGCTGTATGGGCCATGCTCACCATCATAGTCCTTCCGTCGCAGGATGGACACCAACTCCACCATCTCTTGTAGAGACATGTTTGTGGCCTTGTAACGTTTTGGCCTGGATCGGGACGTTCCGGCCTGTGTCCCTTCCTGATCCCGATCAGAGGCTAATGTGCGCTCGTGTGACATCGCCATATTTTCCAATCAACGTTGCAGATGGGCGTGGAAAGCAGAAATTGGTACGTCATGGGCGGAGACGAGGGTGGCGTTTCTTGATTGCGTGGGGAATATAATGGAAACGACGTGATTACGTAGGTTACGCGGAGATTACTCGAGCGGAAACGAGGAGAGAGAGACGAAGGTAAATGCAAACATCGGATCAGGCATATAATTTGAACAGGCATGGGGGATGGAGCTTTTAGATGTTGTTTGCACCCTTTTTAGGCCACTGTTATTTATGTATTTTGGGGCCCACCATAACATTTAGAGAGTAAAGTGCTTGGACACATCACTTCATCAAGATATATGTAGAGAATGCTCTTTCCTCTTTATTTGTATTTTTGAGTATGCTGTCAGATCATGCCAGTAGTGTTGTGTATTGGTTGGACAGAGATAAGTAGGTAGTGTTTTCTGCCATCAATGCTGAGGGGCATGATAGCTACACATGAACTAGTGCCTTGAGGTGAATGCTAGCATTCATATTCATGGTGGATGTGTTCTTAACTACATGCTACAACTTGCAACATGGACTCTGAATGCCAACTTTTTGGGGGTTACAACATTGCGGCAGAGCAGGCCAGCTATGTAGCAGCATAAGACACTGTGTTTGTATAAAGTAGATGCTCTAAAATGAATGAATGTGCACATATTTTAAGAATGACAAAGCTGAGCCTTTGGAAAGTTGTGCTTTGTGTTTGATTGGCAATTTCTATTCTAGACATTACTATTGAGAAGCTTCATTTCGATAAGCAGCCAAAAAGAATGGATTTGCTGAAAGGGAAGGAGGCTACAATGGAATTAATAGCCCGATATCGGGATATGCCCCTTCTTTGGGACACCAGACACACCCATTATTTGGACACTGGAAAGAGAGAGGCAGCACTTGATGAGATTGCGACATACCTGCACACTTGGGTGCCAAGTTGCACAGGCGACATGGTGAAGGACAAATTCAGTAACCTCAGGAGAAGCTACAGGAATGTCTATAAAAAACGGAAATATCCAAAATCAGGATCAGCAGCAGCTAAGAAGAAGGAACCCAAGCTCTGGTACTACAAAGAGCTCAGTTTTTTGAATGATGAACTGGATGGCAGGGCTTCGGTTTCAACACTTCCTCCCAGCGGAACTTCCCCGGATCCCAGGAGCCCTGCAGAATCAGAAGCAGGGCTGGCTGACATGGAGCCAGATCTGGCCATCTTCAGTGAGGTCTAGTATTTTCAAAACTAGTTTTGTGCTGCTATTTATTTTGAATTTGTGAGTTGATCTTGTAAACAAAAAACAAACAGGGATGCCAAATGCAGGGGTCAGAAGGACAGTCTGTTTAATTGAAATTAATACTAACTAAAAAAGTCTAGAGAAATAAAATGTGTGTGCTTGATTGTGCCAAAAATTACAACATGTTGCCTTTTTTCTACACAGGAAGAAGAGACCAGCCAGGAGGTGGCAGCTCCTGAGGCCCATGTCAGCCAGGCGGAAGGGGTGAGTGGCAGCCAGGAGGAGGCAGGGTCAAGTGAGGTGCAGCAGGTCCCCAGGCCCAGGCTGAGCACAATCAGCCAAGTTCCTCCCCTCCAAATGAGGCCACCAGCTGCAAAGAGGCGCAGAAGGGAGGTGCATGATGAAAGCCTTCAGGTCATCCGGGAGGCTGCCGAAATCATGAGAGCCCCCCTCAACCCAACGGAATGCTATAGCGCATTTGTGGCCAATGAGCTGAACCAAGGGGGGGAGGAGCAAAAAAGCCTGGCCAAGGACATTATAAATCAGGTCCTGGCCAGGATGAAAAGGAACGAGCTGACCAGGGACACTGTGCTGTGGGATCCAGCTTGGCCTGCTCCCCATCATCCTCATCCTCCTCCTGCCACATCAGCCCCACCTGCAAGGTTCCGTGGACGGACCCGTGGAAGTTTCGCTGGAAGGAAGTCTGCTAGGAAGTCGAGAAGATGAATCCCTGCCATCCAGTTTATTGTCCAAAAAACTGAGCTCGTTGTAGTAGCACAGCTTGGGTTCCTTTGTTCATGTGCTGCTGATCCTGATTTTTGATATTGACTCCTGAGGTTACTTAATTTGTCCTTCATCATGTTGTAATTGCCAAGTATGCATGTATGTTGCAATCTCATCAAGTGCTGCCGTTCTGGTGATTTATAATTTTTTTTTTGGCCGGAAATAAATGGCTTTTGTATTTACTTTCAAACCTTGTCTATTGTGTTTAATACTGTGGTGAGTAAGCATCAGACATTTGGCAAACAAAATGTGGCATTTGCAAAGGACCCAAACTCCTTTTAGGGGGGGGGGGGGGGACCTTTTATGTTTGAACTTGGTAAACCACAAAGAAGCGTCCATTTTTGTGAAAAAAAATAAAAATAAAGGATGAAACAAGAAAAAAACAAAAAATTGGAAATATTCCAAACACGTTAAATCCAAATGTTAAAAAAAAAAAAAATACTCCACATTAAGTCCAAAGAGAAATTTTTAAAATGTGGAGAACATAAACAAATGTGGGGACATCTGGCAAGCAAACTGTGTCAAATAGAAAAATAAATAATGAAAATGCAAGCTAGCAATATGTGACATCTGGACAAAAGAACGGGTTCATTCTAGCAAGAGAAGAAAGCACAAAAAAACGATCGAAACGGAACACTATATAGAGAGTTTAGGTGACGAATGTGCCAGGTCCCAAACAAACGCGAGTTTTACCTGAACGAGTGCTCCCGTCCCATCGTTTTGACTGAGCATGCGCGGGTTTTTTGTCCGAGGCTTTTGTGTACTAACGAGCGGACATATCCGACGGACATGGGTCCGGCGGAAATATTTCAAAGCATGCTTTGGAATTTTTCCGCTGGAAAAATCCGTCCGAAACGGTCCGTTTGACCATACAAACGACCGGATCTTTCGGATGAAATGGTCCGTCGGACCAGTTTCAGCGGATTTATTCCCTCGTGTGTACAAGGCCTAACGGGATGCACCGTGACAGTCTGAGATATTCCTATGTCTAGGGTCACCTTATGTCCACTAGGGCCATAGGGTGACAAAGAATCATAATTCATATGTTACAGAAGACATTAATAAGGGACATTAATAATAATCCAGGTTTGCAGGATGTCTTCAAATATCAAAAGCTGTTAGCTATGCAATCTGGGCACACATGCTTTTGAAAGGTGTTAATTCAGGTTAGCCAGCCAGTGAGTCATACCTTTGTATAATAGGCTATTGAAATATCTGAAGGTGTGGATTGCACCCACTCTCACTGCCATTGTGTGATAAAGATGTCTGTGTTACTATTCAAGGTTAATTGAACCCTATTGATAATACGGTGCCGTCATGTCTAGCTACCAATTAAAGAATTATCCTCAGTGAGTGAATAGGGGGGTGGGGACTACATTGTCCTGTGATGAACTGTATTATGCTGTACTGGATATAAGAAGCTGAGAAAATACTAATAAATTGTCATATCTTTGGAAGCAAGAACGGAGCGCTGTCTCGTTTATTCTGGGAAAGGATATGGATCGTGTATGCAATATTGTCGGAGTGTGTCAGATAAGCTTGTCGTGGTTGGATGGAAGGTTGTAAGCGGTGGTAACAGTTACATTGGTGGCAGCAGTGGGATGATTCCATCACTAGAAGGACGGCTACAAGGACACATGACAATGGAGACGGTGTATGAACGGATGAAGCTCTCTTCCCTCATGGACTTACTGGAGAGCCGGGGCAGACCGGCCAGCAACCGTAAGAAAAGGGACATTATCGCAGAACTGGTCGAAATGGATAGAGCTAAAAGGCCCGCCGTAACGGACAGGACACCCAAGGAAGAAAGTTTTGATCGGGCTGTTAACCTAAGACTGGCACATTATGGTCCTAGCCCTCCACCGGAGATCAGGGACCGAGTTATTGCGGCTCTGAATGCCACCTTACTACAGAGAAGAAGTGCTGCAGGAGCTGAAGTCACAGCAGCACCAACTAAAGAGAGAGGAGAGGTGCAGATACCAGTCTCCATGGAAGAGGAATTCCAAAGAAGGGTACAAGAGATATCTTTTTTTGGAATTCCTCTTCCATGGAGACTGGTATCTGCACCTCTCCTCTCTCTTTAGTTGGTGCTGCTGTGACTTCAGCTGCTGCACCACTTCTCCTCTGTAGCAAGGTGGCATTCAGAGCCGCTATAACCCTCCACCGGAGATCAGGGACCGAGTTATAGCCGCTCTGAATGCCACCTTGCTACAGAGGAGAAGTGGTGCAGCAGCTGAAGTCACAGCAGCACCAACTAAAGAGAGAGGAGAGGTGCAGATACCAGTCTCCATGGAAGAGGAATTCCAAAAAAAGATATCTCTTGTACCCTTCTTTGGAATTCCTCTTCCATGGAGACTGGTATCTGCACCTCTCCTCTCTCTTTAGTTGGTGCTGCTGTGACTTCAGCTCCTGCAGCACTTCTTCTCTGTAGTAAGGTGGCATTCAGAGCCGCAATAACTCGGTCCCTGATCTCCGGTGGAGGGTTAGGACCATAATGTGCCAGTCTTAGGTTAACAGCCCGATCAAAACTTTCTTCCTCGGGTGTCCTGTCCGTTACGGCGGGCCTTTTAGCTCTATCCATTTCGACCAGTTCTGCGATAATGTCCCTTTTCTTACGGTTGCTGGCCGGTCTGCCCCGGCTCTCCAGTAAGTCCATGAGGGAAGAGAGCTTCATCCGTTCATACACCGTCTCCATTGTCATGTGTCCTTGTAGCCGTCCTTCTAGTGATGGAATCATCCCACTGCTGCCACCAATGTAACGGTTACCACCGCTTACAACCTTCCATCCAACCACGACAAGCTTATCTGACACACTCCGACAATATTGCATACACGATCCATATCCTTTCCCAGAATAAACGAGACAGCGCTCCGTTCTTGCTTCCAAAGATATGACAATTTATTAGTATTTTCTCAGCTTCTTATATCCAGTACAGCATAATACAGTTCATCACAGGACAATGTAGTCCCCACCCCCCTATTCATTCACTGAGGATAATTCTTTAATTGGTAGCTAGACATGACGGCACCGTATTATCAATAGGGTTCAATTAACCTTGAATAGTAACACAGACATCTTTATCACACAATGGCAGTGAGAGTGGGTGCAATCCACACCTTCAGATATTTCAATAGCCTATTATACAAAGGTATGACTCACTGGCTGGCTGACCTGAATTAACACCTTTCAAAAGCATGTGTGCCCAGATTGCATAGCTAACAGCTTTTGATATTTGAAGACATCCTGCAAACCTGGATTATTATTAATGTCCCTTATTAATGTCTTCTGTAACATATGAATTATGATTCTTTGTCACCCTATGGCCCTAGTGGACATAAGGTGACCCTAGACATAGGAATATCGATGGGGGCGTGGCCAGCGCGGCATGTGAGCAGACGCGTCTTCACAGAGCTCCCGTCTTGATCCTTCATTGATCCGGTTTCCGGCACACTAACTTGCTCGTTTTTCCGCTGATCAGCCCTGAGAACGCTCCCTCAACACCCGGCCGACACTCAGCTGCCATCGGAGGGCATGATGACCCGAGGACAGAAGGGAGAGAGCTCGAAGCAGGATCCCCAATATGGCGCCGCTCCACCATCAGCGCAGAAGGCGCGAACGGGAGACAAGGCCAAGGAGGGGGTGAGTAAACAGCCCAAACACCCTGAGAAGACCTCCGGAGAGCCCCCCAAAGATATGAGGTACTATGCCCTGAAACTGGCTGGGAAATCAGACTTACCAGCAGCGCAGCCCCTGGATGATGATGGCGCCATTAGAGACAGTGACATGGAGGAGGGGGAGGAAATGCTGGGGGCCGGCGCCATGATGGCACAGAGTCAGGGCAGCCCAGACATACAGGAGGAAGATGAGGACCCTGAGCTTGAGGGGGGAGAACAACCCACGTTGGCTGCCATACTGAAGGCGGTGAATAAATGTACAGCCTCTGTGAACTGTCTGAGGGCTCGCTTTGGGGGCCTGGAGGAGGAGGTCTGCCTAATCAGACAGGACATGCAAAAGATGAGGGAGAGAACCACCGCAGCTGAAAGCAGAATAAGTGACATAGAGGATAAATTACCCCCGCTGATCAGGAAAGTTCAATCTGCTGCGAGGATGGCCAGGGCAGTGGATATGAGAGCAGAAGATTTTGAGAACAGACTCAGACGCAACAATGTGCGCATAGTAGGGTTGCCGGAGAAGGTGGAGGGCCGGGACCCCACGCGGTTTGTGGAACAATGGATGGCGGATGTGTTCGGTAAAGATGCTTTTACCCCCCTATATGCGGTTGAGAGGGCTCATAGAGTACCGACCAGGCCTCTTCCACCTGGGAATCCCCCCCGCCCGATGCTGGCCCGGTTGCTGAACTACAGGGACAGAGAAATAATACTGAGGCTGGCCAGGGAAAAGAGAAATATTCAGTTTAATGGCACCCGGGTCTCATTTTACCCTGACTTTTCCGCTGCAGTCCAGAAGAGCCGGGCGCGCTTCACTGAAGTTAAAAAACGCCTGCAGAAACTACAAGCTCCATATGCAATGCTGTACCCAGCGAAACTCAGGATTATATTGCGGGGACAGGCCCATTTCTTTGAACACCCTGCTGAAGCCTCGGATTGGCTAGATGCTAATGCGGGCGCGCTGCGCCAGGCCCAGAGATCTCCTGAACATGATGATTGAACCACCAGATGTAAGCTAGTTGAGCTGCATTGAGCTTTCCTTGTTTGAGAAACCTGCCGGAAACATACAATGATTCTTCCTACTAAATGTGAGTTCGGAAATGTGATTAATGATGCCACTCCACCCAGTGAAGTTGGCCAGTGAATGTACAGCCACGTTTGATGGCCCAGTTGAAGGTGTGTGGGATCAGTTGTCCCAGTTGTGGAGGGATTGCCCGTTGGCTCCCCAGAGGTTGGTACGACGACAAGCCCCTATGCGACAGGGCTCTGCGTGTCCTACCGAAGCACCGTTGTGCGATTACAGTTCCTGTTATGCGATGGACTTCCCCGGAGCGGATACTTCCTACTACTTGCGGAGTGGCTTCCCAAATTCCTTTTTTGCCCAGCGAACTGCTCTGTCCCTACTTGCACCCCAATATGTTGTGACATTCACGGCCATTGAGAGGGAGGTGGGGTGGGTCGTGGGTGGCGGTTATCCCCCTGATAGATGTGTGTTTGACCCCCCCTGATGGCAGCGGTTAAGATACTCTCCTGGAATGTCAGGGGGCTGCAAGACCCTCTTAAACGCACTATGGTTTCGACCTTACTGAGAGCCAGGCTGCCGGCCATATGTGCCCTACAAGAGACCCATCTCACTGTTGACTCATTGTCATGCTTGAAATACCGATGGGTAGGTCAAAGTTACCATTCCACTCACACCTCATATTCTAGGGGTGTGAGTGTGCTGATACATTGCTCGATCAAATATGAGGAACTGTGCTCTGAGATTGACACTGACGGTAGATATGTGTTTTTACTATGTAAGCTGTTTGATTTTAAATGTATTCTTGCCTTTGTGTATATACCACCCCCGTATAACAACCAGGTATTGAGGGCATTGGTAGAGTTCCAGGTGCGGTTTCCAGAGGTGCCATTGTACGCCTTTGGGGACTTCAACTGCTGCACGGACCCTCAGTTGGACAGACACCCACAGGGGGGAGGAGGGAGGAAAGTGACCCGTTCTGCTCTGAGTAGATTCATAGAGGAGGTGGGGTGGCGAGACCCGTGGAGAGCCAGGAACCCGGGTGTGAAACAGTTTTCCTGCTTTTCCAGGAGTTACTCCTCTTTGTCTAGGATTGATCTGTGTCTCTGCTCACACGCAGCTGAGCGATATATTGGTGAATTGGTGTACGCTCCTAGGAGTGTATCAGATCATTCCCCCATTGGTGACTTCCTTGGATGTGCGTCCCCCTTCTGCGGGGGCCAAGGCCCCGTGGAAGATGAACGCCTTTTGGCTGAATCTCTTCCCTTCGCATGAACACATAGAATCCTGCATTTCGGAGTTCTGGCGTGTTCATGCTGTATCGGAGGACATAACAGTAACCTGGGAGGCCTTTAAGGCGGTTCTCAGGGGCCTGTTTATTACAGAGATCCAAGCCATTAAAAGACAGACCAGTGCTCAGAGGGAGGATATAGAAGTGATAGCCGGGAAGCTGGAGGACGCCTTCATTGCTGACCCATCTGATACCAGTAGGGGATCATGCAGGGATCATGGCGATCTTATTCACCTACTATGGAGATGCCCGAAACTGCATCTCTATTGGGCGAAGGTCATCGATACCCTTAACGGGGCGTTTCAGGCTCAGATACCGCTAGATCCCAAGATCTGCCTGCTGGGAATCTGTGACACCTTGAAGGTGGAGGGTGGCTCTGGGCAGGCGATCTGCAGAGCCCTGTTTCAGGCCCGCCTGATGATACTAAGGCACTGGAAGGACACCGAACCCCCCATTGTGCATGAATGGATCAAACAGATGGGGATCACATTGAGGCTGGAAAAAGTAATATTTCAACATAGAGGCACTGACACTAAATTTGAGAAAGTATGGGCCCCTTGGCTTGACGTCCCGGGTCTGGCCCCGATTGATTTAGTATATGATCGGCTGTTCTAGAGCTGTGGGATGGGAGTGGGCCCCTGGGCCATAACACTATACAGATTGCTGATTGTGTGGGGTATCACATCTGGGCGAAGGGGGGCGGAGGCTTGTGCTGGAGTTACTGTATGTGAGATGTCGGGGGGACGAGTTGGGGACACACATTTGTATGTAAAGTTTTGCCTTGTCTTTTTCTTATCCTTCTGATTTTGGGTGTGCTGCGCCACACTCTCCTGACGGTATATGTCTGCTCTGGAACTCATCGCCTGTATTGTTATTTTTGTTTAATAAAAACCTTTGTTTGAGAAAAAAAAAAAAAAAAAGACATAGGAATATCTCAAACTGTCACGGTGCATTCCGTTACAGTAACCAAGTCTGATCTTGCCCCTAGGTATTCCCTCACCATGTAAACCAGGCGCTGGCAATGGTTGCTGGAACCGATCATACCTTGTGGCTGCGGACTAAAAAATTGCCTGAACGCATCGGTCAGACGCCCACCTTCTCCACCGCTCCTTCTGTGACTCATTGAAGCCTCAGCAAAACGTTATTCAGGACCAGCATTTGGTAATCCCCCAGGTTCTGGGAACGCGTCGCACAGACCTTTCTGCAAGGCCTCCCGAAGAAGTTTCATCTTCTGCTCCCTTTGCGATGGCAAGATAAGCTCCGCAACCTTACTCTTGTAGCGTTGATCAAGGAGAGTTGCCAGCCAGTAATGATCCCTCTCCTTGATACCACGAATACGAGGATCCTTACGCAGGTTTTGCAGGATCAGGGAGGCCATGCAGCGTAGGGTTGCTGAGGCATTCGGGGAAAATTCGGGGCACATTCGGGGCACAGTCCTCTGGGTCACTGAAGACGACAGGATCTGCAGCCACCTCATCCCAGCCACGTAAAAGTCTATGGGTTCCTTGGGACTGTAAGTGATCCCTTGAAGACTGCTGCTGCTGATGCTGAGTGCTAGGTTCCACCTCCATGCTGCTGATATAATCCTCCTCCTCCTCGTCCTTTTCCTGTGTGCTAGGCAGGTAAGCAGGACCACTGTCTGGATAAAGGGGGCCTTGAGAAGTAAGGAAGTCCTCCATTTCCTCCCTCTGTTCTGTCTGCCTCAAGGGCCCTGTCCATTATTCCACGTAGCGTGAATAAGAGGGACAGTCTCACTGATGCATGCACTGTCACTGCTCACCATCCTTGTGGCCTCCTCAAATGGTGACAGGACAGTGCATGCATCCCTGATCAAGGCCTACTGACGTGGGGGAAAAAAACAAGCTCCCCTGACCTAGTTCTGCTGCCATATTGGCACAGGTACTCATTGATGGCCCTCTGCTGCGTGTGCCAATGTAGAGTTCCATCTGGTGCGCATGTCACAGATTAGGCGGTTCTTGGGCAGGTTGTATTCCCTTTGGAGGTCTGTCAGCCGAGCAGTGACATTTTATGACCTTCGGAAATGCACACAGACTTTCCTGGCCTGCTTCAGGACATCCTGTAAGCCTGGGTACCTGCCCAAGAACCGCTGCACCACCAAATTCAGAGAATGAGCAAAACAGGGCACGTGGGTGAGTTTTCCCTGTCGCAGGGCAGAGAGGAGGTTGGTGCCATTGTCGCTAACCACCATTCCTGGCTTAAGCTGGCGTAGCGTCAACCACCTCTGAGCCTGCCCCTGCAGAGCTGACAGAACCTCTGCCCCAGTGTGGCTCCTGTCTCCCAAGCACACCAGCTCTAGCACCGCATGGCATCTCTTTGCCTGCATTCCTGCATAGCCCCTCGTACGCCTATGGAGCATGGCTGGTTCCGAGGAGACATTAGCACAGGAAGAGGCCACAGAGTAAGAAGAAGAGGAGGGGTGGAGGAGAGAGGTGTGTCACAACCAGTAGTAGTGTTTTGGATGCGTGGTGGTGGAACAACCTCCAACACTACTGTACCTTGCCCTGCGTCCTTCCCAGCTGCCAGCAGAGTCACCCAATGCGCCATGAAAGAGAGGTAGAAAAAAGAATGGAGGGCGCACCGACCTAGTGTGATACTGTTACACAATTTTTATTAAAATACTAAAATCAATAGTTATACTCACAAAATGAGTTAGAAACAAGCTTTAAAAGACAATCCAACAGCGCCAGCAGAACAGGACGGTTGCTTCAGTCTAAAAAGGTATCTGACCGATAATCAGGCTAGGCTTACGTTTCGGGGGCGTACCCCTTTCCTCAGAGCCCCGGTGGTCTGCACTGCTCCCTCACTATGCAGCTTGTCAGAATATATACACACACACATATACACAGAGAGGTGAAAAGAGCATGTGCTAGAGGGTCACAGGTCACCCCGCCCACAGGGAGGTCTATTGGCAAAGCTCCCCCCATTTTAAAATTAACCCTTGGATGTACGATCCCTATATCTCACAGACTTGGCATGGTCTTACCGATGGGTATCCCATAATCCAAAGATTCGCCAATTTTGAAGGGAAGGGGGATGAGGGTGTATGGAGAAATACATCCATTTTCAGATGTCAGAGGTGTTATCCTTGAAAGTGCACATACCTTACATATCCTGAGGCAGTGCCCTCCTTCCCTTCACATTTCATTATCCCAAAGTCATCCACATGGGCTGGAACGCACGCCACCTATTCTGAAGTGGCTGCGTTCCAGCACTACACTGCCTCGGGCATCGTCATCCTCTCTGCGCATGCGCGTACCACACGACAGCGCGACGCACGGCGCAGCGCGACGTGCGTCACGCCGCCCACGGCGCCGACTCGTAGGAAGCGAGTGCGCTCCAGCATCACAAAAAGGATGCAGGTGAATGCGTTCCAGCATCACCATAGGGTGGAAGCGTCACATCCGCCCCTGTGACATTTCTCCTGTTTTTGCGGGGGATAGAGTCGCAAAGCGGTACTCCCTCTAGTGGCGGGAGGCCAGAATGGGGCTTCTAAATGAGAGACCAGAGGCTTCTCAGCACATGCCCTTGCTCCCAAATAGTCATGAAAAAAATATATATAATAAAATAATAAAATATAAGCATAAATGTAATCATAAATATAGATATCATCATTATCATCGTCCGTGGAATTAGTGTCAGCATCTGCATGGGTAAACACACACCTGCTCCTACATGAAATGGATGGGCTGGACCAGATGTCATTTTGTTAATGTCATCTATAGTTATAGGTGAATACCAAACATGAGCTCGCTCAAATACATAATAAGATAAAAGAATTAATTAATTAAAATTTGATTTAAAAATAAAAACTGCTTGAAGCGATAGTCCATAGGTCCAGTGTATGTTACAGCACAACGTACGCATATACCCATATATACACACGTGCATATAGAGGTAACGTGCACATGCATATCCATAGATACACACGTACATAGACCGCAAAAAATGAGTAAAATTGGATTAAAAGACACTCCCTTTAAAGCAATACCCAGAATACAAACACCCACACATACATACATATACAATGTATGAGAGACATGTTAGCGGCACAGCCGGCAGACTATATATTCATTTGCTCGCTCTCATATCTATCCAAACATAGACAGTGTAGAATGCCCATGCATATGCTGACGTCCAAATGGACTACATGTGTATACAAACAAATGCATAAGTTAAATGCCAACCCTGCCCGCCTAGCTATCCCAGCCTTGGCACCATGGCTGGTGTATACTAGCTTGCAGCCCACTAATACATTTTACCCTAGGTGGCGGCAGACAGGCTGAAACTTATTCTGTGAGGGAACTACCACCTAATATCTACATATAGTACAATACAATGGGTAGTTTAGATTGTTACTTCCTCCCTCTATGGCTTCTTAGAAGCCTCCCCAACCATATAGTACGTTTATCTACGAGATATTAAAATTTAATTATTTATTTCTATTTTGTTTTTTGCTTTTTACTTATGTGATGGTGTGTAATTCTATCTCTTCATTTAACCCTTTCGGAACCATAGTTCCAAGGGTGAAAATCCAAAAGGCCTCTCTTTTACAAAGAATTTGGTATTTTTTGCCGCTATCTAGATTGTTTTGAATGGCCTCTATACCAAACACTCTAAGGCCTTCCACTCCACCATCATGAACTTCCTTAAAGTGTCTTGGTATTGACCCCTTTTCCTTTTTTGTTGCAATGCTGCTCCTATGCTCGTTCATCCTAGTTCTTAATTGACGTGATGTTCGTCCTACATACAGTAGACCACATGGACATAGGATGCCATATATAACGTATGAAGTTCCACAATTAATGAATTGTTTGATCGTGTGACATCTTCCATCTGTACCAGTAATATCTCTTTTCCTATGGTGCATATGTGTACAGTTGCCACAACTGCTTACGCCACATCTATAACTTCCTTTCTGATCGAAAATTGTGGTCCAGGGCCCTTTCAATCCTTCTCCTTTGTTCATTTTCTTTACTCTACTAGGAGCAATCATACTTCTCAAGTCTTTGGGCCTTCTAAAGACCAAATTGGGACGAGACGAGATACATGTCTCTAGAAATGGATCGGCAGCCAGAATCTTCCAGTTTTTCTAGAAACAGCAAATGAACCTCCAGTTCCAGCAGGTGAGGAGCCAATAATTGGCACCAATTTTAGGGCCAAATCAAGTTTCTACCCTCATTGGAACAAGGGCAACTTCATATCTACATTTTATGAGGTTGTCTTGAGAGAATTTAGAAAGATCTGTGGGAAAAGGAGTCTAAAAAGCAAAAATAGCTCAAACATAGACCTCGAGGCACCCTTGAACAGCTTGAAGAATAACTCAGAAATTATAATAAGAAAAGCTGATAAAGGTGGAGGCCTAGTAGTACAGGACAAAGAGCAGTACCTGGAAGAAGCCCATAGGTTGATTGGAGATACCACCACGTACGAAAGACTCTTCTGGGATCCAACGATGGCCTATAATAAGGAACTTAAGAACCTATTGGAAAAAGCGGTGGCGGATAAGATCTTGACAAAAAGTGAATTCCAATTCCTGTATTCCAAACACCCGGTAGTCCCACATTTCTATCATATTCCCAAAATACACAAAAACCTAGAGAGACCACCAGGTCGCCCGATTATTGCAGGGATCGACAGTCTGTCCAGTAATTTGGGCAGCTATATAGACTACTTCCTGCAACCCCTAGTGACGAGTCTTCCATCTTACATCAAGGACTCGAGTCATGCCCTGGAAATACTGAACCCCTACAAGTGGGAAAAAGGATACAGATGGCTATCACTTGATGTGGCATCGTTGTATACATGTATACAACATGAATTTGGACTCAGAGCCATTGAATACTATTTGGCGGAGGCTCATCAATTTAGCCCGCGGCAAGTACAATTTATCCAAAATTGTATAGAGTATACTTTGACCCACAACTATTTCTCCTTCTTGGATTGCTTCTACCGACAGATAAGAGGTACCGCTATGGGGGCCAGGTTTGCTCCCAGCTATGCGAACCTTTTTATGGGCTACTGGGAGTATAAATCCATTTGGCACAACAACCCTTTCGGAAAACACCTGGTCCTGTATGCACGATACATCGATGATATTCTTATCATATGGAATGGCAGTGATGAAGATCTAGAGGGTTTCCTGACACACTGCGAGAATAATCCGTTTGGCATTTCATTTACACATGTAGTAGATAAAGAATCATTAGTGTTTCTAGATTTGGAATTGAGGGCTGATGACAGTGGTAAGATCACCTCAAGAACCCACTTCAAACCCAGTGCAGGAAATTCATACCTGCATGCATCGAGCCAGCACCACCCAAGATGGATTAAAAATGTTCCATTTGGCCAGTTCTGTCGTTTGAAGCGAACCTGCACCCAGAAGAAAGATTACGAAGAACAAAGTCAGATCCTGAGAGAGAAATTTAAAGAAAAGGGATATGGGCAGGCACATATAGAGGAAGCCTTCCAAAAATATCTCCAGCTCTATAAAGAGGATGCACCAAAAAGCGACAAAATCAAGAGCTATGCAGAAAAAGAAATCTCTACAGTACGGTTCTGCACTAGGTATAACAATAGGGCCCCGACCATACATAAAATCTTCCAGAAGAACTGGAAGATTCTGGCTGCCGATCCATTTCTAGAGACATGTATCTCGTCTCGTCCCAATTTGGTCTTTAGAAGGCCCAAAGACTTGAGAAGTATGATTGCTCCTAGTAGAGTAAAGAAAATGAACAAAGGAGAAGGATTGAAAGGGCCCTGGACCACAATTTTCGATCAGAAAGGAAGTTATAGATGTGGCGTAAGCAGTTGTGGCAACTGTACACATATGCACCATAGGAAAAGAGATATTACTGGTACAGATGGAAGATGTCACACGATCAAACAATTCATTAATTGTGGAACTTCATACGTTATATATGGCATCCTATGTCCATGTGGTCTACTGTATGTAGGACGAACATCACGTCAATTAAGAACTAGGATGAACGAGCATAGGAGCAGCATTGCAACAAAAAAGGAAAAGGGGTCAATACCAAGACACTTTAAGGAAGTTCATGATGGTGGAGTGGAAGGCCTTAGAGTGTTTGGTATAGAGGCCATTCAAAACAATCTAGATAGCGGCAAAAAATACCAAATTCTTTGTAAAAGAGAGGCCTTTTGGATTTTCACCCTTGGAACTATGGTTCCGAAAGGGTTAAATGAAGAGATAGAATTACACACCATCACATAAGTAAAAAGCAAAAAACAAAATAGAAATAAATAATTAAATTTGAATATCTCGTAGATAACCGTACTATATGGTTGGGGAGGCTTCTAAGAAGCCATAGAGGGAGGAAGTAACAATCTAAACTACCCATTGTATTGTACTATATGTAGATATTAGGTGGTAGTTCCCTCACAGAATACGTTTCAGCCTGTCTGCCGCCACCTAGGGTAAAATGTATTAGTGGGCTGCAAGCTAGTATACACCAGCCATGGTGCCAAGGCTGGGATAGCTAGGCGGGCAGGGTTGGCATTTAACTTATGCATTTGTTTGTATACACATGTAGTCCATTTGGACGTCAGCATATGCATGGGCATTCTACACTGTCTATGTTTGGATAGATATGAGAGCGAGCAAATGAATATATAGTCTGCCGGCTGTGCCGCTAACATGTCTCTCATACATTGTATATGTATGTATGTGTGGGTGTTTGTATTCTGGGTATTGCTTTAAAGGGAGTGTCTTTTAATCCAATTTTACTCATTTTTTGCGGTCTATGTACGTGTGTATCTATGGATATGCATGTGCACGTTACCTCTATATGCACGTGTGTATATATGGGTATATGCGTACGTTGTGCTGTAACATACACTGGACCTATGGACTATCGCTTTAAGCAGTTTTTATTTTTAAATCAAATTTTAATTAATTAATTCTTTTATCTTATTATGTATTTGAGCGAGCTCATGTTTGGTATTCACCTATAACTATAGATGACATTAACAAAATGACATCTGGTCCAGCCCATCCATTTCATGTAGGAGCAGGTGTGTGTTTACCCATGCAGATGCTGACACTAATTCCACGGACGATGATAATGATGATATCTATATTTATGATTACATTTATGCTTATATTTTATTATTTTATTATATATATTTTTTTCATGACTATTTGGGAGCAAGGGCATGTGCTGAGAAGCCTCTGGTCTCTCATTTAGAAGCCCCATTCTGGCCTCCCGCCACTAGAGGGAGTACCGCTTTGCGACTCTATCCCCCGCAAAAACAGGAGAAATGTCACAGGGGCGGATGTGACGCTTCCACCCTATGGTGATGCTGGAACGCATTCACCTGCATCCTTTTTGTGATGCTGGAGCGCACTCGCTTCCTACGAGTCGGCGCCGTGGGTACGCGCATGCGCAGAGAGGATGACGATGCCCGAGGCAGTGTAGTGCTGGAACGCAGCCACTTCAGAATAGGTGGCGTGCGTTCCAGCCCATGTGGATGACTTTGGGATAATGAAATGTGAAGGGAAGGAGGGCACTGCCTCAGGATATGTAAGGTATGTGCACTTTCAAGGATAACACCTCTGACATCTGAAAATGGATGTATTTCTCCATACACCCTCATCCCCCTTCCCTTCAAAATTGGCGAATCTTTGGATTATGGGATACCCATCGGTAAGACCATGCCAAGTCTGTGAGATATAGGGATCGTACATCCAAGGGTTAATTTTAAAATGGGGGGAGCTTTGCCAATAGACCTCCCTGTGGGCGGGGTGACCTGTGACCCTCTAGCACATGCTCTTTTCACCTCTCTGTGTATATGTGTGTGTGTATATATTCTGACAAGCTGCATAGTGAGGGAGCAGTGCAGACCACCGGGGCTCTGAGGAAAGGGGTACGCCCCCGAAACGTAAGCCTAGCCTGATTATCGGTCAGATACCTTTTTAGACTGAAGCAACCGTCCTGTTCTGCTGGCGCTGTTGGATTGTCTTTTAAAGCTTGTTTCTAACTCATTTTGTGAGTATAACTATTGATTTTAGTATTTTAATAAAAATTGTGTAACAGTATCACACTAGGTCGGTGCGCCCTCCATTCTTTTTTCTTTTTCAGTTCCTTTGAATTCCCACGATTCTAAGGAGGGCTGCAAGACTCTGGAAAGACACTGTACAATTGAATTGTATGTCCCCATAAGCAAGAAATACCGGAGCGCAGGAGATTTATATCGTTTTGCCATGAAAGAGAGGTAACATCCCTGTCCATGCCTGCTGGACCATGAGTCAGCGGTAATATGCACCTTGACACTGACCGCCCTGTCCAGCGAGGCATGGACATTGCCTTCCACATGCCAGTAGAGAGCCGAAATCGCCTTCCGTGAGAAAAAGTGACGTTTGGGAACTTGCCACTGAGGTACCGCACATTTCACAAACTCACGGAAGGGGCATAATCTACCAACTAAAAAGGCAGCAGTTGAAGTGCTAGCAATTTCGCTAAGCTAGCTGGGCATGTGGGCAACCGCTGGGCATGTGGATGGCTGGGAGAGTTCTTCAGCTCTGCAGCAGCTGGGGCAGAGAAATTTGTCTGGTACCATCAGTAGATTGCCCGCATGTACTACTAGGTTGTGACACACCTAATTCTACACCTTCAGTCCTATCAGTGCAGGCTTCAGAGAGGACTGAGGGTCTAGTGGGGTTGAATATCCCAGCTGATGAGGGGCAAGGGGAGGTCCGCTTTGTTCTTTGGTCTGGGTCTTTCAGGCATACTTGCCAACGAACTGCATGGCAGGTCGACATATGTCTGGTCAAGCATGTGGTGCCCAAGCGGGTGATGTTTTGGCCATGCGAGATACGCTTAAGACATATGTTGCAAATAGCAACGGTGCGATCTGATGCACATGTCTCAAAAAAGGCCCACACCAAAGAACTTTTGCAGTAACGCTGAGACACAGCAGTGCCCTGCATCGGCGTATCTTGCTCATTCGCATATTTAACATGGGAACGCCGAATGTGTCCAGCGTAACTATGCGCCCATGATACACCGGCATAGGCAAGTTACGTCGGAGGGCTAAAGCCATGTTTTTCGGCGTATCTTGCTTTCTGAATCGGCGTAAAGATGCGTCGGCGCACATTTGTACTTGCGTCGGCGTATCTCGAGATACGCCGGCGTAAACCTTTCTGAATCTATCTACAAGTACGTTTAAGTACAAACTATACAGCACAAGTGCAGTAAACACCAAGTACGTTTAGGTTGAAACTATACGGCACAAGTGCAGTAAACTCCAAGTAGGTTTAAGTGCAAACTATACAGCACAAGTGCAGTATACTCCAAGTAGGTGTAGGTGCAAACTATACAGCACAAGTGCAGTAAACACCAAGTACGTTTAGGTGCAAACTATACGGCCCAAGTGCAGTAAACACCAAGTATGTTTAGGTGCAAACTATACGGCACAAGTGCAGTAAACACCAAGTACGTTTAGGTGCAAACTATACGGCACAAGTGCAGTAAACTCCAAGTAGGTTTAAGTGCAAACTATACAGCACAAGTGCAGTAAACACCAAGTATGTTTAGGTGGAAACTATACGGCCCAAGTGCAGTAAACGCCAAGTAGGTTTAAGTGCAAACTATACAGCACAAGTGCAGTAAACACCAAGTACGTTTAGGTGCAAACTATACGGCCCAAGTGCAGTAAACACCAAGTACGTTTAGGTGCAAACTATACGGCCCAAGTGCAGTAAACACCAAGTACGTTTAGGTGCAAACTATACAGCACAAGTGCAGTAAACTCCAAGTAGGTTTAAGTGCAAACTATACAGCACAAGTGCAGTAAACACCAAGGGCCAGATTCACGTACATTGGTGCATATATTGACTGGAGTAGCGCACCTCCTTTACGTTAATACCGGCGCAATGTAGAGGCGCAAGTACCGTATCCTCATAGTATTTGCGCACAAATTTGCGCCGGTGCAACGTAATTTCCGAGGCGTAAGGCGGTGTAATTCAAATTGGGAAAGACGTGGGCGTGTTCCATTGAAATGAGCCATGACCCCATGCAAATGAAGGGCCGGCCGGATTGCGCATGCGCACATGAAGCAGACCATGGTCAGCACCTTTCTGCGCATGCTCACAACTCGGCACGGCACAATCAGTGAGATTGGAACTAGGCCCGCTCAACTTAGTGAGCTACGCAGAGAGCTTAAATAGACAGAGACAAATGCCCTTCCTTTGCAAAAGTACATCCATTTGTATCCCTTCCTATACAGCAAGGTGCTTTTGTTCTGTTGTTTCTCAGCGTTTGTTGGTTTGTGAGATATTTGGTGACTGTTTTGGTTGGGGTTTGGAGAGTGATTTTTGTATTTTCTGTGTTTTCTTTGCTGTGTTTTTTTTTATTTATATTTTTGCTGGGCATTTTTTTTTTCTGTTTGTGAATGATTTTGGAATGTGGGGGTGACATTCCTGCCAGAAAAGGGGTGTCACCCTCATTTGTGGTGGAGAAGGATTCCCCAGGAACAGGGAGAAGTGATCTTCAGGTCCGTGTGAAAGTAGTATGAATGTACAGTGACATAATTGGAGCCGTGGCGTGGCGTTGCTGCTCACAAGTCCTGCATGGTGGGCTTGTGCTAATCCAATGTGACGAGGATGTGTTGTGTGTGCTAGGGACCACAGTGGTGTGCATGCATGCATTCTCATTGTGCCATGATTAATGTGTGTGTTTAACGTGCAAAGATGCCTAATGTGAGCTGTCTCCTGGCTGCTCTTCCCTCAGAAGATGGGGTAGCCTCGGTTAGGGACGATTGTCTGGTTTGGGGGTCTGGTCATCACGTATGTCAATCTCCAGGCCCTTTCTCACTGCGAAGTTGTGCAGCATGCAACATGCACCGATGATCTGACATACAAAGTTTGGGGAATACAACAGGGTACCATAGGGGGTTCCGGATAGGAGTCATGAGATGGGGTCCCAGTGCATATGCAGAGTCACCTTGAAGGGAAAAGACAGGAGGATGTTAGTAGTGCATGTGCCCCTTGTGATTTCTGCATCATGGGGGGGGGACAGTCATGCCTGACTCCCATGCCACTCACCAACCAGCCAGCTGTCCCAATACATGTTCTGTTCGAATACCATTGGGATGGGGCTATGATTGTATATGTAGCTGTAATGGGTGTCATGGGTGGTGTCATGTGTTGGGCTGGTGATGTCCTCCTGCAGGGTTGTGGTTAATTCCATGATGGCATGAGGGGTGAATCTGAAGATGCGAGACACCTCAGAATCACTCATGCCAAAGATGTCTATGCGTGTGCGATATATCCTCTCCCGTGCCCTCCTCCGTGCCCTCCTCCTTCTGCGCTCCTCTAAAGTCAGTAGTATAGCTATGAGCAAGAATGCCCCTGGCATGTTGGCATACAGATTGTTGTCCTGCAAGTGTGGCTGGTCAGCTCGTCCCTAACAGTGCTTTAGCTGACATGTAGAGGGATTGTCTAATTTTAAGGCTGCTTTTATATTGCCTAATTTTAGACAGGACGTGCAGCTGATGCGCACAGCGCGTAGCCTGCGCTGCACAAACTTACTTTTGTGGATCGCCGTAACTCCCTCATTTGCATATTTGCCTAGCAAATCAATGGTGTGTCTAGCGCATTTTTTGCGCTCACGATGCGCCGGTCTAACGAAATTACGTCGGTCAAAAAAGTCTAGATTTCTGGCGTATAACGTTTTGGGCATACGGCGCATAGATACGAAGGTGCACATTTTCAATTGCGCAGGCGCATCTCCAGATACTCCAGCGTAAGTGCTTTGTGAATCTGGCCCCAAGTACGTTTAGGTGCAAACTATACAGCACAAGTGCACTAAACACCAAGTACGTTTAGGTGCAAACTATACGGCCCAAGTGCAGTAAACACCAAGTACGTTTAGGTGCAAACTATACGGCACAAGTGCAGTAAACTCCAAGTAGGTTTAAGTGCAAACTATACAGCACAAGTGCAGTAAACATCAAGTATGTTTAGGTGCAAACTATATGGCCCAAGTGCAGTAAACACCAAGTATGTTTAGGTGCAAACTTTATGGCCCAAGTGCAGTAAACACTATGGGCCAGATTCAGGTAGAGTTAGGCTGGCGGATCAGTGGATCCGCCAGCCTAACTGTCTCTTTAAGCCGGCGTTTTTGTTTTCTGTAACCAGAAAACAAGAAACGCCGGGTTGGAGTTCCGATGCGATCGGCGTAATTGAATTTCGCCATCGCATCGTTACTTCAACTTAAAAATGGCGCCGGGGGCGTTCCCGCCGATTTACGCTCAAAAAATATGTTAATGAGCGGAAATCGGCAATTCACGATCTTTTTCGGGCGCGACGCAGTGACTTTACGACGTTTCCGGAAGCGATACGCGGCGTATAGATAAAGCAGCCCCCTAGTGGAATATCCTATGTTAGGTATAGCCGTCGTCATCGCGTCGGAAAAAAAACAAATCGCGTCGTTTGCGTAAAACATTCATGAATGGGGACGTGACATCATTGACGTTCACTGACAGAACTTGGAGCATGCTTACTGGGATGCATTGACACTCGACGCATGCGCAGTACGTTCGCCGCGGGATCGCGCTTATTTTAAATAATACGCGCCCCGTACCCGCCCAATTTGAATTCCGCCGCCTCATTTGCGATACGCTGCCGCAACTTTAGGAGCAAGTGCTTCATGAATAACAGCACTTGCTCCTAAAATTTCTGCAGCGTAACGTAAATGAGATGCGTTACTCCAGAGCAAAGATGCTCTGATCTACCTGAATCTGGCCCGTTTAAGTACGTTTAGGTGCAAACTATACAGCACAAGTGCAGTAAACACCAAGTAAGTTTAGGTGCAAACTATACAGCACACGGGCAATACAACATGTTTGAAGACTGCAGCTAGCACAATCAACTGCCTGACAAATAGGAATAGCTGTTCTAGCTAAACTATACAGTGTATGAAAACAATTGGCTCATACGTGGCGGCATGATGTTGCCATCATCCCCTGATACAGTGTATAATAATATGTACAACTCCTGGGATGTATATATATCCTCTACACACTGTAAATTTAACTAAACTGACTAGCCTGCCTGCTCTATCTATCTAGTAATAAAGACACTGGGCCAGATTCACGTATTCCAGAGCATCTTTGCTCTGGAGTAACGCTTCTGATTTGCGTTGCGCTGCCGAAATTTTAGGAGCAAGTGCTGTCATTCACGAAGCACTTGCTCCTAAAGTTGCGGCAGCGCATCACAAATGAGCCGGCGGAATTCAAATGTAGCGGGTACGGGGCGTGTAGTATGCTAACTACGCGCGATCCCGCCGCCAACGTACTGCGCATGCGTCGAGTGTCAAAACATCCCCGTGCGCATGCTCCAAAATCTGTGAATGAACGTCAATGACGTCACATTCCCATTCATGACCGTTTTACGCAAGCGACGTTTTTTTTTTTTTTCCCGACGCGATGACGACGCCTATACCTAACATAGGATACTCCAACCCCATGTAGGTATATCTATGTGCCGCGTATCCCGTCCGGAAACGTCGTATCGTCATTGCGTCGCGCCGGATTTCGATCGTGAATTGCCGATTTCCGCTCATTAACATATTTTTTGAGCGTAAATCGGCGGGAACGCCCCCGGCGCCATTTTTAAGTTGAAGTAACGATGCGATGGCGAAACTCAGTTACGCTGCTCGCATCAGAACTTCAACCCGGCGTTTCTTGTTTTCTGGTTACAGAAAACAGAAACGCCGGCTCAAAGCCACAGTTAGGCTGGCGGATCACTCGATCCGCCAGCGTAACCTTTCCTGAATCTGGCCCACTGTCTCTCTCTCTCTCTATAGGACTAATCTTCTCATTAACAACACCGCAACACACTACACGCCCCACACTTTTATAGTGTGGGGTGTGTGCTAAAGCCCTGAGCCATAATTGGCCAAAGCCAACCTGGCTTTGGCCAATTATGGCTCTCCTTTTTTTGCGCGCTGTGATTGCCGCAGTGAATTATGGGTTGTGGCGCGTCACTCGAATTAGGCGCGAACGACCCGTTTTGTTTGAATTCCGACGAACCTACTAACGGACAATGTTCGAGTCGAACTTATGTACAAGAAGCTAATCCCTACTCACCACTGATTTTAGCGTGTTGGAGAAGCAAACATGGCTTAATCATAGGCCTGGATTTTACAGTAAAAGCTCTGAAGCATATCAGAATTTTGCATAACAAAAGGTCTAGGACTAGGCCACCTGGTGTGGCTAGAGGCTTCAAAGAGAGAAGGAACGGCTTGGCATTCTCTGATTGGATAGGCAAATGTGGGTGGTTTTGGGTGAGGGGGAATGATTGTTAAAAGCACACACTGAAGAGTAAGCTTTCTCTATTTGGTCTACCTCTTGGATCCTGCCACATGCTCATGGGAGCTCTAGGCTCCTTGCTAAACCAGCTGATGAAACCATGTGTAATAAGTATCTTTGAATTTCTCTTGTATATATATTGTGCTGTTTAATGTGTGAAGTTGGAATATCCCTATGTCCTTGGGAATAAATGAAAGATGCAAATTTTACCAGCAGCAGTGTGTGTGTCTTAATAGGCGTAGACCAATGAATCCATTTATGCAATAGATAGAGGGAATTCGTAAATATCTTTTGGGATAATAAGTTAGTTTTATTAAATAGCTTTGTAAAGTGCGGCAGATTCTACACAGCGCCACCAGCCTATGCCTCTCCCTAGGTTGCTGACATTGTTGTCTCCCTGAAGCCTGAAGATTGGACGGAAAACTGGCAATCCACTATGTCATCCACGGTCATTATTTTAGCACAGGAAAGGAATTACAAAGTCTAAACTAGATGGTATCTAGTTCCAGCTAGAATAGTTAACAATTGCTTCAGGGGCTGCTCTGAGGAGGACATGCACATGCAAATTTGGTGGAACTGTCTTGTAGCCTCTTTGTTCTGGAATTAAGTATTTCAAATGTTATCTGTACTGCTAGATACTCCAATTCAACCTGAACCATTACTAAACAAACGTTCCCAAGACTTAACGTTTGCACAATTCAAACTACATGTGTCTACGGTATCCAAGCAAACGTTTGCTAGAGCCTGGAAAAAAACCTACGTTATGTGTCCTTGAAATTAAAACTATGGTAACTCAATTAATGATACATAGCAAAACTGAGGCTACTTTGCTGGGCCCTGTAGCAAAGCACCTAAAAATATGGGGCATGGGCCATGATCGATATAATTACTTGCCATTCAATTTTGATCAGTCATTGCTAGAACCCTAATTGTTTTTGTGGAGCTGGTGTATCTTTATCTTTTTTTCCTCTGAACTTTACATTTTTGCCATAATTATTCACTTGCTACAAGAACCGTTCTCACCCACTCCAAATAAGGAATTTTGGAGCTCTCTGTGTATTTTACCTTCCCCATATAATGGGGAGCCTACAAGGGCTGCTATTACTGCCCGTCTCATGAAAATATTGATTGCCTGGCCATTTGACTGCCCTTCCAACACCAATAATTTCTGGGGAAGTATGTCAAAAAGCAAAGGTAAAGAAAAATTAAGCCCTTATTTGAATACTTATTTGGGGTTTTCAAATGTACCGATGCTAGAGGATTAGCATGACAGACTAAAGTGTTTAGCAATAGACACAAAACATTTCTGGAAAGGCGGGTCAATGTTTCCTTTAACCATTTGCCAACCAGTATCGACTCTCCTACATGAATCGCCTTACCTGTATAGTGGCAGGTGTGAGCTGCCGCGCTCTCACTCCCGCTTTCGCGCTGCAGGGGGTGTGCCCGTGCGTTGGGCAGACTCGATGTCTGCCATCGAACCACAATTGCCTAGTACAGAGGTAGGATGGGGATCTACCAGTGTAAACAAGCATACCACAATTCTGACAGAGGACATGTCAGAGATCTTCTGTGCCCAGTGATAGAGAACAGTGATCTCTGTCATGTCTCAGTGAGCCCATCCCCCATACAGTTAGAACACTACTAGGGAACACACTTAACCCCTTGATTGCCCCCAAGTTTTAACCCCTCCCCTGTCAGTGTCTTTTTTACATTGATGAGTGCATTGTTATAGCACTGATCAATGTAATAATGTCACTGATCCCCATAAAGTGTAATTTGGAGTTAGATTTGTCCGCCGTAATGTCGCAGTCCCACAAAAAATCGCAGATCACTGCCATTACTAGTAAAATGTTGTGCAAACCAATCAATATTGCATTTTTTTTACCAAAAACATGTAGAAGAATATATATCGGCCTAAACTGATGAATAAATGTTGTTGTTTTATTTTCACATATATATATATTTTTGGTCACTTTGATCAAATACCACCAAAAGAAAGCTCTCTTTGTGGGGAAAAAAATACGTCAATTTTGTTTGGGTACAGCATTGCACGACCACGCAATTGTCAATTAAATGCAATGCCATATCGCAAAACATGGCCCCGTCAATTAGAGGGCAAATTCTTCCGGGGCTGAAGTGGTTCAAGGGGAACTGTATCTGAGCATCACAACCTAAAATGCTAATAAAATTGTTTTTAATGTTCAAACACAAACTTTTTTATTTTTTATTTTTTTAAATCGCTTTGAAAAACCTCTACCCAGCAATTCTAGCTGCAGCCATCTTGAGTAAATACACACAGAACTATTGCTGCTGTCAAGCAAAGGGAGGAGTTTGTCTCATTTGGCAACCTTTCAGGAACCTTTCACACGCTCGGACCATTCAGGTTCGCCTGTCAGTTTTGTCAGCAGACCTGAACGGCAGCTCCATCCAATTCTATGGAGCGTCGAATGTAAGGGGGAGACATGTCCGCTGACATCGGACCCAATCCGATCTGCCAAAATCAGACGGATGGCGATACATCCCCATCCGTCCATGTTGAATTGGATCGGGTGAGATTTGATGAAAACGGACATGCTGCACAAGCCCCTCCCTGCTCAGTGAGCAGACAGGGACTTGTCATCCGCCGGCTCAGCGGAGATCAGAGAGATCTCCCGCTGAGCCGGCGGGAGCTGGCGGACTCCGTAGCGACAGAGTCCACCTCGCTTGGAAGAGGCCTTATAGAAGAACAAGATAAAATTATCCTCTCTCCATCTCCATACAAGTGCATACATTTGTTCTTTTTTGTACCACTGTGTATTTAAGAAGGTTTGGCTACATTACAGAAAAATAGGATTTGCCAGGCACAGAGGCTGAGGGGGGCTTCAAACCTCAAATTTGGACAGCAATAATAATGTTCCTGGTACACCCCTATCAGAAGCAGATTTATGGATTATATAATAGAATGGTAGAAGTCTGGTCTTCAGGACCTTGAAGGCAAGTAATTGCCAGTAGTATTGAGAACTAGACTAGACTGGGCTCAAGAAAACATTTTTTTTTTTTAGGGTAGAACACTTGTAGTTGAATAGCCCACTGGCTTCTTGGGCACTTTAACAAGCAAATCTAGATCCCAGGACCACTTATGTGCCCCAACCAGGAGCTACTGCACAGAGATCTTCTACTTAAAGTGGATCTTCACCCTCCAATGCATGATCCCTCCTCTCCACCCCTCCTCCTCTGCAGGAATAGGTTTTTTTTATTTGCCCCCTTTTTTAAATAAAAGGTCTGTCCCTGCTAACCCTTGCCTAGGCGGATGATGTGCTTTCACCTCCCTTTGCCTCCTGGGATATGCACGTCACATTTCCCGGAAGGCATAGACTTTCATTGGGGAAAGAAGGAAGGGGTGGGTCTGTCAGCACTTCATCGGGAGGTGCTGATGACATCACAGGAAAACATGGTGCTGCTGGACTGAGCACTTCCACAAGAGAAGAGGATCTCAGCTGGACAATGCTGGATCTGCTGAGTGAGTGAGTATCTAAACTTACAGCAGAATTACCCACCAGGTAAGCAGGGGCTTTAAAAAAAAAACAGGGGGGTGGAGGGTAAAAATCCTCTTTAAGCAGCAAAAAAGTAAAATAAACTGGATTATGATACAACTGGCCCTTAATGTGGATGTCAATCTATTAATGATGGCTTCAATAAAAAAAATGGTTCAAAATTAAAGGATGCTGGGAGAAAATGGTTTATGTGATGCCATCTATAATCTGCATGTCTTAGGCCGCGTACACGCGGAGGTACATGTCCGCTGAAACTGTCCGACGGACCGTTTCCAGCGGACATGTCTCCTCCGGATTTTCATCCGACGGCGTGTACACACCATCGGATCAAAATCCCCACCGGCAGACAGCGCGGTGACGTGGCGGTGACATTGACGCCGCCACGTCACCGAACCAGGAAGTGAAAAACTTCCACGCATGCGTCGCATCTATTCGTGTACTAACCAGCGGACATATCCGACGGACATGTCTCCGGCGGACAAATTATAAAGCATGCTTTAAAATTTGTCCGCTAGCCCATACACACGATCGAACTTTGATAATAAGAGGAAGCCTTGATTTTTACTACATATGTTTTATAGAAGATTTTTCTATCCAGTAATGACAATGATCTGACTGGCTATAGAAGATTCTAGCTTCACCAAGTATGCAGTCATTATTTAAAATGTGTTTACTAAGTATTTGGTAATTAAAAAGTTGCAATACCAAAGAACACCTTTAGAAATTCATTAATTTTTTACAATCATATAATTTGAAAATAGTCAATAAAACTTAACATCATCATCAATACTTCATTTTATACATACTGAATGGCCTGAATAAGGTGCCACAAAATGTCTGTCTTCTAGAATACAGTATTATATAGTATACCACAGCCACCAATATAGGTTAAAACATGTTTCTTAATATAAGCATTCAAGGATAACAGTTCACTTTAAAAGAATTTTTGCATACTATTGACGCTTTTGAGAAAAAAATGAACAAATACATTGCCGTTGATTACGCTTTCAGCACGATCACCTTTAAATATATTTTCTTGTTCTGATTTATAATTAATTGGTTAATTCTCAAGTCTTACTTTTGTACATGTTGTAGAGTTCACCCAGAAATTTAATCCATGTCATATAGATTTATAGTCCATGAATTTAAAAATATTGCATTCTGTACAGTGGTAATATTTAAAAGTGCATTTTAACTTTGCACCCAATGTTATGTTCTTGCTTATGTCTTTTAGGTCAATATGCCTTAGCAGCTGTTGCTACCTGCAGCCACAAGATTCAACAACCATGTCTTCATACTGCTTGTAGACCACATTATTGGCAGAGTCTATATACAGAATACTGATTGGGCTCAGCCTTGTTGGAACACAGCAGGTAGGGGGAGTAGATTCTGGATCCATCGAATTCATTAGTGTTTGAATTACTGCATGATTTGTAGGTTCTAGATGAGATCTCAATGGAAATTCGCAAAGTCCTTCACAATGAAAAGCCTCATACTCCAAAGGTGCGATAATCCAGTCATCCCACCCCATGTCCTTGAAGTTGACATGAAGGGGTTTCTTGCTACATCTTGCTTTTGAATTTTTATTTGGCCTCTTTCTGGCTAAAAAAGGGGCCCTTCTTTTCCTTCTTTGGTTGAATAAATACTCATAGACAGTTTTATCATCCTGGCCAGACCTGGCTTTAATTTCATTGAAGAACAAGTCCCGTTTCTTTGTCCTACCAAAGACAAGAAATATTGCTTTCTCATTGGTTGGACGACCAGTTCTGTTGAATCCCACAGTCTTTAAGTCAACAGGCTTGCCCTTTTCCAACACCTCTAGTTCAAAACACAGCTGAGCAGAGTTTTTGAAGTTTTTGAAAAGTTTCCAAATGTCAAAAACTTCCCACTTTGATGTATCACTATTACTAAGTGCCCGAGAGTCCAAAAGAGTAGCTGGCCTCTTATTTGCTGGGCAAATGTACAATTTTATCTGGGAAAACTTTCCAGAAAGCTGGAATTTGGCATCTGTGGATTTCTTTCTTAGAATACGCAGTTCTGCACCCAGCAAACCATCTTTTTCGAGCGCATTGATGTCAAAAATATATTTTTGTCTTCTTGTCACCGCCAGACGCTCATCTTGAAAGAAAAAACAGTTAACAGTAATTATTGGTAGAAAATTCTGTATACTATAAAAATACAATTTTGAAAAGGTGTTAAATTTGAAGTAGTACGTTAATACAACATTATGACCAAGTTACATACTGTTTATAAAAATTAAAATGCATAATTTTACAAAATAATATCTATGCCTTATTTTATTGAATGATGCATAAATTACTTCAATTAGTTCAAATAAATGTCTGCTTTCCAATAATTGCAGAAGAGTATATCCTATCAGATTTCATGGACTTATGCCCCGTACACACGATTGGAATTTTCTGATGAAAAAAGTCCATCGGACTTCTTTCATCGAAAATTCCGATTGTGTGTACGCGGCATAAGTCATACTTGGAACTTATCATAATACTGTTTATTAAAATACTATTATTTCACCTAGTCTAGGCTTTAAGGGGTTGATTTTTTTAAAGCACATATTATGTTCTCATTGCAAGAGGATTTTCCCCAAAGCATGGTGAATAAGATGCAGCTATACTGAGTTCCATCATCCAATCATGTGCAAGCAAAAAAATATATATATATTTTTTACATTTCATTAAACATTATTGGGTCTTTTTTGAAAATCTAAGCATCACCACATTCACTAAGCACTGGGGCAAATTCCCTTGCAAAGTTCAACTTCCCTTGTAATGTGAAAAGCCTAGTTGCCTTTAGTAAATAGTCAAAAGTAATTGGAAAAATAACAATACACTTATGGTTTTTAATTCATCTTGGTGACTGATATACACACGTACAATTGGTGCCCTTAGGTTTAAGGATGTTCAAAGACATGAAGGAATGTGACATCAGCCAGAAAACAAAAAGGATAAGACAGATAGCTAAAATGCCTAGCACTGAATGGTACAATCGGGAGTCATTAAGGCAGCACAAAGACATGTGCAATTCAAAAGACTAAACCACCCAAAGTAAGAAAATCGTATTCCTCTTCTTCCTAATATGAATTCTTATAAGTAAATAAACTGTAGAAAATATCAGTATTGTCTCTTAAGACAAGCTGTGTCCAAACTTGCAACTACAGTAGATAGTCAAACAGGTTTTCAATGCACTGCAATGGGGTGTTGTTTTTGACACCCCCATAAATACCTTCATTTAACTGTGATGAAGTTGACGAGGACTTTGTGGAACTCCAATCTGTCTTTTTATTATTATTTTTATTAAGTTCTGAGATTAAGCTATTTAGCCAATACAAACACATGCAAGCATGAAAAAAGGTTTACCGGGTTCTTCATTATGGAGACAAAGAACAATTTAAGCAATCCTCCAGCCTTTGATGGGATGTTAAAACAGACATAGTGGGTGCCCCACAAACTGGACAGAAATTCAGTGCATCAAATAATGTTTCCCACTGTTCCAACTTTTTCTTAACTGGTAAGTCCCTTAAACACCACAAAAACATGTAGGCACATGTTATTGCTTTAATATTTTGCTTAAAGTCTAATAATGATTTCCATCAACAGCCGGCTGTGTCACATGGTCTAAAAAGTGAAATTCTGATCTTTATGCGTCGGCCCCATGGTATTAAGTACACTCATTAGCGCATGGACAATTTGCCTTTATGGTCATCAGGTTCTGTTATTGGAACATCAATCTACTCTACACTCGAGGCACGGATCTTACGGAATCTGTTTGCTTGTTTTCACTGCTATGATTAAGGGCTTATATAATGGGGAAATTCACATGATTTACTGCCCTGCAGGATCCAAAGTTCTGGGTGCTTTATTAGCTACAGGTGTTTATAATATACAATATACAATGCTTTGCTTAAAGTACATCTGCTAGGCCTTTCAGCATACACGGCACAATAGCTTAGTACTTAAAAGGGCACCAAGGCCTAAACTACATTGAAGATTTTTAGTGGCTTGATTAATCTTGCTGACAAATGTTTTATTTGTGTCACGTTGAAATCTGTGTGTTGCAAATAAGGCAACTAACAACAAGATATAAATCTAAAATTACTAAGCAATTAAAAACTTCCTGTAGCATTTAGAACTAATCATTACGTTTAAAAAATAACGTATTAACCTAGTCAAACACCTATATATATATATATATATATATATATATATATATATATATATATATATATATATATATATATATAATTCCCTGCACATGCATGGAGATATAATAACTAATCTAATATTTAAATAACTTTATTGCTTTATGTTAGCTAAAATTGAATGGCTTAAAGGGAGTCTGTATCAAAGGAAAACACCTGTGTATTTAGACTCTGATGGAAGAAGTTATTCTTGATTCATAAGCTGCACACTTTTTCAAGGGTAATGGACCAGTGTAAAGAAGTTTAGTTGTACTATGCTAGACTTCCTATGTGACACAAAAGCTAGTAAGTGGCTTCATCAGAGTCTAATCGTAACAGGTGTTTTTCTTTGTGACCTATTGCTATTAAAAGTGACAGTCTGTGTAGTCTACTTTGAGACCTAGACAGGAAATTAGTTGTGTCTTATAAAATATTGGCTATTCAAATATTAAAATACAGAAAGAATTCACGATCTGTTAAAATACCCCAAACCACTACTTATCTGCAAACAAGTCATATTAAAACCCTCATACATTAAACCAACATGTACTTTAGTTGCATTCTATAATCTGTTCACGAGAAGCAAAAGCCATAATGTAGGTTGCAATTCAGGAACTTCTCTTCAGTCTCGTAGAACAATGTTTTGTCTGTTTTCTGAAATGATTTTTTGCTGCTAGGTCTGTTACATCAGAAGTGCAGACAAATTGTTTATTTTCAGAGGATTTCTGTCAAACTATATGGTCACATACGGTTCCTGACTGAATAACCTTGCAGGTCTTATTAGAAACAAATCAAACCTAGTTTGACAATAGAAATTTTAAAAGTAATCTTTGTCATAGAGATAATGAATACTTCTTTCAAATTCTACATAATATAACTGATGATCTTTGTATTCCCAGTTTGACAACAAAAACTTTTGCTTCGCAGGGGATAGATAGATAGATAGATAGATAGATAGATAGATAGATAGATAGATAGATAGATAGATAGATAGATAGATAGATAGATATGCCAACAAAAGCACACAAACAGAAATGCTTTAACATTTACATAATGAAAGAGGTTAGAAAAGGTTATCACAAAGAATTTAAGTAATTAATAATATTGGGGAAAAAAATAGGAATGTATTGAGCAAAACAAAAAAGTAGGATATTTTTTTAAAGATTTATCAATTATTCATCTGCAGTATTCTAAAACAATTCTCTTTGTGTATGTTGCAAAGAAAGGAACTGGCCAACCAACCTAACAAAAAGCATTTCATAAGTACATTTGTTTTATTATACTAAACTGTTTAATAAAAAGTAAGATTTCAGTTTAGATTGGTTGCCACAAAAAAAAAAAAAAAAACACCTCTACTCTTTTTCATGATCTTTGGTTTTGTCAAGAATTATATGGTTTGCAACAAATATACTGTCTTTGGCAAAAAGAAAAATGTAAAAGCCCGCATTGGAGCTGATTAGTCTTACCTTGACCTTTGTCTATAAAACTGGTGATAGTGTTAGCTAACCCTGCCTCAAGTTTCAGGCTTCCATTCACACCTTTCCTTTCAGCATCAGATAAAGCTCGATACAGTGATAACATATACTCATGAGGAGTTATAAGGGGGTGCTTAAAAGTGTCTTTTTGTTCTTTCTCTGTAATTGGGTTTGTAGGTTTTTTAGGTTTGAATCCAGCAGAATCTGCATGGACATTGACAATTTTGGTAGAGGCCTTTCCACCAATTAGCAATGGCCTTGTATTCACTATTTTCTCCCCAACCTGCTTATTCTCAGTGTTGCCATTCTTTGTTTCAGGAGTGGGTCTTTTCAAAGTTTCCTTTTTTGCCTCATCATTTTTAGCTAGGAGAACCCTGGTTTGGGCAACTGTACTCTTGCTTCTAGGTTTTGCAGCACCTACTGCGTGGCCAACATTTCCTGACCTAGTTGTGTTGGCCTTCAATAAAGGAGTCTTCTCTTTCCCTCCCGCAATTGGAATCTCTAGTTTAGGTCCTGGGTGAGTGTGTCCTTGTTCAGAAAGGCCCAACAACAAAGGGACAAGACTCAGGTAGTCCCAAGTCAGATACCAAAGTAGTAAATGGATAAATCTCAGTATTTTCATCTTCTGATTTTCCTTTGAACATCACCGAAGAAAGAAAAAGCAAAAGGTCCACCAAATTGGCATACGGCAACATGAAATAAATAAAAAACCAATGCTAACAGGAACAACTTTCTTAGTTTCCTCTTTAAATCTGTTTGCTTAATGTCGTTCTCCAGTCCCATAGTGGAAACTAACATGAATTCAGCTGTAATCTATGTTCTCCGCCGAGCAGCTGTGAAGAACGTGCTCCTGAAAGGTGAAGTTTACCTCCTGCTTTTCTGCTTGAAAACTGTCTGAATACTTGAAGGAGTCTTGTTTAAATCTGAGAGTTTTTTTTCCAAGGAGGAAGAATGGCGTAATGCTGCCTCTGTGTAAAACCCTTTTTTAAAGATTTGAATCCTTTCCAGTGAAAATATTTCACACACAGAGTCTTGCAGGTGCTCTGAAATCTTTTACAAACCTGAACTCAGGAATTGCAACCGGAATTCCAACCAAAACCAATTTAATTACTCTCTGATGTCATCCTGTCTAAACTAATTTAAGTGCGATATATTTCTTGAAGAAAAAAAAAAATCTTTAACCTTTCCATTAACATGAGTCAAACTATGTGAAACCATTTCTGTAGGACCAAAACTTCAAATTATGTCATTTAAAGAGGCAAAGGGTCTGCATTAACCTTACATGAACCTAGGGGGAATTACAACATAAACATTACTAATCTTTTTTTGTGTTAATTAGAACATGTATAATACCACTACACTTAACAACTACTTAGTCTCTTAGATACATAGATAACAAGCAGTTATATTATTACAATTAATTAGTTTTCTTATTTTTTCTTATAACATTTTTTGGCCTGAGAGTTTAAACTATTAAAATAAAAAAAAAAGTTAAAATAAATTACATGTTAATGTGGTAATGCCATAGCACTTTCAAAATACTTTATAAAATGTTCTATAAAATTAAGTTACGCAGCACTGAATAAATGAGAATTTAAGAGGAAAAAATGTCTCTGCTTCATATAAAATACAGCCATGCTTTTCCAGATGTTTTTCTTCCCAGAGGTTTTACTCCAGTGTGACATTATGCAGCAGTGTCCCCTGCAGTCAGTGTGTAAAATATAAATTCTTATTATACATTACCTGCTGGGGAAATAGCAAGGAATAGTTCTATCTATCTATCTATCTATCTATCTATCTATCTATCTATCTATCTATCTATCTATCTATCTATCTATCTATCTATCTATCTATCTATCTATCTTTTTCTATCTATCTATCTATCTATCTATCTATCTATCTATCTATCTATCTATCTATCTATCTATCTATCTATCTATCTATCTATCTATTTATCTATCTATCTATCTATCTATCTATCTATCAGATGATGGGGACAAGGACCTCTTTCTGACAACCCTGGGTGGTGGTTGTGGGGGTCTTCGGGCGGGGGGCTTATCGGAATCTGGAAGCCCCCTTTAACAAGAGGACCCCCAGACCCCTTTATGTCAATGAGTAGGGGTACATTGTACCCCTACTTATTCACTCAAAAAAGTATTAAAATGTAAATAAAAATATTGGACAAGTTTCTGACAAGTCCTTCATTAAAAAAAAAAAAAATACAAAAAAAACTAATGTCCCCCGTTTTTTTTTTTTTTTAATTTTTCAAATAAAGGACATGTCAAAAACCTGTCTAGTGTTTCTTTTTTTTATATTTTGACACCTTTTTTTGGTGAATGTACCCCTACTCATTCACGTAGGAAGGGTGGGGCAGATTCCGATAAGCCCCCTGCCCGCAGACCCCCACAGCCATCACCTAGGGTTGTCTGGAAGAGGCTCTTGTCCCCATCAAGACATGGGGTTTGGGGTGAGGGGTCCCCAAAGCACCCACCCCCCTATGTTGAGGGCATGTGGCCTGGTATGGTTTAATAGGGGGGTACACGCTCATTTAGTATAGATTTTGGGGGGACCCCATGCCGTTTTTTTCTCAGTTATGGTGTGGCCACCTTTTTTTCTTTTATTTTTTATTGCTGGCAACAGCGAGTCAATTTAAGGTGCTTGTAAACCCACTCTGACATCTTGCACCTACAAGTAAGCCTAGATTAAGGCTTACCTGTAGGTGCAAGAAATATCTCCTTAACCACTTCAATACAGGGCTTTAAAACCCACCTCCTTCCAGGGCATATTCTGGCACTTCTCTCCTACATGTACAAATCATCATTATTTTGCTAGAAAATTACTCAGAACCCCCAAACATTATATATATTTTTTTAGCAGACACCCTAGGGAATAAAATGGCGGTCATTGCAACTTTTTATCTTGCACCGTATTTGCGCAATATTTTTTCAAACGGCTTTTTTTTGTAAAAAAAATGGTTTCATAAATAAAAAAATAACAAAACAGTAACGTTAGCCCAATTTTTTGGTAAAATATGAAAGATGATGTTACGCCGAGTAAATAGATACCTAACATGTCGTGCTTTAAAATTGCGTACACTCATGGAATGGCGCCAAACTTCATTACTTAAAAATCTCCATAGGCGACACTTTAACATTTTTACAGGTTACCAGTTTAGAGTTACAGAGGAAGTCTAGTGCTAGAATTGTTGCACACGCTCTAACGCACGCGGCGACACCTCACATGTGTGGTTTGAACGACGTTTACATACGTGGGCGGGACTTATGTGTGCGTACGCTCCTGAGCGCAAACTACCGGGGACAGGGGCATTAAATTTTTCTTCTTATTATTATTATTATTTATTTTTTATTTTACTTATTTATTTATTTTTTACACTTTTTAAAAAAAAAATTTTCAATCGCTTTTATTCCTATTACAAGGAATGTAAACATCCCTTGTAATAGGAAATGTGTGTGACAGGTCCTCTTTAAGGAGAGATGCGGGGTCAATAAGACCCCACATCTCTCCTCCAGGCTGGAAAGAATGAGATTGTGAAAAAAAAATTCACAGATCTCATTCAAACTAGCCGCAATTGCTTACTTACGGAGACCCGGGCGTGACGTGATCACATTGTGCCCGGGCCTCCGACGGTCATAGAGAAGACTGGTGACCATCTGGTCACCGGTCATCTCTATGGCAAACATCCGGCGGACGGCGATCATCTCTCCGGGCCCCCGATGGGACGGGAGAGCCCGGAGAATCACCGGATGGTGGTGGGAGGGGGATGTCCCCTCCCGCCGCCTGTAAGAACGATCTTAATGATGCCTCTGGGTGCACGCATCATTGAGATATCCCCCCGCAAATCCCAGGACGTCATATGACGTCCACCCGGGATAACAGGTCCCCGTTTTGGACGTCATATGACGGTGTGCGGGTATCAAGTGGTTAACCTACACGGTTAAGGAGATATTTGCAGAAAACACTGCATCGATGTCTTTCTAAATGGAATAATGATGGGACCACGCACATGTGCAGGGATCTGCCGATAAAGGTGACAGGTAAGTGCCACATAATGAGCTAATATGCTATGCATACTAGCTCATTATGCCTTTCTCTTGCAGGTTTTTTTTTCAGGGGAAAAAAAAAAATTGTACCATACTTACCGTAATTTTCTTTTCCTGGTGCCTATCCATGGCAGCATACCTGTGACAAGCTCTGCCTTGGCTCCTCCCTCAGGACTAGTGAATATCATAAAAGAATAGGTTAGTGCAGTCCCCACATTCTCCGTAATATAGAATACCGAGGGTGGGTTTGTATAATGCCATGGATAGGCACCAGGAAAAGAAAATTACGGTAAGTATGGTACAATTTTCTGTTTTCCTGGTGCCTCCAGCATACCTGTAACAAATAAGTAGCTGAGACGGGTGGGATAATGCTTATAATGAAGTTTTATTCCAAGAAGATACTATCTAGAGGAAGAAGCAAAGGCCGACTTTATCGCCTGTCTGCCAAACTCCACCGTTGAGAGAGCTCCTGGATCCACCCTGTAGTGTTTTAGGAAGATATGTTGTGACGACCAGGTCGCTGCCCTACAGATGGTCTCTGTAAAGGTCACCACCGTTTACGCCCCTCCATCAACCCACGACAAGCTTATCCAACACACCAACAAATCGGCATACATGATCCATTCCATTTCCCATAATCAAGACGAGACTCCGCTCTGTACTTGTTTCCAAATGAATGAACACTTTATTGGTTTCTTAGCTTGCTTATATATCCAGTACAGCATATTAAAGTTAATCACAGGACAATGCAATCTCCACCCCCCTCATCACACACTATGGCTAGTTACTATGGGCCAGATTCAGGTAGATGGGAGTTTCTTTACTTCGGAGTAACGCTTCTCATTTACGTTACTCCGCCGACACTTTCGGCGCAAGTACTGTTATTCACATAGCAGTTGCGCGTAAACTTGCGCCAGAGTAACGATAATGCGCTGGCGTAACCCGACGCAAGTGGAAGTGGGTGTGATCATATGTAAATGATGGGCGGAGCCCAGCGCAGAGGCTTACGTTCAGCGCATCATCCACGGAGCATGCGCAGTGAGTGAGGCTCCACTCGCCCCCTTGTGCGCATTCTCACAACTTCCGTCGGCACCACTTCACGGCAAACGTCAGCGCAATGTGTTCCGTTGTGCGTTTAAAAGCGCTAGCGGAAACGCCATTCCGGCGCAAAAGTATTTCCGTTTCCCCCCACCCCAGGGAAGATACTTTTGTGCTGTGATGGCTGCTCCCGCTACCCCCAGAGAGAGGAGGAACCTCAACTTTAATGCCCAGGAGGTCTCTGTGATCATCTCCGCTATGGAGACATTTAATTTCCTCCATGGCAAAAAAAGTCGTAAGACCAGCCGGGAGAGGAAGCAGGCCATCCTGGACACCATTGCCAGCAGGGTGAATGTGCTAGGGTACTCCACCCGGACTGCTGGTGACATCCAAAAAAAGGTAAACGACCTGCGGCGCAAGGTCCGTGGCAAGGTGGCCACCATCAGGAGGCATGAGAGTGGCACAGGTGGTGGTCCCCCATGTCCGGTCAGCCTGACCACGGAGGAGGAGGTGGTCGCTCGCTGCCTGGACAGGGAGCAGGTGGAGGGGGTCCCTGGATATGACTCCGTGGAGGAAGGCTCCAGGACAGGTAAGTGTTTTTTATCCCCTATTTGATGTGTTGCATGTGGGGGGGGGAGGGTACATGTGCCAAGTGTGTGGGACCACCAACATGTGTCTGCTTTGTGTCATCCACAGATGACGGAGCTGGGCCATCATCTGTCAGCGGCCAGTCCACCCCATCCCCCCAACGCCATCGTGTGCCCGAGCCCCTGGGTGGTGAAGACACCGAGGTGGAGGAGGAGAGTGCCCACACCACACCTGCCGAGGTGGTTGTGGAGGATCCTGCTGTGGCAGAGCAGGACTTTTCCTTATTGTTGGAGGACTCCTCCCCTTCTCCAGGGCCGTCTGTCATCCCCTCCCCCATCCTTGGAAGCCCCTTAAGGGCGACTCCATCCCCCCGGGGACAACCATCTTCTGGCCCCAGGAAGGCGACCCAGAAGACCAGGGGGGTGTCGGATCTTATCCAGGGCCAGTTGGCGAGGGATCACGCCAGACAGACCCAACAAATGGGGGACATAGTTGGGCACTTGGACAGAGTGGCTGACAGCCTGTGCTCCGTTGCCCAGATAAGCAACGCAGTGCAGTATGTGAGTTGCAACTGCGCTGCAGTGGTGACCAGTTTGGGGGAGGTGCAGGGGGATATTAGGCACCTCACTGCAGCCGTACAGGCAAACACTGCTGCCATCCAGGGAAACAGTGCTGCCATCCGGGACCAGGGGAGGCTGAGTCGGCGGGCCCAGCATTATCAGGTCACCCGTCAGCTCAGGATGCAGGCCCATACCAACAAATACCTCAGCCGGATAGCCAGGGCCTTGGAGGGCATGCAGGCCACACCTGCCAGGAGTGTCCCACCCGGGGATCAGCCACCTCCAGATGCCCCCCACCCCCACCCACTCCATCCAGGCATCTGAGGAGCCAGAGAGGTTCGGCAAGAAGGAGCCCCCGGCATCCCCGATGATTTGTTTTTTATTTTATTTAGATTTATACTCAGGTTATGAGTTTTTTATTTTTTGATACTGCACACGTTGCAGTGTGAATGGTGTGTGAATGTGAGGGGGTGGCACTCCTGCCAGTAAGGGGTGTCACCCTCGGCCGTGGTGGTGAAATTAACCCCACGGCTGTATGAATGACGTGTGAAAGGTGTATGAATGGACAGTGACATCATTGGGGCCTTGACGCTGGCGTTGCTGCTCCCAAGTCCTACATGCTGGACTTGGGCTAATCCAATGCGATGTGCATGTGGTGTGTGTGATCTAGGGACATCAGTGGTGTACACGCGTGCATTCTCTGTGTGATAAATGTTTTGGTTTATTGTCCAAAGATGCCTACGGCGAGGACCCTCCTGACTGCTCTTCCATCAGCAGACTGGGTCTCCTCTGGCAGGTGGGGACTGTGTGGGTCGGGGGTCAGGTCATCACGTATGTCAATCTGCAGGCCTTTTCTCATAGCAAAGTTGTGCAGAATGCAACATGCACCGATGATCTGACACACAAAGGTAGGGGAATACAATAGGGTCCCCCCGGACTTATCCAGGCAGCGGAAACGGGACTTCAGGAGCCCAAATGTTTGCTCCACCACTGCACAGGTTTTGATGTGTGCTTCATTGTATCTTCTCTCTCCTCTGGTTTGGGGGTTCCGGAAAGGAGTCATTAGATGGGGTCCCAGTGCATATGCAGAGTCACCTGTAAGGGAAAAGACAGGAGGATGTTAGTCATGCATGTGCCACTTCTGATGTGCATCACGGGAGGGGATAGTCATGCCTGACTCTCATGTCACTCACCAACCAGCCAGCTGTCCCCATACATGTTCTGCTCGAATTCTGCTGGGATGGGGCTCTGACGGTATATGAAGCTGTCATGGCTGGATCCGGGGTGTTTGGCACGGACGTGCCATATGAGGCGTTGGGCATCGGCTATCACCTGTACGTTGATGGAATGCCAATGCTTCCGATTGCGGTATATGTGCTCTGTGGCACTGGGGGGCTGTAGGGCCACATGTGTGCAATCAATGGCCCCGATGGTGCGTGGGAATCTGGCAATGCTGTAGAAATCTGTCATTGCCTTCAGCCGCAGCTCCTCAGTGGTGGGTCTGATGAACTGGTTGGACATGCGTCTGAGGATTGCAGGGACAACCTGGTGCACACATCTGCTTATGGAGGATTGTGACATCCCAGCCACCACTCCACTTGTACGCTGGAATGATCCACTTGCAAGGAAATGAAGTGTTGCCAGTACCTTCACCAGTGGCTGCACTGCTTGTGAGCGGTGTGTCTTGCTGGTGATGTCACCCTGCAGGGTTGTGGTTAGTTCAAGTATTGCATCAGGGCTGAATCTGAAGAGGCGATACACCTCCTCATCCCCCATGTCAAAGAGGCTCATGCGCGTGCGGTATATCCTCTCACGTGCCCGCCTCCTTCGTTCCGGGGGACCCATCAGTAGTTCGAGGACCACGATTGCCCCTGGCATGTTGGCACACAGAGGTGTTGTCCTTGCACGTGTGGTTGTTCAGCTTGCTAGTTTCGTCGGTAACGCTGCTGCTGGAGCTGCTCTCCTGCTGACCTGTGGCCGTCTGGAGTAAAGATAAAGCAGCCATTTGTAGAAATAACTTTGCGACGGACGGACGACATATGCGCGGCGTATGTAGCCAGCGTATGGTGCTAATCCGTGCGAGAATTGGGAAATCTCCCTCATTTGCATATTTGCAGGGGAAATCAATAGGCGCGACTGATGCGCCAAGCGAAACTATGCGCTGACGATACTCTGGTGTCGGAACGTTAAGCCGGTCGGAAATGGCCCGTTTTCTGTCGCATCTAGGTTGGTGGGTACGGCCACATAGAAACGACGGCGCATCTTCACAGTTACGCGGCGCATATCGAAATACTCCAGCGCAACTCTACCTGAATCTGGCCCTCTGCAGACATTTCTGCACCGATACTGACGAGACCTATCACATTCCTTTATCAATATAATTCAAACAGAATACAATCACACAATGAATTTCCCATCAATCCACATCTAGAGACAGACGTACTGTCTCTGGCAGAAGGGTCTTAACACATGGGCATCAATAGGCTATCACACAGTGTTATCACACAATGAAAAGGTCTGTCAGGACCAGATGCAATTAACACCTATTACACAGAGGGATGAGTCACTGTCTTGTTGACCTGGTCAAGTCAACATAAACCACTTGTAATATTCCAGTATCCTGCAATATGAAGTATCAATAATGTCCCATCTCATGTAATACATGAAGTATGATTTTATTAGCCACCCTACGCCCAAAAGGGCACAGGGTAGACTTAGACCCAGGAGTTATTAGTGCCGCTGGCACAGGAGTATCTCTCATCCTTCCAAAGTCTCTGGTTGTCACGGTTCATTCCGTTACAGTCTCTATTGACATGTTGGCTTTAGCAGCCCAGGAGGTCGAAACTGATCTGGTGGAATGTGCCCTGATGGTCGAAGGAGGTTCCAGACCTCTTGCCCTGTACACCTTTTGGATGAGTTTCACGATCCATGAGGCGATCGTTCTTGGTGAAGCCTCCTTACCCCTGTGTTTACCCCAGGGGATTATGAGTAGCCTGGTTGAGCTTCTGAATTATTCTGTGGCCTGTAGGTAGCATCTCAGGGTGGAGGCGATATCTAGCTTGTGAAGAGAGCCTGAATCCTGCTCTGTAAATGTTGGAAGTATCCAAGGTTTTGACATACTTGCTGAGGAAGCGACTTTGGGGATAAACCCTGTCACTGTTCTAAGTTCGACTCTATCGGGATAGAATATGACATGATCATGATCTGCTCCCAGAGCTTGGAGCTCTGAAACTCTCCTGACGGAGGATATGGCTATTAGAAAGGTCAGTTTCAGGGTTAGATTCCACAGGGCTGTAGACTCTGAAGGAGCAAAATGATGGTTTGCAAGTGAATCAAGGATGAGGGAGAGGTCCCAGGTGAGAAAGATTTTCTTAGCTGGTGGACGGAACTTTTTAACCGCCTTGAAAATTTTTATAATTAGAGGGTCCTCGGCCCACTGTTTACTGGTTGTTGCTTAAATTGCCGCTACTTGCACCTTTAAAGCCGCGTACACACGACTGGTCAAACCAATGAGAACGGTCTGAAGGACAGTTGTCTTAGGTTAACCGATGAAGCTGACTGATGGTCTGATGATCGTATCTAAACGCGGTAAAGCGACGTAAAACACAACGACGTGCTGAAAAAAATGAAGATCAATGCTTCCAAGCATGCTTTGACTTGATTCTGAGCATGCGCAGGTTTTAACCGATGGTTTTGCATACTAACGATCGGTTTTGACCTATCAGTTATCAATCCATTGGTTAATTTTTAAAGCACGTGTGCTTTTTTTAACCAATGGTTAAATAACATATGGACCCCACACACGATCGATTTTGACCGATGAAAACGGTCCTTCAGACCGTTGTCCTCTGGTTAACCCATCGTGTGTACGCGGCTTTAGGGTACCTTGTCTGCTTGCAGAAAATCGAGAAGTTTGGAGGGTAGTGGCAATTCCGGATCGAAGCCTCTGCCTACCACAAATGATCTGAATTTGTTCCACACTCTACCGTAAATACTATTTGTTGACGGCTTCCTTGCCCTGAGTAGGGTTGCGATAACTTTGGTGGAGCAGCCTAACGATTGGAACCTCTGCCTCTCAGCTGCCAGATGTGAAGGTTTAGCCTGTAGGGATCTGGATGGGTGTTCCATCCCTTTGATAGGAGAAAGGGTATCACTGGGATCTTGATGGGCGGCTGGAGACTCAGGTGTAATTCCATGGAAAAGCATGGGCGTTTCGGCCAGTACAGAAGGACTGCTATTACTATTATGGTTTCCATCATCAGCCTCGTTAGAAATTTCGGAATGAGTGGCCAAGGTGGAAAGGCATAAGCTAGACCGTCTGGCCAGGGGGCTGAGAGGGCGTCTATATCCTCTATATCGTCTATATCCTCCGCCTGTGGGTGAGGGAACCTCGAGATAAACCTTGGTGGTTTGGCGTTGATTGCTGTCACAAATAAGTCCAGCTCAGGGAGACCCCACTGATCTATGATCCAGTCGAAGATCTTCTGGTTCAGTGACCATCCGTTGGGATCCATAAACCTGACGGATAGACAATCTGTCTTTGAATTCAGATGGCCGGGAAGATAGATCGCCCTCAGGTCTTTCAGATTTTTTTTGGCCCATAGAATAATGGGCTCCACTTCCCTCAGCAGGGTGCTGCTTTGTGTCCCTCCTTGTCGGTGTATATAAGACACTGCCGCCCGGTATTGTCCATTTGAAGGAGAAATTTTTAATTTAGGGCTAGTAACGCAAGATAAGCTGCTCGAATCTCCAGGATGTTTGATACCAGGCCGGTTGTGTGGAAAGACCATCTCCCCTGCATCAAGATTTGGCCGTAATGTGCCTGCTGCACTGGCGCCGGTAGTAATTGTGATCCAGTTTACAGGTCCTAGAGGGCGAGATCTCAGGAGCGTGTGTCTCGTCGTCCCCCAATGTAGGCCCCTGATCATTAGTCTTGTAAGGTGTATAAATTGTGACGGATGCCGACTGTTCCAAAACATGAGAAATTCCAGTTGGAAGTATCGCAGGTGCCAATGTGCCCAGGGGACTATAGGAATACATGATGACATCAGCCCTATCAGGCTCAGGCAGTTCGAAGCTGTCATGCAGGATCTTGCACTCGCCCTTTTCATTTGCCGAATAATGGATGCCGCCTTCTGAGGCAGGAGAGACACTGTTCTGTTTGAATAATGCGCCCAGATAGATCATTTCTTGTGTAGGAACAAGCTGACTTTTCTCCTGGTTCACCTACTAGCCAAACTCCGTCAGTGTCGACAGCAGGATACTCCTGTGTTCTTGCAGCTGAACCGGGCTCCTCGCAAGTAAGAGAACGTCGTCTAGGTAATGATATACCCTGAGACCTAGCTCTCTCAGGGGGGCTATGATAGCGATCAGTGTCTTTGTGAAGACTCTGGGTGATGTGCAGAGGCCAAACGATAGGCTCAAACTGAAGATGTGCCTGCCCACCGCAAATCTGAGATATTTTGGGATAAGGTGGGAATATAGGGATGTGCAAGTAGGCATCTAGGAGATCTACCGACAGCATCCAATCTCCTGGCTGGATTGCACAAATTATTGTTTGTAGCAATTCCATTTTGAATTTTCTAGGTATATATAGCGGTTTCGTTTTTTTAAGACATTCATGGGTCTCCAATCTCCATTTTTTTTTGGGAACCAGAAATAGGGTGGAATAAAAATTTTTTTTTTTCCGGATGGAGGGTCTGGTATCACTGCTCATTGTTCCTGCAGGGAGAGAAGGAACTGATGTAAGGCTTATGCCTTCTGAGGGGACCCTAATATTCTTGTTTGGGTAAAGAAGTCCTTGGGGGGTCTGTCCAGAAATGTCCAAAAGTGCCCATATTTGATTGTGGAGACCACCCAAGTGTCCTTGCACTTTTGTTCCCAGATGTTCGCGAAGCACTTGAGCCTGGCGCCCACTGGGATCTTCTGGGTTAACCTGATGTCAAAAAGGTTTCATAGTGTCCTGTGGGATGGGTAAGGGTCTCTGACTACAGGTCTTGAGGAACATAGACTGAGTGCTTCTCCAGTCTGAAGCCCTTCCACTGCCTGGACTGCCTGTAGTCCTTATTCTTGAAGTGTTGAAACCTGGGTACGAATGCCCTGTTACGCCTGGGCCGCCTGTCTTGAGGTAATAGGCCTGATTTCCCACCCGTGACACGGGAAATGGCTTTGTCAGGTTTATCCCCAAACAGGGCTTTGCAGTCAAATGGTATTTTACACCAGTTTTGTTTTGAGGTGATGTCCGCCGACCACGGTTTAAGCCATAAGGCTTGTTGGGCCATCACTGTGTGGAGCATTGATCTAGCAGGGCAACGAACTTAGTCGATCGCGGCTTCCCCAATAAAATCTGCCGAGAGCTTTATCTCGTCTAGAGCCCTGATAATATCTTCTTTTGGGACATCTTGACAGACTGCAGTTTCTATATTGTTGTTCCAGACACGGAGTGCGTTAGACATGGAAGTCAGAGCTATAGTAGGTTTACAGGCATTGTCCGCCATCTGGTAAGCCTTTTTTAGGTCAAGATCCATCCTCCTGTCGAGTGGATCTTTGAATTAGGGTTGAATCTTCCATAGGCAAGGTGACATTCTTTGCCAGCCTTACCACTGCCGCATCCACTATTGGTGAGCCTTCTAGCATTGCCGAGTCTGTCTCCGAAAGAGGGTATAGTTTTCCGAGACGGTTGAGGGAGAATCTCTTCTCCGTCTTTTTCCATTCTTCCTCAATCACGCCCCTGATTTCACCCATGAGAGGAAAAAAGGACATTTGACGCTTTAGAAAAGGAAAATAAATCTTTGACTGGTTGGTCTCAATATCGACTTCCTCCCAGCCGATCGCTTGCTTGACCGCCTGGATATAGGGCTGGACCAAGGAGAACGCAAAGCCAGAGGATTCCCCCAAAACGGCGTCCTCTTCCTGAAGTTTAGAGGAGGGGGCCGGCTCCGGGCGAAAAGCCTTGGCTGTGGATGGGCCAGGAAGTGATGCATCGGCTGATTCTTCTTGGGGAGGAGAGGGTGGGCGTTGCGTCGGCAGTGTCACTATCAACTCTGCGAATTAATCTTTGATCAGATTTTTTAAGCCGGTCTGTAACCTGCAGCCCCTTTGACTCTCTGTCCTCTGCATATTCTCTGAGACAATTTCGACAGAGCAGCTTATCTTGCAGGGGGGTGGCTCCACAGGCTTGACATCTTGGTGGTCTGGGTCTTGGAGAGCGTGAAGAGCGGCGTTTTTTGGCCGATGATTTTCTGCCATTTCCATGATGTGTGTGCCTGGATGATCTTTCCCTGCTAGGACTAGAGTCATCTGAGTCTTCACGTCGCCTTGAGGTCCCTTTGGACATCTTCTGGGGTACAAGGCTGAAATACATAAGAGTACCAGCCTTAGTGCACTCTTTTGAGTTTTTTTTTTTTTACTTACCTGGGTATAGATCCCTACCTTACATGTAGAGTAGGATCTTGGATGGGCGGTGAGTGGCTCATCTTTGGCGACTTGCAGAACAAGCAGCTAGGGAAGGGATAGGAAATGGTTACTACAGACCCTTTTGACCAGGAGCTAAATCCTAATTGCTGTATGTATTTTTTTACCTTTGATAGAGAAGAGTCTACTTGGAGCTCTCTGAGGACTAGGATCCCTGGGCAGTGTCAGGTACTGGACTGAGGCCGCCAGGGACATAAATAGGGAGCAGAGGCAAAGGTAACGCCTCTGTCCCAGGTGTAATAAAGTTACTGGCAAAAGGGCATGTATTTGCCCTTTCCCAAGATGGCCGCCGCGGCTACTGCGCATGAGCGAACCGGCGGCTTCGGGATCCGACGGCTACGGACGCCGGTGCATGTGCAGAACACGGCGGAAGGCGCCGAGGGGCAAAGAAAAGTGACAGAGTGAGCGCACGCTGCTCCCCAGGGGACGGGATGCAATGGGCAGGGAAGGAAAGGACAGGGAATGAAAGGATACCTGTGGGGGAAGAAAAAAAGAAAAGAGGACAAATAAGAAGACAAAAAGAAGGGACACAATAGCTGCTTGCTCTGGTGACACCCAAGCCAATGCCTAAAAGAAATACACATGCAGGAAATAGGCTCTTACTTAAGAGACAAAACTGGTCATCCCAAAAGATCCTACAGAAGGGACTCCCCACCTTATAAGCGCGTTTAGCTGCCCAAGAGAAGGGACCACGTTCGGGAGAGGCTTGAACCCAGACGGAAGCTGCCGGATGCAGAAGGTAAGGACGTTTGTTCCCAGAATTCACTCCCATGAGGTATGAGGAAAAAAAGGAGAATGTGGGTACTGCGCTAACCTATTCTTTTATGATGTTCACTAGTCCTGAGGAAGGAGCCAAGGTGGAGCTTGTCACAGGTATGCTGCCATGGAGGCACCAGGAAAGAGTTTTTTTTTTCTGCAGCATGTTCTGTACATGCTACAGATGTGCCACTTTACAGGCAGACTAAGGGGACCGCCCAGGCACTATATTTAAAGGAATTTTGTAATTTTAGTGTTTCACTTTTAGCATAATTAAAACCACTACTCCTTTAAAAACATCTTTTTAAATAATCTTTTTATTTAATTGTTTGCATTTAGACATGTCCCCCAGGGTGGTACCTGGGCCTCCATACACTTTTTATGGCCAAAAATTTGCATATAAGCCTTCAAAATGGGGACTTTTCACTGTTCATGTTCAGGAGTTCTGGCACAAACTGAACCGGTGGCTATTTGGCCCATCTTTACCAATCAGTTGTAACTTTATGACCACTGACAGGTTAAGTGAATATTTTGATTATCTGTTACAATGGCATCTGGAAGTTGTGGGATGTATTATGCAGCCAGAAAACATGTAGTCCATGAAGCTGATGTACTGCAAGCAGAAAAAGATGGGCATCACATTTGTTGTGTATAGGGTGGCATCAGGATGCCCATACTAACAAGTGTCCACAGCCAAAAGCTCCTACAATGGACACAGCATCAGAACTGGACCACAGAGAAATGGAAGACAATGGGGCTGATTTACCAAGCCTGTGCGCCATGACTCATGGTGCACAAGCAGGAGTAAAAGTGTTTTTGACATTTACAAAAGAGATACGCTGCCAGTGCAGCGTATTTCCTCATTTACTAAAATGCCTAATGCGCCCAGGAGAGGGCGCATGGCACGCCAGTATAGAGCTGGGGTACGGCACTTAGTAATGTAAATATCGGGGATTCGGGCGGGAGTTTATTAGGGGAGGGAGGGGGGTGATGCAGGGGAAGTGTAGTGACATGTGTTTAAATGTATGTGGCAGGTCGAATCGAAAGCGAAAGTGACTTTTGAGAACCGATCCCCGTGCGCTTGCAAAGTGCGCCTGAACTTCATTTGCATACTGGGAATGCGCAGACGGAAATTTCGGGACTTCCCGTGGGACACGTCAGTACGCCGAGAAATTCTTAGTAAATTCCATGCGGCGTAGCTGACATTCCTGTGTGTGACGCAGCGCACGGGAATCACCGAACGGTTTTCAGCCTGCGCTGACCATGAAGGGGAACTCCGCGCCAAATTTCAAACTGGAAACCGGCGCGGGTCCCCCTCCAGGGGTACAGTAGGCTCTTCGGCTTGGTCTGGAACGTGAGGGGTTAAACCCACGCCAAAAACGGCGTGGGGTTCCCCCCAGATCCAGAACAAGCCCTCATCCCAGGCACGCAGTCTGGCCGGACAGGAATGGACGAGCGAGCGCCCCCCCTCCTGAGCCATACCAGACCGCATGCCCTCGACATGGGGAAGTGTGTGCTTTTGGGGAGGGGGGCACTGCCCCCCCACCCCAAAGCACTCTTGTCCCCATGTCGATAGGGACAACAGCCTCTTCCCGACAACCCTGGCCATTGGTGTCGGGGTATGCGGGCGGGAGCCAATCGGAATCTGGGAACCCCCCTTTAATAAGGCGGCCCCCAGATTCCGGCCCCCCACCCTATGTGAATGAGTATGGGGTACATCGTACCCCTACCCATTCACCTGGTGGAAAAGTGTAAAAATAAGACACCACACAGAATAAAATAATTTATTAGTCAGCTCCGGGGGTCTTCCGCCAACCCACCCCGGTCTTCGCCGCCACCTTCCGCCGCGTCCCCCTTCACCACAAAGCTTCCTGCTTATGGTGGATGGCCGCGGGCTTCGTCGTTTTCTGCCGGGGAGGGGCGACAACCCACCCCGGTCTTCGCCGCCGCCTTCCGCCGCGGCCCCCTTCACCACGAAGCTTCCTGCTTATGGGGGAGGGCCGCGGGCTTCGTCGTTTTCTGCCGGGGGGGGGGCTCTTGATGGCCTCTTCTGCCTGGCTCCTCCGCTGGGGCCAGGGCTTCTTTCCGCTATCTTCCGCCGCGGGGCGACACCCACGGGCTTCTCCGGTGCGCTCTGCTTCTGCCTGGCTCCTCCACTGGGGCCAGGGCTTCTTCTTCCATTCGATGTTGAAACGACGAGGTCCGGCGCTGAAATGCCGACAGAGCGGTGGGCCCCGACTTATATTGGCATAGGGCGTGGGCATGGTGATGCCACCATGTGACCTTAACACATGTGACATCACATTCCCATCATGCCCAGTGATGTCACATGGGTTGAGGTCACATGGTGGCATCACCACGCCCACGCCCTATGCCAATATAAGTCGTTGCGCACCGCTCTGTCTGCATTTCAGCGCCGGACCTCGTCGTGTCAACATCCAATGGAAGAATACAGCGGAGGGAAGCCCTGGCCCCAGCGGAGGATCCAGGCAGAAGCTGACGAAGCCCGCGGCCCTCCCCCATAAGCAAGGGAGCTTTGTGGTGAAGGGGGCCGTGGCGGAAGACAGCGACACAGCGACGAGAAGCCCTGGCCCCAGCAGAGGAGCCAGGCAGAAGCGGAGGCCACCGAAGAAGCCCGCGGGTGTCGCCCCACGGCGGAAGAAAGCCAGAAGCCTGGCAGAGAGCATCAGCGGGTGTCACTCCCCCCCGGCAGAAGACGGCCAGAAGCCCCGGGGGGGGGCTGGAGCACCCCCCCCCCCGGCGGAAGTGTGGGGGGCCGGTATCTGGGGGCCCCCTTATTAACCACTTGCCGACCGCGCTATAGCGAAAATACTGCTACAGCGCGGTCGAGTAGTTTTGACACGACGTCCCTGGGACGTCGTCCTTCACTTTCGCGATTGCACGTCCCCTGGGACACGCTTGCGAAAGTGTCCGTGATCGCCGGGTCTAGAAGACCCGGCGCATCACGGATCACGGTAAATTGCCGCTGATAGCGGCCGTTTACCACGTGATCGCGCCGTCAAATGACGGCGCGATCACTTGTAAACAAACCGGCGTCATTTGATGACGCCGGTTCCTCCCTCTCCTCCCTCTGCTCTCTGTACCGTTCGGTGCAGTGTGCGAGGAGAGGGGGGGGAGCGGGGTGTCAGCAGCTGAGCTGTGGCTGGATCTGTGACAAATGCAGTCACAGATCCAGCCACCCCTCAATCCATCCCAGCTCTGCAATCCCCCAGTACCCTGCAATCCCCCAGTAGCCTGCATTACCCCAGTACCCTGCATTACCCCAGTACCCCACAATACCACAGTACCCCAATACCCCAGTACTCTGCAATGCCCCAGTACCCCAATACGCTGCAATGCCCCAGTACCCCAATACTCTGCAATGCCCCAGTACCCCAATACTCTGCAATACCCCAGTACCCCAATACTCTGCAATACCCCAGTACCCCAATACTCTGCAATACCCCAGTACTCTGCAGTACCCCAGTACCCCAAAACCCCAATACTCTGCAATACCCCAGTACCCCAATACTCTGCAGTACCCCAGTACCCCAATACTCTGCAGTACTCCAGTACCCCAATACTCTGCAGTACTCCAGTACCCCAATACTCTGCAGTACTCCAGTACCCCAATACTCCAGTACCCCAATACCCCAATACCTCAGTACCCCAATACCGCAATACCCTGTGCGATACCCTGAAATACCCAAATACTCTGCAATACCCAAATACTCTGCAATACCCAAATACTATCGCCTATGGGGATTTTTAGGTAGCGAAGTTTGGCGCCATTCCATGAGCGTGCGCAATTTTGAAGTGTGACAAAATAAAAAAAAATATTCCTAAAAAACCCATAAAACTAACCCCTATTTGGAACCAGAAATATGTCGAAGAATACGTATCGGCCTAAACTGAAGGCAAAAAAGTTTATTTATATATATTTTTGGGGAGATTTATTATAGCAAACAGTAAAAAAGTTGTCTTTTTATTTACAAAATTGTTGCTATATTTTTGGTTCGAGCAGGGAGTACGGACGGCTGGATCGTTCCTCAAAGAACAGGACCATACTACTTGGCCCCTCAACAAATTTTTGCTTAAGTTGTTAAGTTTCATTTTGACGCATAACTATTTCCTATTTGAAGATCAACATTATTTACAACACCAGGGCGTGGCGATGGGCACCTCATGTGCCCCTGCCTACGCAAATCTCTATCTGGGTGCCTGGGAGAGAAAGATATTTGCAAATGAGGAACTCAATGTATTTCTACAGGCAGTGCTCTGCTGGTATCGATTCTTCGATGACCTCTTTATCATTAGGACAGGATCCATGGCTTTACTAGAAGAATTCATTTTGATCCTTAATCAGAATTCAGATAATCTATTCTTTACATTTTCTTCTGATCCACAACAAATTCCTTATCTAGATTTATTAATCAATAAAAATGCTGATGGCCTACTCGGCACAGACTTGTTTCGTAAACCTACTGCAGGTAACACCTTGCTTCATGCCTCTAGCGCCCACTCCCGTCCTCTCGTGCACAGTATCCCCTTTGTGCAGTATTTGCGACTGCGCAGGAACTGTGCACGAGAGAAGGATTTTCTCACCCAGGCTACTGCCCTACGGATTCGACTCCTTGCAAGGGGTTACTCTGCTACTATCCTACGTAAGGCCTTCAACAAAGCTAGAGCACGTACCAGGTTATCTCTTCTTTATACCACTCCACGTGTGCCTAGGAAGCCAACAACGACAATCATTACCCAATACTCGGCCCACCATGGCCAGTTGCGTAGTATTCTAGATAGACATTGACACATGTTAGCCGACCATCATGTGCTGCATAAGCATATTCGGAAAACCCCGGAATTAATATTCACAATCACTTAGAGACCGACTAACCAGTAGCCACTATCAAAGGGCCAACCTGCCTCGCCAGGGGCCCAGGGGTACCTTTTGTTGTGGCCATTGCCCAAAGTGCCCATGGATCCTAGAAGGCCGTACGCATACTTTACCCAATGGAGAAATTTTTTCTCCACGTTTTTCAGCCAACTGTGAGACAACAGGTGTGATCTATCTTGTGATGTGTTCCTGCAAAGCCTTTTACGTGGGAAAAACTATTCGCGAACTGCGACAGCGGATTGGCGACCACATGTATGACTCCACCAATGGCAAATTGACCTCCATTGGTAGACACATCGGTTTACATCACAGATATGATTTTATGGCTACTAAATATATGGTACTCGAGGTATTGGCTGTAGATCCTAGAGGTGGTGCTTCTACAGCGTGAGGCACTCTGGATCGAACGACTCTCTCTCTCTCTCTCTCTCTCTCTTCTTTCTTTCCTTTCCGCTCTTCCCTTTTCCTTTCTACCTTTTTCTGCTCATCCTAATTCCCTACTTCTCTCTTCTCCCTTCCTTTTCTCTTCTTTTCCTTCCTTCCCCTCCCTTGTCCCCAGACCTCACTGTTGTCTGTTCAACTGTCCCTTCTCTGTTATTCACGTTTTTCTGTTGGCTTCGTGCACAGATCCACATTTCAATTTTCCCTTTAGCTCCGATCGGACCTCACCGGTGTCCCCCTCCTTTTATACTGTAGTTATTACAGAGAATTTTCCTGACCCCTACTCTTATATATAGCTATTTTAGTGATAGCTCTTAGTGCGGTTCCATCTTCCATCCACCCGTTTTTGAGAGGTTCCCTTCCTCCATTTGCGGCTTGTAGCTCCAGGTGTCCATCTCTAGCTGTGCAGGTAAGCCATTCGGTATCTTTTGAATCCCCAATAATGTTTTTCCTTATAAGCAAAACATTTGTATATCAATTCTGTTGAACACCATCATGCATATCTACCTATATGTATGGAATTTGTGATTGTAACTATTGTATATTATGTTTTTAGACCACCTCTCCTGACGAAGCAACTTTTGTTGCGAAACTAGTCGAGATTCAACGGGCATGACCCCACTCCTCTCACCGCCCCCCTCTGTGTAGGGCCCTTTAACATCTTGGTGACCTGTTTGGTTGGTCATGCACTGTGTCACGTTTTTAATGTTGTCTTTGTTTTTATAATCCAATAATGTGTGTTCAAATTGCCCATTGTTATGTATAATAAACGAATGTAATAATTTTGTATCCAGTACGACTATAGTCCACTTGCCCACTCCCTCATTTCCAGGTTGCTCCTGGGCCATTTTGGGGTCCCAGGTACACTTGATCTATTTAATCGATATTTAGGATGATGGTACTTTTATGTTTATTGTTCCTGTGTTTACTTTAGGAGGCTCCAATTCAATCATCGAGCAAAAATAAGAAAAACGCAGAGGTGATCAAATACCACCAAAAAAACGCAGTCCTGAAACGCAAAAACTGGCCCGGTCAATGACCAGTAATATGGTCTGGGGCTCAAGTGGTTAAAAATGAAGAAAACACTAAAGTTAGCCCATTTATGGCCATAATGTGAAAGATGATGTTACACCGAGTAAATAGATACCTAACATGTCACACTTTAATATTGCACACACTCATGGAATGGCGCCAAACTTCAGTACTTGAAAATACCCATAGGCAACACTTTTTTTTTCAGGTTACCTGTTTAGAGTTACAGAGGAGGTCTAGTGCTAAAAGTATTGCTGTCGCTCTAACGCACGCTATGATACCTCACATGTGGGGTTTGAACGGTGTTTACATATGTGGGCGGGACTTACAAATTTAAGGCCCGCCCACATATGTAAACACCGTTCAAACCACACGTGAGGTATCATAGCGTGCGTAAGAGCGGGAGCAATACTTTTAGCACTAGACCTCCTCTGTAACTCTAAGCTGGTAACCTGAAAAAAAAATTGTGCGTGTTCGCTTCTGACTGCGAACTACTAGGGACAGGGGCGTTTTAATTATTATTATTTATGTTTGTTACGTAAAAATTCAATAAGACCTCCCCTTCAGGTTGGCAAGCATCAGTTCAGGGGAAAAAAAAACAGCTCTCATGCTTTAATACGCCATTGCAGCTTTGATTATGTTAATGCATCTCGAGTGAACTGGGCATGCTCGGACACTTTAATTTTAGCTGGGTTTTTGTGCCTCAAAATGACTTGCATGTTTCTGAGCATGCTCAGAAAGCTTGTTTTTTGGCTTAGTAATTTTTTTTTTTTAATCAAAAAGCTTTTATTGAGCAAAACAACAACGCACAGGTCATACAAGCAGCATACAGTGACAATACACACAAGTGATCACAGATAAAGTGCAGGTACAGGCATGACAACGATAGGTAACATAGAGCATAACAACGCTTATACCTAGGCCCCCCAGAGTGTGGACACAGTACAGCAGGGTCAGTCGTAGATCCACCCGCATCCCTCATGTTCTGTCCGACCTTCCCGTGGGTTCGGGGACCCCTCGAGCACATCTATCCTTCCTAGGAACAGGTTGCAGATGAGTTCAGCCATTTTTCCCATATTTTTTCATATTTGGTCAAACAGCCCCTATGCGAGTAAACCAGTTTTTTGTAGGGTAAAACCCTGTTGACCTCAGCCAGCCAATGTGACAGCTCTGGAGGGTCAGATCGCATCCAGACCCGCGCTATAACCTTTCGAGCGATAAAAAGTGTCTCGTGCAGGAATACTGTAAGGAATTTATTAATTCCAACATCCGGGAAGATGCCCAGTAGGCACAGCTTGGGCTGTAGAGTAATGGGGGACCCCATTTTATCATGGAGGAATTTCACCACCTGCTCCCAGAAGGCCTGAATCTTAGAACACTGCCAAATTAGGTGAAAGAAGGTACCCGTATCACGGTTACACATCGGACGCGTAGCGGGGGAGTCCCTCCTGTACCTAGAGATCCTAAGGGGTGTAAGGTAGGCTCTGCTTACGATGAAGGTTTGCGTGAGGCGACCTGACAGTTGTGGGGATACGAGCTTGCAGGCGTCTAGGGCGTCACTCCATTTGTCATCGTCCATTGGGCCCACCTCCCCCTCCCACTTGGGCTTCAGGGCGTATGCAGACACTGTCGCACCTGGGAGTGTGATCATGGTGTGGAATTGAGTGATTAGCTTTTTGGGGTCCGGGTACTTAACTGCGGCCATAAGGGGGTTGTCAGCAAGAGTCAGATCATCTTGGGGGAACTGAGCCTGAAAGGCGTGGCGTAGTTGGGCATAGCGAAAGAACATGTGGCCAGGCAGGTTGTACTCGGTTTGCAGCACACCGAAGGGTTTCAGCTTCCCAATTCTGGTAATGTGGGACAAGTAGTATATTCCCCTGGTGCTCCACATCTCAGTATCTCGCATGCGCTCCAGCTCCGGCAGGGCAGGGTTGTGCCACAGGGAGGTGTAGCCGTGCAAGGGCGAAATGCCCATCCTGTCCGAGACCACACTTCACACCCAGTAGGGAGTGGCGTCCCCCCGCCAGTCTCACCACCCCCCCACGCTATTGCCACCAAGGGGTCGCCAATTGGCTGGGTCCATGCAGGGCAAAGGAGATGAAGGAACCTTGTCCTGTCCACCTTGTCCACATGAAACAGCTGCGACAACTGGGCAGCTAGGTAATACGCATTGAAATCGGGTAACGCCAGTCCGGCTAGGTCAGTTGGATTTTTCAGTCTATGCCAGGGGAATTTGTGTCTCGTGGTGCCCCATACAAATGGCTTGAGAAGGGCTTCCATCAGTCTGAAGCACCTGAGTACTAGATACACCGGTGAATGCCACACCATATAGAGAACCTTGGGTAGCAGGATCATCTTTAATAAATTTATGCGGCCCGTGACTCCCAGTGGGAGTCGGGCCCAAGCCCGAGTTCTTAGTTTTAGCATATCATATAATGGCGTGACATTCAGTGCGGTATAGTCTGCCGGGTCTCTAGTGGTACGGATCCCCAAGTACTTGATTTCAGCTACTCTCTGCAGCGGAAGGAGGGCCCCATCCCTGTTTACCGGGTAGCTATCCAGAGGGAGTATTTGGGACATTTCCCAGTTGATTCTGAGTCCAGAGAAAGTGCCGAAGCGCTCAATCAGGGCCAGAGTCAGTGAAAGGGAGCCAGTGGAATCGTCCAGATACAGAAGGGTGTCATCTGCGTATGTACTTATTCTCTCCTCCACGTTACCCCTCCGTAGTCTCGTTATTCCTGGGTGCGTGCATATGGCAATCGCCAACGGTTTCGCCGCCAGTGCATATAGCAGCGGCGACAGGGGGCAACCCTGTCTCGTGCCACGCCGTAGAGGAAATTGGTCCAAGGGCCACCCGTTGGCCAGTACTCTGGCCACCGGGGCTTGATAGAGGACCTTCACCCAGTGGATGAATTTTGGGCCTAATCCCAATTTAGCGAGGCATGACCAAAGGTACCGCTATTCTACCGAATCGAACGCCTTGGCAGTGTCCAAGGCGACGATTATCCTAGACCCTGGGTTATCGTGTTTGGCCTGGAGGTTAATAAACAGTCTCCTGAGGTTAAAGGAGGTTTTCCGGCCGGGCATAAAGCCTGCCTGATCAGTGTGTACTAAGGAGAGGATAACGGTATTGAGGCGGGCCGAGAGCACTTTGGCCAGGATTTTAATGTCCACTTGTAAAAGGGAGATGGGGCGGTAGGACTCTGGCAGGTGGGGGTCTTTTCCTGGCTTAGGGATTAGTACTATGGTAGCTTCCCTCATCGAGGGCGGGAGTTCGGAGCTATCAAAGACAGAATTATAGAAGGCGAGGAGTCTAGGAACCAATGTTTCAGCATAGGTGGAGTAGAACTCGGCTGGCAAGCCGTCTGACCCCGGTGCTTTGGACTTCGGGAGACCAGCCAGAGCAGCGGAAATCTCCTCCACCGTCAGTGGCTCCTCGAGTGCCTGGGTTTGCTGTGCAGTTAGTCGTGGGATCAGTAGGTCGGCAAGGAAGTCCTCCGACAGGGAGTCAGTGTCTGGGGCCACCGTGTCGTATAGGGAAGAGAAGTCATGGAACATGGTGGTCACCTGCTCCGGGTCAGTAATTAAGTCCCCAGCTGGAGAGCGCAGGGATATCACCACTGGAGGTCTCTCCTCACAGTGTACCAGATATGCAAGTAACTTCCCTGCTCTCTCCCCATGTTCAAATGTCCGCTGCCTAAGAAAGAAGAGCTTCCGCTTCGATTTCTCATAGTGCAGTTGGTCAGCTGCCCTGGTGCAGAGCTTAAGTTCAGCAGCCAGGTTGGCCGTCGGGTTGGCAGTATACTCCCTCTCCTTAGCCGCGGTGAGTTCCATGGCCCTATCTAGTGCCTCTGCAGACGTGACCTTAATAGAATTTATACGGGACGAGAGTGTCATGCGAGCATGTAGTTTGAAAGCCTCCCAAACTGCCCGAGGGGACGCAGATCCGGAGTTATCGGCGAAGTAGTGCTCCCACTCTGTTGCCAGATCTGCATCCTCCGGGAGCAGGGTCAGCCAGAACGGGTTTAACCGCCAAGAGGGCGGCGGGCGCACCCGGGGCAGCGACAACTCCGTCCAGCATGGACAGTGGTCAGAGAGGGACCGAGGGAAAAAATCTGCGTCTCTCACTTTAGGGAGAAGTGGTTTAGATACTAGAATTAAGTCCATGCGGGACATCGAGCGGTACGAGGCCGAGAAACAGGAGTACGCCCTATCCGCGGGGTGACCATATCTCCACGTGTCTACGAGGTTGAAGCGCGGCCTGGTCCCCGACCATTCTATCCAGGGAGGGATCTAGAACATTATTAAAATCTCCCAGCCAAATCGCCGGTATGTCTGGGTACAGGGCCATAAAATCAAATCTGGAGACCAGTATAGTAGATTGAAATGGGGGTGGGACATAAAACGCCATGAGAAGGACCAGGTCCCCGTACAGTTTAGCTTTCAGGAAGACGTACCTGCCCTGCGGGTCTATTACTGAATCCTGGAGTTCAAAATGCACCATTTTGGCAATTAATATAGAGACCCCTCTGGAGTGAGAGGTGTGGACTGAGTGAAATCCCCATCCCACCCACGGTTGCCTAAGCGTCCTCTGGGCCAAGCCCTCTGCGTGTGTCTCTACCAGGACTACGACATCTACCCTTAGCTGTTTAAGTATTGCAAATACTGCAGAGCGCTTAATTGGATCCCTCATCCCACGGACATTCCAAGTTAGTAGCATTAGCGTGGCCATGGGACAAACCAGGGAAGATAGAAAACTCCAGGATTCTGCCGATCATTAGTTGCACACCACACTACCCCATGACCACATAGATACACAGCCCCATATGCTAGCAATGACACATTAAAACACCCTCTAGATGCATTGTGCTCTGATAAAACATAAGATAAAAGAAAAACAACAGTAACCCAGAACTTTTGAAAAATATATAAAGAAAGGCTGATGCGCTACTGTGAGTAAACGAAGGTGAACTAAAGTCACATCAACTGGTCTGAGGCGGCTCAATCTAGAGTGTCCACAAAACACAGATAATGAAATTGAATAAAAAATGGTGATAAGCGCTTCAAAACGGTGATGTGTAAACACTAAGCCAATAATCAAATATATGACAAAACCATAAACAACTTCAACAAGTCTTGAGGTGTGTAAAGGGAAACAGTGATGATAATGCAAAATTATCAAACTAAAAAAGTCCCATGCAACAAGTGCATCTATGTGCCAATAAATTAAATCCTATTCAACCAATGTGAATGTGTACTGAGTGTCAGGTACGGTTGATACTGGACAGTCTCTATAGAGTGGTGGAGTGATAAGCTGGGTGTAGAATGGTTGGAGTCTTCACTTGGAATGCTGTACAAGATCTTGAAATCCAAAGGAGTGTTGTAGTTCCCTTACCTTAGGGCTGCTATATGTAGGCATATAGGGCCAGATTCAGGTAGATCAGAGCATCTTTGCTCTGGAGTAACGCATCTCATTTACGTTACGCTGCAGAAATTTTAGGAGCAAGTGCTGTTATTCATGAAGCACTTGCTCCTAAAGTTGCGGCAGCGCATCGCAAATGAGACAGCGGAATTCAAATTGGGCGGGTACGGGGCGTGTAGTATTCAAACTCCGCGCGATCCCGCGGCGAACGTACTGCGCATGCGTCGAGTGTCAATGCATCCCAGTGCGCATGCTCCAAGTTCTGTCAGTGAACGTCAATGACGTCACGTCCCCATTCATGAATGTTTTACGCAAACGACGCGATTTGTTTTTTTTCCGACGCGATGACGTCGCCTATACCTAACATAGGATATTCCACTAGGGGGCTGCTTTATCTTTACGCCGCGTATCGCTTCCGGAAACGTCGTAAAGTCACTGCGTCGCGCCCGAAAACAATCGTGAATTTCCGACTCCCGCTGATTAACATATTTTTTCAGCGTTAATCAGCGGGAACGCCCCCGGCGCCATTTTTAAGTTGAAGTAAAGTTGAAGTAACGATGCGATGGCGAAATTCAATTAACTGTCACTTTAAGCCGGCGTTTCTTGTTTTCTGGTTATAGAAAACAGAAACGCCGGCTTAAAGTGACAGTTAGGCTGGCGGATCACTGGATCCGCCAGCCTAACTCTTCATGAATCTGGCCCATAGTTGTGGATCCTGCTGCATTTGAGGTCTCGATTTCTCAGTAAGGTTCCCTCTTCCTCTTCCTCGTAGCTGGGATGGTCCGGGCTCAGCGCTCCATAAGGGAGATGTAGGGAATGTGAAGGGAGATAAAGAAAAAATGCCTCCAATGGTGAAGTATGTAGATGCCAATAAAAGCAGTTTTAATGTAAAAACGAGTAAAAAAATCCAAAACAAAGTCCAAAATCCAAAACAAGCTGGATGCAAAATAAATATGAGACGAGACGGAGCGATCGTATTACCGCTATGTCTATTGGCCTCCGGCTTGTGCGGGTGTCACGTGATCTCGACTTCCCTACGGCGTTACGTCACGTGCCTCGTGACTTCATCAGGGGATTCCTATTGGTTGACGGATCACTACTTATATTCACTATGGACCGGCTCTGGATGCGTGAGGTGTACCATCATCTTCAGAACTCGTGGCACATTTGAATTGGAGGACTTTATATACCATAACTTTTATCAGTTTCATCTTCTAAAGCAAGAATTCAAGTCTGTGAATGGTACCAAACCTCAACACCCTATCACCCACATTTCATGACCAGGTGGATCTGGCTTCCACAGGGTTCTTTTCCCGCGCTTGATTTGGTCCTATGCTGTCGGGATAAGAGAGGCGCTTTGACTTTATGTCTAGTCACATTATTTTAAAACAGGATTGAGGACTATCTCTCAGAAGAGACCGAGGTGTAAAACCCTAAAGAAGCATATTAGTGCGAAACTAGTTGGCAATAGTGCACAAAACTCTGTCTGTGCTACTCTGTAAATTTTGTGGTCGTCTTTCAATCAATTTGTTCTATATGTATAAAAACTTTTTTATGTAAATTACATTTTCTAATTTTGATATATAACTTACGTGTTTGGTGTGCCTACCTTATTACTAGGATTGATATCTCACATTAAAATCCTCAGAGTTGGGAGGAGGATTTTCCTCAACCCTTCTTGTCCAATTCCTTTTTATATACGTTTCGTTTTAGGATTGTGAGTACTTATCAATCATATTTGGGAAACATCTTTCCACCTACTTCCTTTTTTCTACATGTACTTAGTATTATCTTAAATCGATAAAATAAAATAAAATATAATAAAACTTCAATTAAAATAGATATTGGATTCAATATATGACTCTAATAAATCTCATGCTGAAAGATGATGATGTTGTCGTCTTTTCAAGGTCCACCCATTGCATGTAATGAAGTACATGAGGTGAATGGCAATGGATAAGGCAACGGGGGGCAGTCTATTGGTCCAAGAGAACCACCGCTAGCGAACTACTGGAAAGTCACACAGGCTGGATCGTGGAATACAGTCCATAATAGGAGCTCATGTGTGTATGATCTGAACTAGTCTGAGTAGGAGAATGGGCATG